>VTPC01090546.1:0-20595 GCA_011009095.1 Ignelater luminosus | reverse complement strand
CCCGGTCAACCCGTCGCAGGTCATTCTCTTATCACCACTTGAAAATAATTTTGTTCTATGCTTTATTATTTTTATTCCTACGTTGTCTTGTATTGACGTGATAATCTCCAATTTTATTGATTTAACTCGCTGTCCAATTGCATTGATTTAAATTTCACTTTTTCTTTGATTTTGAAATTTATTAATTGAGAACTGATATCACACTTCACTTCTCTTGCTTGTCAGGACCGGACTTTGATTTGTAAATCAAAGTGCCGTTTTTAAAAACGTTTCGAGTGTTAATTTTGAAGTTAACCAAGATCTTCTGTTATGTTTGGCGTATCTTTTACCTTTTGCAAGCTATGAACTTATTTTGGATGGATTCGTCGCATCTTTGGCGTCGTCTGGTGGAAATAGTACCCCCTTTCAACTAATAATTAAAGTTTGTGATGTGCTAAATAAAATGCAAGTTAGTTGTATTAAAAGCCTTTATGTGGTAGCAATGACGCGGGTTATTGTTTTTTTTGAAACTTTTTATGCTTGTTTATTGACAGAATTTATAATTTAATTCACAATTTAATATTGTAATAATTTTCCGGAATAACTAGGGAATGTTTAGTTGATTTACAGATATAAAGTAGTTCAATGAGTTTCTTGCTTGAAACAGTAACTTTAGTTTTAGTAACTTTAGGATTTCTGATGGTTTTAAATTATGACTAGTTTAATATTTTTAAAGGTACATATATTTAATATCATGTTTTGTCTTGTTGCATTTAAAAATTATTTTAATCTGTTTATCAGTCAGTCCTTCAGACTTGGTTTTATGTATCAATACATTTTTTTGTTATATGTAATCTTTGTAAAGTATTTCATTTTGAATTTGTCAGTGTGTTGATGACCCTTGTGGTCCATATTTGATCTTTTGTTGATCATTTTTCATTTCAAAGCATAGTAATAAGTCGATTGTGTGTCACTTACTTTTGGTATTATATTTCGGCATTGTTTGTTTTGTTTTCAGATTTATATTTAGGTAACGTAGAGAGAGAGAGAGAGAGAGAGAGAGAGAGAAAGAGCGTATTCTTATATCAGGATATAATTCTTAAATCTTTATATACAGGGTGTTCACGGTGTGGACCCCTATATACAGGGTGTTCGTCGATGTGGGGACAGGTCGACGAATTCCATCGTTCAGTGTTACTGTTTCCTGGCGCTCTTTAAGTGTTTCTTTTTAGATATTCTAGTTGAAAATTTAAGCTTTAAGTTTAGGTAAGGATATCATTACTTCGGTTATTTTCAATCTTTGAATTCCCCTCTCCCGGTCTTCGACTTCGAGCTACGGGATTGAACATTTTCCAATGTCTGGCTTATACGGGAATTAAGCCTCTTTTTCGACTTTCTCCCATTACAAATTATAAACTTTACTTATGATCTTATTTTACATTTTATATTTATTTAGTCTTTAGCGATCTTAAAACCACATTTTTAATACCTAAAGGCTACTTGACTTCTTCAATATAAATAATTTATACAATCTCAAAGCTTCTTAATAGATAATTTAATTTCATCGCTTTTTTCTCTAAGTTCCATAGTGGTATGTCCGGCTCTCATCCAACTAAACATACCAGATATAACACAACAATTGACAATCAAGACATTCCTGCATTTGCGTGAACACAATAGTTTTTGTGTTTACACAGTACTCAATTAAAAAAGTAAAATAAAAATAGCGTTTGGACATCTTTTGATTTAATTTTGATGTAATTCAGTTTTTGGGTTAGTTGCTATTGCAGCTTAAGTACCTGTGAGACTTTAAGGTCCTGGTATGTACCTTACAGCTCTTGACAAATGAATTTGGTTTCAGAAGAAATGTTACTCTTTCCTTTATTTACAAAGAACCAATTGAAAGTTACACTCACCAAGACACAAATCTTAACTCCATTGGCATCATGAACTTTAGTTTTCCACATGTATTTTGTTTATTGTTAGCTTTTCGATTTAGGGTTAGCATTTGGGCTTTACTTTGCCTACCTTTGTAGAAATTACAGTTTTTTGTAACACTGGATTTGCTTCTGAACTTTGCTTCCTTTTAATTTTAGTTAATTAATTAATTCTCTATTATAGGTATTGTAAATACTTATATTTGTAAGTAATGGAATTCTACACCAATCCTGTTTTTAGTAGACTAGAAACTTCTTCTCAAGACATTGTAAACTCTGTATAGATTCAACCTTTATATTCCCGTAATATTTTAACTGGAATATTTCCACAATAGATTTTCTTTTAGGATAACATAAGATTGTTATTGGTAACTTACTTTTCTTTTGTTTTATATTTTAGATTTTGTGTTTATCCATTCCTCCAAAAAGTTAGAACTTTTTTAGGGCTTTCTATACCTCGTTTAATTACTAACTCTACTTAAAGAAGAATTTATCTCGTATAATAATTTTCTAATAGGCAATATCTGCATCTAATTAGTGTTCTCGTAAACCTAGTTTTTAGCTTGATTGATTATATAAATTGCGGTTCTACACTGTACACCTTTTTTACTTCAATTCCGTGAAGTTAAATTTAATTACAGATTTAAAAAAGATGAACCATTTCGAAAATTTTTATTAAAAAGAATTTTCAACAAATATAAAAAAAATGGCCCTTAATGATTTCTACGTGTTATTCCTCGTGATGAAGTAAATCTCTATAATGTATGTAGAAATCATTTTAAGGTGCAGTGAAAATTATAATTGTGATTAGACACTTTTAAAAAATAGAAGTTACATAAAACGCTTTTAATTTTTGCTTACAAGTTCTGGAATTTAATCAGAGGTACTTTTGGCTGCATTGATAGGTAAGAGCAATAGAATTTTGATAATATCAAATAAGGCGCTAATTTCCATAGTGGAATATCTTATCCTGTCAAGCTAAGGTTTTGACTTACTGACGTATCTCAGTGAAGTTCCTGCTAGAATCCCCGGGATGGTTTTCTGAGGTGATATTGATACAATTTCTAGGTCGTCGTCTACCCTGATTGGAATGTAGTGTTTTGAAATATATTTTATACATTATGGTTACTCAGTGTTGTGTATTTGCTAAGGTAGAAATGTAGTGCATTTCATGTTTGATCAAAGCTTGTTCTTCCGTACCACGAATTCAATTAGGAGCCTTTTTTTAAAACGTAAGCTTTTATCCGTTGCATATTTTTTTATCTAACAAGTTCCGTTTTCCTTTTTACATAGCTCCTACGAAGAACGCATTTCCAATTTAATAGTAGATAACTCAATGTGGCGATTTCCTGTTCATCGTTCTCCCAGTATGTAGCCAACCGTCACTATGGGGACCCCTCCTGTTTGAATTGAAAAAGTAGATAGTGACATAGACAGTGTTGGTGTGATAATCTCTTATTCCAACATAAGTTGTTATTAATTATCCATTTGAACCACCTTAATTAGGTTACCCTAAAACTTCTACATTAGTATCGAACTTTAAATTTAATTCTCTTTAAGTATTTTCAATGGAAATTTAATATAAAGTGCAAAGTCAATTTTAAACTTCATTTTGTTTTGAGTTTTTTTAACGTAAACTTTTTAGAATCATTTAAAACTTTGTATGTGTAAGATTGAAAATTATTTAATCAATAACTAACCACATTAGGGATGAAAACCAAGTTTTCAGGTTAACTTGAACATTTTATTTACATTTACTAAACAGATTGAAAGTTTTAATAACATACACACATACACAGATCTGTAGATTATTAAAACATTTCATAATTAACAAAAAGAGAAAGTCCTCTCTACAATTTTTTATGACAAAAAACAAAATTGCACCTTGTAGTACTATATGGAGTTTCGACCATTTCTAGTTATTATAGTCATCCTCAAGTTAATTAGATACAAACTTGATGTACTAACATGCGGGGGATTTTCTAATTTTTAATTTTTGACTTTAATTGCATTTTACTACAATGTACATCTTGTCAATAAAAATTGTAGAAAAGACCTTGGACGGGTTTATACTCCCTTCATTAAATTTACATGTTCTGTAATTACCATTGCAACCAATTTTGTTCTTTTTGTTCTTGTTAAAATCAGATACAGCTATATTTGTTTAAATTTTTAAAGAAGCTTTGTTAGTTAGTGAAAAGGGAAAGTTGTATTGATTTTGTTTTAAGGTTATTACTCTTATTTCAATTTTAAACCTAAAAAGTTTTTAGGAGACTGTCATATTGATTGATAATAAGAAAAATTAAATTCACAGAATTTTACAGATAGTTGTTTTTCAGGTTATATTTTGATTTACCCAATTTAAAATATTTTATGTGTAATCTGAAATAATATATTGTTGATTAATATCTGCAATACTTTGGAATTATTCATGTACTCACCGTTTTGTACTCATAGATTCTATTTGTTACATTTCTTGTTTTAATTTCGAACTCATGCAGAAAGCTCTCAACTAAAACTTACCTTAGCGAGAACTTCAGTGTTTATTATAACAAGCTGAAAAACCGTTACACGCTGAGAACTAAGACCAAAAGCTGATTCCGAAATTAATAATGATTTGTATCATTTTCTATAGTATTAACACACAAGTTAAACTAGAGTGATAGTTTGGTTAGAATCTTTATTAAACTTTGTTCAAACATTCTCAATACAATTATTTCTAGAGTTAATTAGAACTTAAAACTGCTCTTCAGTTTGGTTTATACCATTAGAACAGGTCGTTGATCAATTTTGGTATAAAAATTGTCTTATTCCGATAAAGTGTATTCCTGAAGTTAGTGCAGAGAAACTAGAATTATTTAGAATTTCTGGTCGAGGACGTTTTCGTAAGACAACTAGGGTATGTACAGGCAGAACAATCCAGTTTTCTGCAAAATGCATCACAACTCTTACAAATTAACTTTTTTTGATATTCCGTAAGTATAAAATTCCCATAGATACCTGGTGAATGTGTAACGGGCAAAACCAGAAGAATTGGCCTTAATATCCGTTCAGATCAAAGGTCGTGTTTACAGCAGCTCAAGACGTCACAGAAGGAGGGAGGTTCCCAGAATAAACAAACATAAATTGGACTAGCATTCAATTAAGAAAAAACTCGCTTATAGCTTTAATATGTCAAAATCGATATGGGCGCCAGGATTCATGTCAAAATCGTTACATTCCCTGGTATGACCCCTCAGTAGAAAACACATATGTGTATAGAAAAAACACCCTGATAGCAATGAATGAATATTTTCAGTGCACCATGCACAATTATATTTGTTTTACCTGGAAAATTAAGAAAGTTAAGTTTATTAAAATATAAAATAAAATAAAGCTTCATAAAGCAACAATACGTTTGACAAAACAAATCAATGTATACATAAAAAACATAAATATGAATGTATAGACATTAAATTTAACCACAGCGTCAATTATAATTTAGGTCACGTAATTTGTAGCATCAAAAAACCTCTTAAATAAAAGTTATAGTAACAAAATTACCAAAATTTTGCTATCTGACTTTTTAATATAAATCGCAAGATGTAACTATCTGACTTGTGTACGTCAAAGAACGAAAAAAAGCCAGAGGCTTTCATTTAACAACAAAAAGAAAAACTTTTGTCCCACTAAGATTATTGGTCTAATTTCAGCTTTAACCTTGGGTACCCGTCGCTCTAAAATTTACATACAAGACTACTTATGCAACTAATTTAGAAACACAAGGATGACAAATAAAATTATCAACTTAGAATTACCTTACAGTTAAACGAACAGTTAATACCTAGTCTTGACGGGAGGCCCCACTCCAACGGAAACAAAACGGAACGATTACAAAACGACTATTTTCCGCCAACAAAAGGTTCGATGCCCCCGAGTATCATCGATCTTTACTGGGTCTTTCAAACTGAAATAAGAGTAACGTCGCATACACAAACCCAAAAGTCTTTTGGATGCACTTGTGGTAACATAGCATAACCTACATAATACAGAGTTGAGGATATTACTCCCAACCACTCGCAAAATCTTTTAAAATATATATATATCCGATTAGGCAATCGTAAATAGCTCAAGAAAAAACCACTTCGAATGAGCTTTAATAAACTCTTCAACACAACAATATGAATTTGTGGTGAAATATTTTTTTAGCGACGACCTCTTAAGGCACTCCGGAGGTGAATCTTCACCCTGTCTCTGACTGATTCTACGTGCACGTCAAGCCGGTTAAAACCCAAAGCCACGCTTTTCTACCATACTAAACAGAGGTGGAATAAGGATAGCGAAGCAAACACCACTGTCTGTATAATGGAACGCTCGTCGCCCATTGAAACTTTTAGCATGCCGAGACGGCAAAAGTAAAGGACGGGATCTCACAGGGACCGTATACAAACACAATACACTCCCATATAAGGTGAAAATTAAATGTAAATTTAGCCTATATTAAAACAAACTCGGCCTGAAACAGTGCTTAGCCGACGCGATTCCGCAAATTTCTGCAGGGAGCCACACGTGTTTAAATAAACAATGTGCACAATAAATTGAAAAATGCTTTTAACTAAAAATTTGATAAACGGAAATAACTAGATATATTGGTTAAATTACTAAGATAACGTAAAATTGCAAAAATGACATTACAAATGTTTGATTTAGAGGAAAGCAACAACATTAGCCTATAGCTTAATTTTATGTCTAAGTTGACAAATTGCATTTTATAAGGACGGTGGTTATGCAGGCGACAGGATTGAACAATTCTGGTTTAACCTAATTAGATTGTTCAAAATCATCCTAATATATAAAAAAGGCGGCCGAAAGGAATGTGGAAACTACAGGAGAATAAGCATACCATCCTCATTAGGAAAACTCTACGGGAAAGTGTTAAAGACTAGAATTGAAAATGGGGTGAAAGAAATGGAAGAGCAGAATAGATTCCGTCCGGGTAGATCATGTATAGATCATATATTTATACTGAAACAAATAACAGAAGAACATAGCTAGAGAAATAGATCTTCACGTAACTTTTATAGACTTACGCAAGGCATATGACTCAAAACCACTTAAAAACCTCTGGGAGGCCATAGAAAGAAAAAAAGTTAGTAAAGTATACAGGGTGATTAATAATCAGTGTAACGAAATTTTTCTAACTTGTTATGGAAGTTATTTTGAACAAAAAATATCATATGAACCTAGGTCTTATTTCATTTAGTTAATATCTGAAAACCAATTGTTTGGTGTAAAAGTGTAAAGTTAATGTTTAATACTTAGTTTGCTAAAAAGTGCCAAGTTTTAGTGCAGCTGAATATGCTGATATTGTTTCGTGCTTGCATTCATGCTCAAGGGGCACATTTTGAGCATCTGTTATAAGTCTCTCACTCTCTTTTGTTTTCAAATTAAAGCTTAACTAAATACACGACTTCTATGTATTTTGTTTTTCAAAATGTAACTAGATATTAAACAATTACTTATTCATTACTTCTCATTATTTGATCTCTTTTAGTTCTGTAACTAAGTGAAATAGGACCTAGGTGCATAAAACATTTTTTATTCAAAATAACTTCCGCAACAAGTTGTTAAAGTTTGTTACACTCAAAACTCAACAAAAGCTTTATACAAATAGAATAGAGTTAAAGTCAGAATAGACAGCAAGGATTAGAAAGAAATGCAACCTACCATAGGACTTAAACAAGGTTGCTGTCTGTTGCCAACAGTAGTCAAGATTTACCTAAATGCTGCCCTAGAAATTTGGACATGAAAATGCAGCCCAATGAGAATAAGGATAGAAAATCGGCACATACAGACAATAATTCTCGCGGACAATCAAATTTTCCTGGCAGAGGATAAACAGGATATGACCTATATGTTAGACAGACTCGTAGAAGCGTACGCAAAGTGGGGTCTGGAGATTAATAAGGACAAGACGCAGTACATGGTAATAGGTGGAACAGGAGAGGATATGGAAATATAAAGCGAAGTAATAAAATATGTGCAACAATATGGGTAACAATAAATAACAACGGACGAAATGATAAAGATATAATTCAAAAAGTGAGAAAAGGTAAAAACATTATCAAAGCACTATACACAATAACGTAACAGGGAAAACAAAATATATATATAACACAATGGTAGAATCAACAGTGGCATATGGGTCCGAAACATAGGTCCTAGACAATAGATTAACGGGAAGACTGACGGCAATTGAAATGTCATATTGGAGAAGAAGTTGTGGGCTAACACTGCTAGACTGGGTTAGAAACCAAGATATAAAAAAGAAAATAAAAAAAGAATATACTATAATAGACAAAGTAAGAGAAAAACAACTAAAATGGGACCGTCACCTACGAAGAATAGATGACGATAGGATACCACTGCAAGTATGGGTACTGAAACCAAGAAAAAAGGTTGGCCTAGATAAAAATGGATGACAGATATTGAACAAGAAATGGAAAACAGAAACCTACATGAAGAGGATTGGCGAAAGAAGAAATTATGACGCATTGGATGTGAGAAGCCCCAAGATTATTCAAAGTACACACAAGTTCCTATTGTCGAAAAAGATCAAAGTATTTTGTAGGATAAGTTTGAGATTGATAGTAGTGTTTGGTTCGACATAAGACAAGCAACCAGTAATTAATACTCCATTCAGTACAATAGGTGTATAAATGGATTTAATATTCTTATCATACATACCTGGAATTTACAGAAAAGGGTAACAACCCCAAATTCAGGAATTTCTTGTCAAAACTTAGCATAGCTAAAAAAAGCTTGTGTACGGGACTGCGTGTTTGTAAGTTATTTAGAAAACTGCCTAGACGAATGGGATAAAGTGGACGAACTCACAAACTGTTGATCTTTTCGTAAGTATCTATTAAATACTGATATATTCAAAAGCAGTCGTAATTATTTACTATGTCAATGTCAGTTTATTTTTCATAAATTTATGGTCCTTCTAGAGATTAATTTTTGATTCGACTATTGTACTATCTTTGATTATGGTGTGATAGTAATAATTACATTTTATTGTTAAGTTTTCAGGTAGTTTTTGTATTATGTTACCTAATTATGTAGTTTACTATCGGATCCAGCAATATTTCTTATATCAAATTTAGAAACAAACTGTCAAGCGGTAGATATTAAACAGTCAAATGGGTGAATTAAAGACTGTTTGGCCAGGAGCAGACGTGTAACTACAGTTGATCAAAACAATGCTATTATCGAAATGGTTGATAATATCAACAGTAAGAATAAGGAAAACCCTACAATTGACTTGCAGTTGAAAACCATTAAACGCCGTCTAAATGAAAATGGAATTCATAATCGCCAATCTGCTAGAAGGATCTTGTTGATACCTGACCATACTGCAGGACGCTTGGCCTTTTGTCAAGAAAATATTAATAGATATGTCGAATGTTATATTTTCGTATAAAAATGCAATCGTGGAGAAGAAACAGAACACGATATGATATAAAAAAATGTTTCTTCTAGAAGAAAAAGTGGACATATAATGCCTGTTTTTGGAGCTGGATGTGAAGAAGTAGCCCAGAAGAGATTGTCAGAGCCAGCAAGATTTAATTCCCGAGAATACAGAAGAGCATTAGATGATGTATATTATTAACTAGTGTAAGAGCAATTTATCCAGAAGATAAAATGGAAACTTTTATCTTTGTGCAGCACAACAGTAGTATTCACACTGCCCAAATAGTTCAAGAACGCTTTAAAAAGCACTCTGAAGTCGAACTATTGTGTTGGCCTCGCAAATCGGTGGATCTGAATTCAATAGAAAATTTTTGAACAGTTGTAACAGAGTGGGACAATGTTGAATCCCATGAGGTACGAGAACGCAATATGGAGGAATTGTATGTCATGTCACAACAACGTGGAAATCTTTTTAAAATTCCCAGATTTGCGATAATATTTGTAAGCAGCACGGAAAGAAGACTACTAGTATGTATCAAGAATAATGGATATTATAGTAAATATTAATTTAATTAGATTATTTACGCTAACCTATGAAACGTACTGATTGATCCTAGTACTGCATTGTGGAGCCTTGCCGCTTCTTTGCTGAAGCCTTTACAATCCCCGTTTTAGGGTGGATTAGTCCCCATTTTCTTGTTGTATAGTGCAGGTGGTTTACTCTTTTTTCTTTCTGCAATTTCTCTTCATTACCTTCCATCTCTTGTTACTTTCCATTCTGCTTGCTTCTAGGTTTTTTATTCCTTATCACTCTTCATTTCATTGTTGTCATTATCATGAAATGATCGGTATCGGCATTTGCTCCTCTATAGGTTCTTATGTACATCTGTTATGATAGCTGCTCTTTTTTTATTTACTAGTATATGGTCGATCTGATTGCCATACTTTAGACCCGATGCCATTCATGTTACCTTGTGTTGTTTTTTATGCTTGTATTTGGTACTCGCTATCATCATTTCTGTTACAGTAGCTAAGTTGCACAATTTGTGACTGTTGTTTGTTATCTCGTATATAGTGTATTTGCCAGTTATTCCTCTTAGATATTTTTCTTTCCCTCATTATGCATTGAAATCGCCTGCTATAATTGTCGTGCCTTGTTTATGATATCTGGTTGACGGTTTTTTTCGATTTCTTCATATAGGTTTTTCTTCTCTTCATCTTCTGAGGTTTTGGTTGATGCGTATACATTTATAATCGAGGTTTTATAAGGTTTCGCTCTAATTCGTAAATAGGCTATTCTTTCGTTAATTGGCTTGAAATCTATAATATTTTCCTTCATTACTTACTTACTTACTTATTCCTAAGCCTTGTCTACCTGTTGGTGTAAGGCTGTGGGAGTTTAGTTTTGTATTTTTGCCTCCATTGTTTCCTGTCTTACACTACATTTCGTATTCCACTCCATGCCATTCGTTTCCTTTCCACCTTCCTTCTGACTGTGTCGATCCACTTTGTTTTCGGCCTACATTTCCTGTTTTTCCCCGGCACCTGTGTTTCGAAAACCGCCCTTGTAAGTCTGCTACCTGGCATTGGGCACACATGTCCAAACCATCTAAGTTGGCCTTCTGTAATTATTTCATTGATGGACTCCACCTGTAAGGTCCGCCTGAATGTCTCGTTTCTTATTTTATCACTTTTAGATTTGCTCTCTATTGTTCTCAGGAATCTCATTTTAATTGCGTTAATTCGGGATTCCTGTTGTTCTGATAGTGCCCATGGCTCGCTGCCATATGTAATTGTTGGCCTCACCACTTTTTTACAACCTCCGTTTTTATATTTTTCGGTACCTCTTTTTTCCTAAAAAAGTCTTCGTCAAGTTAAAAATGTTTCCGACTCTTCCCATTCTTTCATTTATTTCTTTATCTATTTTCCGGTTTTCTTCTATAATTGAGCCTAAATATTTGAAATGTTCCTCTTGTTCAATTTGTCTACCGTCTATTTTTAATTCGTGTGCCTTTTTTGTGTTTGAGATTATTATAGTTTTCGTTTTTTGGGTATTTATCTTTATTTTTTTAAGTTCTTCTTCTACTACTGTGAGGTGTGTTGTAAATTTTCCTTTAAATTAACTATCAGGGCCATGTCTGCAAACTTCAGTTTGGTTAGCTGTGTTAGTCTCATTTGCCAATATCCTAGTGTCAGTTTTTTTATTCTTTCCTTAGCTTTCTTTAATGCCTAATCCAGTACCATCGAGAATAGGAGTGGGCTTAGTATAAGTAACTTGTCAATTCCTTCTGACCCCATGTACTTTATCATTTTTGGTGTGATATTCTTTCCTGGTACTTTTACTGGCTTTAGCATTTTTATTGCTTCTTCTATTTCTTCCTCTCTTATATTTTCTACCACTTATTCGTCTTCTGTCTCAATCGATTCGTGCGGCTGGTGATTTTGTATGTCTCCTCAAAATATTTTCTCCATCTTTCCATTATTCTGCCCTCATCTGTTATTATGTTGCTATCTTTATCTATTATATTTAACATACTATAATCCTTTTTCCGTCTTAGTTGTTTAGTGTACCATAAAATACTTTTTGGTTTTCTCTATAGTTTTCAGTCATATAATGGCCAAATTCTTCCCATGATTTCCTCTTTGCTTCTGTGATTGCTTTTTTGGCTTCATTTCTTTTCTCACTGTATACGTCATAATCTTTAGCTGTTTGTGTAGATAGGATTTTTTCCACTTTTCTTTCTTAATTTTTACTTTATTCCTTATTTCAGCTGTCTATTACACGGTTTTTTTCACATTATTGTTAGTTATTTTTGTTTTACCACAGGTCTCTTCAGCTGCGTTTAGTATACTTTTTGAAATCTTTTCATTTTTTTTTCTATATTTGTGGCTTTACTATATCTTTTAGTTTATCATTTAGAAGCTCCTGGTATTTCCTTTGATACTTTGCCTCTCTTAGTTTGAAGCTTTTCATTTTTTCGTTTACTTTCCGCCTTCCTCTGTTTATTTGTTTTTTTGTTCTTTTTAATCTCATTACAACTAAGTAGTAATCACTGCTAATCTTTTCCCCTCTTTTAACTCTTACATCTCTGATTATTTTTTATCTTCTTTTACATATTAGGAAATAGTCAATAATTGATTTCTCGTTTCTGTTTGCAGATACCCTTGCATATTTATGTACGTTTTTATGTTTGAATTTCGTGTTTGATATTATTAGGTTGTTCTTCTTAGTTTTATTATTTTTTCTCCGTTATTATTTAGCGTCACTTCTCTCTCTCTCTTTCCATATTTTCCTCTACTCCGTTATTTTTATTTCCGATGTGTCCAGTCAGGTCTCCCATTGTTAATAAAGTTTCTTCTCCGCTATCTATCTATTTTTGTATCTTTTCGATGATTTGTCCTTCTCTTCCTATCCTGCATCCTCATATAATTGTCCATATTTCTTCATCTATCAATTTTAGCTTAACTGTTAATACTCGTTCGTTCACATACTCTTCCTGTATTATATTCTTTAATCTGTTCTGAGCAATTGTTAGTCCGACTCCGACCCCTGCTCTCTCCTTTCACTGCGCTCCTGACCAAAACATCCAATATCCTCTATGTATTCTCTTAAACCCTCTTCCTTTCATTTTTGTTGGCGTAATTCTTATTATTTTTATGTTTTGTTTTATCATCTCTTCCACCAATTCTTCCTCTTTTTCTCGACTACTTCTCATGTTCCATGTCCCTACTTCTGCCTCGTTTATCTTCTCTCTGTTTTCTTCGATTCTCTTCTGTTTGCTCATTTCCTCATACTCACTACTCTCTCTCCCTCTCGTACTCCTTTTCTTTGCCCGGATCATCAGCGTTTTTCCTCCTCTATTCACCTTTATCATTTTAAATTGTTCGTTGTTCCTGCTCATGTCCGTTGTTCTTGCTTGGTTTGTATTTCTTATACTCTTTGCTTTTCCGCTGCTTTTAATTAGTTTTTCCTTTATTCCTGTTGTAACAATAAAGGCTACCTCGTGTTTCTCTTGTTTCCTTTCATTAGAATACAATAACGAGTAGCATTCCTGATTTATTTGTCCAGACTTATTCCATCTGATTTCTTGTATTGCGGCTGTATTTACCTTATAATTTATTAATTGTTTTGCTACTTCTTTCATTTTTCCTGATAACAATGTCTTTACATTCCATGTAACATAACTTTATCTTTTCCTTTTTATTCTTTTGTCTTTTTTCCTTTTTCGTAGCCCGTTTCGTCATCACTTGCTCCTCCTCTGTGTTAATCTTAGATTTTTGGGGGAGTATTGTTTTTTATTTCATTCCATCTATATATTCTATCGTTTACGGTAATTTTGCGGAAGCCAACCCTGACGTTATTTCCCTTATCTCTTTCCTCTTTCGCCAAGACGCGTAATGCTTTTTATATTGCCATTTCCTGTTTTGTCATATCATTTTCAA
Organism: Ignelater luminosus; assembly: GCA_011009095.1. Taxonomy (NCBI): domain Eukaryota; kingdom Metazoa; phylum Arthropoda; class Insecta; order Coleoptera; family Elateridae; genus Ignelater; species Ignelater luminosus. Next base: position 6,784 of record VTPC01090546.1, on the reverse strand, counting down.
TTCCTTTTAACATCTTTATATTTCTCATGATTGCCATTTTCTCTTACCAGTTTTGAACTTTCTCTACGATTATTCTCTTTTTAATTTCATAGGATTCTGTAATTTTAGCTTGTACTTTTACTTTTCCTTTAATGAGATCTTCTACCTCTTTCTGTATTTTACCTTCTATCTTTAGATTTTTTATTATTATAGTATTAATGTAATGCATTAGTTAATGTTAATTTCTTAATACGGAAAACAGTGGGATTTTCAAATTAGTATGAGTAGCAAGGCTTCGTATAATTCTGAGGTACATATATTACACATAATTTAAAGTTTTAACAGATATTCCTATCAATTACATATTATTGTAATTTATTCGCAAAACTAAAGTTAATTTTTGAAATCTAAATAATTGCTGACAACCAATTTCATTAAAACTAATATAAAAATAAACGCAAGGTTTTATAAATAGTTCATTGGAATGTTTTTGATGTTCTTAAGTTTCTTGTGATTTACCTACAAAACTTTTATGAACGTTTGCAATTTTTGATTTAAAAAGGTTAAACGCTATGACTACCGGAGAAGTATGAGATTATCTCGAGAGATTTTATCAGGTGGATATCGACATGCAATGTAACGTTTAGACTGTAGCCCTATCGGGGTGACGTCTAGCTGAAGTGGGCAATTTCATCCTCCCTATTGCACTAGGTACTTGATAAGCCTAGTTCTCGTAATAAACAATGCATGCTTAGACCTACATATATAGAACTGAAAGTTAACGTTTTACCTGTCATTGTGATAGATTTAGCACAAAAGGGTATAATTTCAAACTTCTCCTAAGAATCTCTTAATATCTGGAGCATTCAAAGCTGAGAAATATTGTAGTAGTAGTAGTAGCATCGGTTGAGCATGGTTGATTTCTATCAAAATTACAAATTTTGAAAATTTTTTTGAATTTGTTTATCGAGACACCATAACAATATTATTGAAATACTTTTGATGCAGGTGCAAATTCGTAGTGTTGCATTTACTCCAGGTTATATAGAATTTCGAGGCTCTTCGACTACAAAGTAGCGCAGATCGATTAGTGTGATTGTGCATGTTAAATGCGATGACATGCAAGCTTACCCCTTTGAATAAATTTTCCATTAATACCTAGGAATCCTTCAAGTGTTATTTCTCGAGCTTTTTAAATTCTTTTGAATCCTTAAATGGGGATTCATTAGAAAGCAAGGCTACAAGGAAACTCTTTTACATATGTACTATTGCTTTTTGTTTTATAAAATATCTAAGAAATAAATTATTCCTGTTTGTCAATATTTAACATTTACCAAATCGGTTTAGTTAGATTTCATACAAATTCGAGTTGCAAGGAAACGAGAAAAAGATAAATTTACATAGACTTACCTACTTTGTGTTTTAGCAGCTTTAGTTCACCACAGTCCTGAAAAAGAATAAGTTGTGTTAGAAAGTAACCTAAGAAAAAATGGGAAACTTAAATGGCATACAGTGAAACCCGCTTAATAGAAGCTCGGTTATAAGAATATCTCGCTTTAAAGAATAAAAATTCAAGTGCCAATTAATCCTTAACAAACTTTATCGTTTAATAGAATATCGCATAATAGAATCTTATCGGATAATGTAATAACTTCAGCATAAGAGTTAACAAAAATGTATCGGATAATGGAATAATCTAGAAAAGAAACTGGAAAGAAAAATACAATAATAGTCGACACATTATGGTTTATGACTGATGTTGCTTTCTTGAAAAGGGGTGTCATAAATCTATCAGTCTTTAATAATACTTATTTCTAAGGGTGAATGTTTCTTTCTTGTACCATTGTTAGATTTAATTAAATTAGTGTTTAAGCCTTTTCTAGAATTTTTAATCTTCCTTAAAGTAATTTGTAGCATTTCAAGACTTTCTGGGAATTTTTTTTACTTCTTCCTTTAAATTTGTTTTTATGTAGGTACCTTAAATAAAAATTTTAACGGATATTGTTCACACAAACTAGTCACAAAAGATGCCACTTTTAAAAAGCTTATTTAAGCATTGCCATAAGTAGAGGGTGGTAAAGCTTTACCGTAATTAGTTTTGCTTTAAACGTTGTCGTGCAGAGCGCAGTTTGTTAGTTTCTTGTGTTAGTTTCATCATGAGTACTGGGTCAAAAAGAAAAGACCTTACGTTAAAACAAAAGTTAACTGTAACAGAAAATGCGGAGGAATCTAAAGCAAATCAAAATGAAGTAGCTAGCAAATTCGGAATTTCCCAAGCACAAATAAGCAAACTTTTAAAGAATAAAGGTAGTGTGTTGAGTGATTGGAAGAATAATTCAAAACTGACGCAAAAAAGAAAACGTACCGAGAAGGATGAAAAAGTTGAAGATGCTTTGAGTGAATGGTTTATCGGGAAAAGAGCGCGAAATATTCCAATTAGTGGTCCAATATTAAAAGAAAACGCGGAACACATTGCGCAGAAGTTTGGAAATACGGAATTTAAAGCGACAAATGGATGGTTTTCTAGATGGAAGACTCGTTGCCAGATTTCCTTTAGGAAAATTGAAGAGGAAGCAAAAGATGCTGATGTAAATAGAGCAAATAAATGAGTAACATATTCCCTACCTAATTTATTAAAAACTATGAACCGGCCTATGTATATAATTGCGACAAAACTGGCCTGTATTTTCGAGCTACACCAGATGGCACGTTTTGCTTTTGTGGAGAAAAAGCTGTAGGAGGGTAGACAGCGAAAGACAGAATGACAATTCTTTGCTGTGCTAATTCCGATAAAAGTCATAAACTTACGCTTTTTGTTATAGGTAAATCACGAAATCCAAAGTGTTTTAAAGGCATTAAATCGTTGCCCATAAAATACACATCCAACAAAAACGCATGGACGACTTCAAATTTATTTAAAGAGGGACTTACTGATTTTGATAAGCAAATGGCTAAAATGAATAGAAAAGTTATTTTATTCGTTGATAATTGTTCAGCTCATAAACGTGATGTGAGACTGAATAATGTAAATATACACTATTTGCCGCCAAATACGTCACTCATTCAACCCATGGATCTAAGAATTATATCCCCTTTTAAGCGAAATTACAGAAAGGAAGTGGTCAAGAAAATTATTTCGGCAATGAACTATTATGATACATCGCCCTCTAAAACTGCCAATGATATGTCTAAAGCCATCTCAATCCTTTCAGCTATCCATATGATGAATAAGAGCTGGAATAAAATAACTGGAAGTAGCATAGAAAAATATTTCATTCACTGTAAATTTTCAAAACAAATGATTACGGATAGTGAAGAAGATTTTGAATGTCCTCCTCCCGAAGAAATGACTTCAGACGATTTTTCTAGATTTGCAACATTTGACAATTGTTTGCCCGTTTTTGGAGATGTTGAAGAACCAGAATCACAAGAGAACGAAGATTTAATAAATTTTGATGACAGTGAGAACAAAGATGACGTTTGTGGATGGTCTCCAGTATCTGGCCAGGAAGTAACAAGCGCTTGTTGTGTAATAAGAAAATTTCTAGAAGGAAAATCAAATGTTGATTTCAATCATTATTACAATTTAGAACAGCAAATAAACGATTTATTGTGTTAGGACAAAAAGCAATCTAAGATTACTGACTTATTTGTAAAAAAATAATTTTGATTTAATTTATGGACATTTTAATTGAATTAGATTTAATATGTAATTGTTTCAATAAATAATTAATACAGTATGCTTACTTTTATTTTACTTAAAGCTGTAATAAATAACGCTGAATGTTTTATAGTATAAATCTCAAGCGATGTGCAATAACCTCAATTTGTTTTGCAGAATTCTGAAAATCCTAAAGTCGGTTAATGGAATATACCGGTTATTGGAATAATTCTCCTTTGTCCAAACACTATTCCAATAAGCGGGTTTTACTGTACTATGTTTCTAGAGTTAAAGCCCTTCACAAAAATGTTATTTTTGTATTCGATCACACACTGCAGTAACGTTTTAAGTATTACACGAAAGGCATCTTTTAAAACTTACTTTCTGTATTTTTTAGACTTGATATATGGTTCTTCTAATTTAAAAGCTAAATTTCCTTTTGTACTTCATTTTGTTTTTAGTATACGTGTTATTTTTACTTTATACAAGCCAGTTCCTGCTTTATCCACTTTTTTTATTAAAACTTTTTGCTAAGTTCGTTGAATATTTTTTTTATTTCACTTTAGGCTTATTTTGAAAAAGGATCTCGAAAAATTGGAGTGTTATATATTTTCCTTGCTTGCTTTTACTTTTTGCTGGTATTTCATTTATTCCGGTATAAAACTAATATTTAGATTTCTACAATAAAACTACTTTAACATTTTTCATTTCTCTACAAAGGTATCTTTAACGTGCTAATATTTTGCTATACCTATTCGGTATGAATTGTAATATAAGTTATTAGGGTAAATAATGAAGTAGCAAACAGTAATAGCTTCGTGTATTTTTTCTATTAGACTCGGTTAAAAGACTTGGGAAATATTTTCAATGTTACAAGTAAACATTTAAAGAAGTCCAATTATTGTTAGAATTATGTATTACTTGTAATAGGTATTAAAGGTATTATGATTCCTAAACAATCTTGGTGATCTGTATTTGTTCGGTTTGTTAATTCGGAAATGATAGCATATCGGTGCATGAAGTAAATTCCAAGCAAAGACTTCTATTAAATTACAGTTTGTTACAGATATACCAAACGTAAAAGATACTTATTTTAATATTACATTGCACTGCTATGAGTCAGCATATTAGGTTCTTGAATTCATTTCCCTTAATTTATTACAATTTTTTATTTCAACATTAAATATTGAATTAGTCTTTTAACAGCCTTTTCTTGAACGCGAATAAAAACATTTTTATGTGAATGACATAATGACAGCAAGGGAACAAGAACGAAGATTTCCAGTATAAAACTCGGATCCTTTTAATCATTCTGTACTTATGTCAATCCAAGACCCTAAAATTTCCCTTTTTATAATACGACAGCAAATTCTTCACTGTCAAAAAGTTCACAAAAAAAAACTAAAGCTCAAAAAAGGGAAAAAAACGCATGAATTCGTTTTATACTTAAGGAGTTTTTAAATTTGACATTCGAAGGCTATTTTTAGATGGCGCAAGAGCGCTGGAAAGTGACCGCTCTTGCTTTTTGCGATATTAAATGATAAAAAGGGTAGAAAGAAGACGCAATAACAATCCGGCGCAAGTAAGATAGAGATGGGGTAGAAATGGCATGTTTATTGATCTGCTGCTGTGGTAGTACGCGAACCACAGCTTACCTAGCACCTGTCTGCCTTGGCTCACCTGTTTTAGCTTTCCCATAGATGTAAAATAAAAAAAGAAGCATTTTATACATAAAAAGCTCGGATGTCAGAAATTTTTATAATAAAAGTTTTTTTTATTATTGGTGCGAAACCTCAGGGAATCGTTTCAATAAAATATCGGGTTACATTTGTTTTCTTTTGTTTTGTTTATTGATGTAGAGAGTTTTCCTTTTTCTTATTTATTTTATTCTATTTTTCAAAAAAGGGAAAAATTATGTTTATAAACTGGGAATGTAAAATTTGTTTTAAGTGAATCAAATTGAAAGGTATCGTGGTTGTTTGTAGGTAAGAAAAAGCTACATTAAAAGTTTGTGTGTTCTTCCTCTTTTTTTTCAAAAGTGCTGACAAGAACTGCGCTACAGAATCTTTATGAGGCTACATCGTTGATAAAAAGTTAAAGTGGTATTCCGATAAATTTTATATATCAAAAGTTTTAGACAAACTTTGATTTTGTTTTATTTCCCCCATATTAGCACAGCATTTTTCAGAGTTTCATTTAAAGTTGAAGGTTTAAAGTAAATTAAATTAATGTTCATCTTATTGGATAACAAAGGAAATAATATTGTAACAGAGAATATACAGAGTTAATTAACAAATGAACAGTTTTTGAATTTATGCAGCCAGCAGCATTTGTAATTATGTTGAACATTAATATTAATAATTCAGAGATTCATTATAAAGTCTGTAGCGCAACATGCATTTTAGAACATTAAATTTTAACTTTAACTATTGTTTATTAGTTTTTAGCTTGAATTCATCTCTAATTTTGAAATAGCCGTTATGCAATAATTATGAGAGATTTGAACGTTAGAATGGAAAAGGATTTTGAAACTATTGATGACTACTAGAAAATTACAGCTGGAAAAACTACCGAGTACAATTTAAAGTGAAAATAAATCTTTATTAGAACAAGTTAAATAGGAAAAAGAATGGAAAAGGTAAGATTGACGACAATTTTAAATAAATAATAAGTTGTTGGGAGAGCTATGGCTGGTTAAAAGTAAAGTTTATTAGCTTTCTTAATGAAAGAGATTTTTTTGATGTGATGAGATTCTAAATAAATAAGCGGCTTTTTGTGTAATACTTTGTTGGTAACAGTAACAGTCCTTTGTTCTCAAAGGAAGCTTACAGCATCCTAACTGAATGTTTCCGCTGTGGCAAGTCAGTGCTGTTATTTGTTTTCTAATAATGATAACATCTTTAATAAAACGCAAAATACAAGCTATTGCGAGCAACTGAAGTACTTTTGCTTTTGTTTATTTATCGTTTAATAAAAATATTGTTTTCTTGTATATAAATTGTTAGTACATAGAATTACATATTCATTTAGTAAGATACTTGTTAAGAAATAAATAGCAAAACTTTATTATCCCTCTACTGTCAAAACCTATATTGAAATAGTTATTTAGGTAGGGTAAAAGCACCAATCCTCTGCCACCTAAAG
>VTPC01090545.1:388330-400288 GCA_011009095.1 Ignelater luminosus | reverse complement strand
TCAAATAACTTATTTAAGATGATGAAAGGTTACCATAAAAACCCCAAAGCAACCAAAGAAGTATTCGTTTCCAATGGTTGGTTGAGAACTGGTGATATAGGATATTATAATGAAGGTGAACACTTCTTTGTTACAGACAGATATAAGGAACTGATAAAGGTAAAGCTTCAAAATACTTATAATAATTTTTTTAAAAAATGTTTCCTGTTACAGGTTAAAGGTTTCCAGGTAGCACCTGCTGAACTAGAAGAGTTATTAAGGGATCATCCTGCTGTTGAAGATGCAGCAGTTGTTGGTGTACCTCATCCTGATTTTGGAGAAGTTCCAAAGGCTTTTGTAGTTCCAAGAAAAAAAACAGCTAAATATAAACAATTAATTGGAGGAGTCGTTACTATTGGTAGCATTCCAAAAACTACATCTGGAAAAATATTAAGGCGCCAATTAAAGCAATTATGATATTATACCTAACATGTATCTCTAAATAAATTCACATTTAACATATCTTACAATGATGAGACTTTTAGTATGCAGACCAAGGTGTTTTAACCTTCTTTGATTCAGGGAACAGTTTTAAAATTTTTTTAATATAGGTGTATAGTTTTCTGCACGTGACTTGAGTTTTATATCACTACCTGACTTACGAAGACCAATATCTGCCCATATAGCACACGGACATGCTATGGATGTCCATTGGACGTCCAAATTTCAGCGTACGGATGTCCAGTGTCTCCACTTTGGACATCCTATGAACGTCCGTTACTGAATGTAATTTGTACATTTTTTTGTACGTAATCTGGACATAATTCGGACAATTCATGGACATACATAATTCGGACGATGTTTGGACATAATCTGGACGCCTATGGGCATAATTTGGACAACTTTTGTATGACGTCCACTAACGGTCGTCCAGTGGACGTCCAATGGATGTCCAATTTACGTTCATGGGCGTCGGGACGAAATTTGGATGACAAACGTAGTAGTAGTACATGTTAAATTCAGTGATTGAGCTGCAGAGTCACAAAACTCAAGGTACATGCAAAAAAAAGGGACCACAAACCAGAGGTTGATAAATGCTGAAATAGCCTATGTAAGAGAAACATAATTTTGTTCTGTGATTTTAATAAACGATGTTTATAGAGAAACTTGGGGTTACCTAAGAAAGAACTCTTCATTATTCAATAAATATTAAATCAATTATTTCTGTAAAGCTTTTATTTTGTCTTACATCATTTTCTAGAAAATACTCAAGATATAAATATCAAAGAGGCATTAATTAGTTTTCAAAAATATTACAAACTACCTATGGATGAAACTCAAATGGTGAAACAAAAAGATTAACAAGTACTCCCAGATGTGGTGTTGAAGACGATCCATATAATTTATGACAAGTGCATTAATATGGTATTTTTAGTTCTCTTCACTCAATATAGTGCATTAATACATAAAACTGGTCATGCATCGGGCTTAAACATTTCTCTCAGGAAGAAGAAGACCATGTTCCCGAAGAGATATCAAAAAACGAAGACATCACGTGTCTTTAGTTTTTTTATGTACGATTAAAATCTGAAATCAAAATTTAAAAACAAATACGAACAGACAGACACACACAGACTTCGCAAATTCAGTAACGACTTCAAAAAAGTTAGTTGAGCAATCCATTCTTAATATCTCGTAAGCAAATGAAGAGATAAGAGAAAACTTGTCAATTTATTTATGAAGAACATTACATAATTAACTCAATCATAGAGGTCGCTGTGTTTGCTTTCGCACACATAACCTCAAAACATTAAATTGCACCTTACCATTTGCGAAACGTCGTCGGAAAGAGACTAACAATGAAAATATTTTAGAGAAAACGGAATTCAAATCGGCCTACTAAATCGAAAGTTACAGCACGAAATGTCTCGTTTTGTGATGAGTGTAAATCGCGTTAGACGAATTTAAATTGTTTTGATGCTTTTCAATTGTCTTTGGTGTTTTCATTTAGAATTCTAGTAGTTTCTAATATAATAAAGTGAATAAAGAGGAAAATCTCAATTAGAAATTTTACACTAACCCACTAACGTACAAGGTATCGCCTCAATACACAACAAATTGGCGACGAGTGTAAACTGGAACGATGGCAGACGTGAATCAGCTTAGTGCAATCTTGGTGTCATTTGTAAACCAGCAATTCGAATTCTTAACCTCCTTCCGGTCTCGGGCATCTTCAACTTCGAACAATTCGATGAATCTAAAGAAGACTTCAAGGCACAGGTAAGAAAATTATTTTAACTTAAAAAACATCATAGATGTTTCTCCAGACGTGGACAAGCTTAAAGCACAAATACTTATTAACTCCATTGGATTCAAATACTACCAATTGCCTTTATATTTAACATCACCGGAGACACCTCGTGATAAAACTTATTCAGAGCTCGTAACTTTAATTGAAAACCACCTATGCCCTCAACCCAATGAGTGTATCGAACAAGATAAATTCTTGTCTCGAATGCAAGCAGCAAATGAAATCATAGCTCAGAAGACAGTTGCTCTACGTAAACTGTCATCCACATGTAATTTTGTTTGTCCCGAACCAACATGCAAGACGTCGATTGCTCAAGTTTTTCTACAAGCTCAGTTTATAAAAGGTCTTAGTTACTTCACCTTTCGTGAAAAACTCTTATAAGAAAAATATCTTACATTTGTAAATGCCACTAAAATAGCTCTGACCCTAGAAGCATTAAAGCTAGGAAGTCGTGTACTTTCCAGTTCTACCGAGGGAGAAGTAAATAAAGTCACTGTATCAAAACCTCCTCGACGTCAAAATTCTACAAGTAAAAATTCAACCTACCCCAATCGAAAGCCCCACAAAACTAAATCTAAAATAAATTATGCTGATCTTGGTCTTGACGGAACTTGTCTACGATGTGGCTTGCATAACCATTTAGTAAAGGACTGTCAGAAAGACAGATAAACTTTTAAATGCTTCTCTTGCCACAAAACAGGACATGTTGCAAAGGTGTGCATAATAACTCGAACTAAAAATAAGAAAAATAAATCAGTTAATCTTGTTATTGAAGATGACTCCTCCTGTGAAGAATGACAGTTTCCAATTAATCACATTGTCACTATAAATAACACCCTTTTGCAAGGTGATAATAAGCTGACGGTCTCTATAAAAATTGGTTCAGGCACAATACTATTTGAAATCGATACTGGCAGTACCATCTCAATTATTAGTGAGCAAGTTTTCAGAGAAGCCTGCCCAAATGTTAACTTGAATCCCTCCGCTATGACCTTCCGAACCTTCACTGGAGAAGTTTTTAAGCCACTCGGAATTGCAAAAGTTCAAATTTCGTATGAAAACAAAACATCAGAAGAAGACATCTATGTCATTTCTGCATCATCATCTCCTCTACTTGATCGGTCATGGCTTCAACACTTAAATATTAATGTTACCAGATTACTTTGTAATCCAATCCAAAATGTAAACATTGCTTCGTATTTGACCGCATCTAAATTGAAAGATCAAATACTTAAAAAGTATTCACAAACCTTCTATGAGAAAATAGGTAAGGCTCCCAATTACACACGTTCATTAAAACTGAAGAACGATAACATCAAACCTATCTTCATAAAACATAGACAAATTCCATATGCTCTATAAAAAAAAGTTGATACAGAATTAGACCAGTTAGTAGCTAATAGTGTGATAGAGCGAGTCGATTACTCCCAGTGGAATAGCTCTTTGGTAGTAGTGCCTAAGTCAGATGGCACAGGAAGACTCTGTGTAGATTATAAAGTAACACTAATTCAACATCTTCAAAATGTGGAGTGAGTGGATAAAGTTTTTTGTGTGTTAGATATTTACAAAGCATACCTTCATTTGCCAGTTGATGAAGGAAGTCAGAATTTGCAAGCCATTTCGACTCACCGGGGTACATATTTAATGAAACGACTACCCAAAACGAATTCCATTAGTTCATAGATTCTATTCTTCAGGGACTCCCGGGAATAGTAAGTTATTTTGACGACATGGTTATTTGGGGGTCAACTCTAACTGAATGTCACCTAAGACTTGCAGCATATCTCAAAAAATTACAAAAATATGACCTGCATATCAACAAATCAGAGTGTCTTTTTCGCTTTCGAAATTAAGTATTTAGGCCATATTGTGAATGAGAAAGGCATTCGAAAGTCCCAAGAGAAAGTAAAGGCCTTGCTCAAAATTCTTAGACCCTAAAATGTTGAAGACGTTAGAACCTTTATTGGATGTCTCACATATTATTCTAAATTTATTAAGGGCGTGTCTACCGTTATGTTTCCCATATATAGTCTCAAAAAAGGAATCAGTTTTCAAGTGGACTAGAGAATGCGAAAATGCCTTTAAAAAAACTGAAGAAACCATCTCCAGCTATACCGTTCTAGTCCGAAATGATCCAAATCTTCCCTTGGTGCTTATGACAGACGCAAGTCCTGTAAGTATATCTAGAATCTTGTCTCACATCATTGATGATACCGAACGTCCCATATTTTTTGCATCCCAATTTCTCAGTGGCTAAGAAAAATTATTCACAGTTAGAGAGGGAAGCAACAGCAATTTATTGGTCTTTTCATCGTTTCTATCCTTACATCTACGGCAGGAAGTTTACCCTTGTGACTGATAATAAGCTTTTGTGCCACATATTTAGCCCTAAGAAAAAACTTCCTGAAATGGCAGCATCCAGACTTCTACGCTACGCACTGTTCCTTAGTAGATTTGGTTACGAAATAAAATATCGTCGTTCGCAAGAGCGTGAAAATGCCGATTATTGATCAAGAGCTTCTCTATCTGTAATTTCAAATACCATTGATATTGAATATGAAATTTGTAAACTAACCATTAACCAAATCTCTATTGACATAGTCACACATAAATCTTTATCTAGAGAAACTGAATGTGATCTAGAGTTATTTTCCCTAAAGCAGGATTTACTAAATGGCACATGTTTATCGATGGAGTCCAGTCTTTAAGATGGAGTTATTTTCGAGGAGATAGAGTTGAGATACGTCAAACCACATCTCAAACTTTACAACCATGCAACGTATTCTATTATTATGTGTTTTGGGATCTGTCAAGTTCTTTGTATTTTAAAATATACGTTCTATCGCCTCAATACATAACAGTTGCCATCGTTTATCTTTATCTTAGTCATTGATCAAGCTTTAAGGAGGTTGCTTTCTGGGGTGAATTTTATTTTGAATGAACAAAGTAGAATGAATGAGTCAGCGTTTGCAGATGAGGCGATATTTGTGTCATTTACACTGTTTGGTCTTCAGAAGAATTTAGATATCACTGAGGTTACGAGACCGTCTGAGCTGTTGCAGTCCGACATCTCTGGTTGCATCTGGAAGGAATAACAAGATCAAAGTAGTAAGTAGTAAACAGGTGCATATTGTCACTCAAGGTGGAATACCATGTTCCCGAGATCTCTCCACGTGTTATCCAGACTTGCTTTCGGACTTATGTAGAAAGACTGAAGCGACATGACGCGATAAAAGGAATGGCAGCCATACTATAGATGTTGTCATGTACAGGGAAACAACACGTATTAACTCTTTTACCTCCTAGTTAACTAATTAGGAAGTAAGTGTAAACTCATCTCTAAGCTAAGTTTGTGGTGTGTATAATCAAGGGTTCTATTACAAAATACTAGAATGCCGCCTTAGTACCAACTGATAATATAGAACGAATGCATCTTTACTTACCTCAATCAATTTGCGTTTTGAAAACAATTCCTAACATGTGGCGTCTCGAATATACTCAAAATATTTTTTGAACGCTTCCTTTCACACTTATCCCCCTCTTACACTTACCCACGTTTACCCTACCTATTATTTAAATGCTGTTTAAGTAAATCTCAATTTTTTATATAAAATTGTTTATTTGAACATTTTGATAAACCCTGAAATAATTTATAAAAAAACTTACATCACATTTTATCTTTGTCATTACTTTTATCTACGTTTGGTATTTATTTTAAGTGGTTTATTTTTAAGTAAAACAAGATATTCACGTGTATCCTTCCATTTTTAGGATTTCGACATTTTTAATTTTTATACATTCCAAAACATCGTAAAATCTCACAGCAGAACAAAAAATGAATAACTTGTATACAATACATTATATAGAACGTTTCGACTTTTTAAGTTGGCACTTTCCAACTTTATGTCAATGTCAAAAGTTGACAATATTATAAACATTTGCAATAAATTTAACCGTATCGATGTTATAACCAAGGAGCGGTATCAAATAGTTGATGGTCCAGTAAAGTTGTCCGTACACCTGACCGCGATGCATTTTAAACACGTTGAGTTTATCGATATTACTTAGGCGAACGACTAAACATGTACAATTCGCGTAAGATAGCGACGTATTTTCTGCAAGATAAGCGCAAGCCAGTGGTGCAACACATTTTCCTTTTATTATATGCATGTGTACTTACATTGATATAATACTCGGTAAACGCGTCATCCGTTTTTTTTCATGACGCGTCAACTAACTGATACCGCTCTTTGGTAATAAAGGTTCGATACAGACATCGGCGGGACAATAACGACTCAGCACGAAAGTACTTCGTACTAAACCAGGTTAATTATTATCGGCCACCACGGCAAAGGGGCCTAAAACCCAAAAGATCACAAAAATCACGGCCTAAAGCCCGAGACTACCACATGGTCACGATAGCTCCAGCCTATACAAAGCGAGACAAACACCTAAACGGAAACAAAAGACAACCAAAGATCCTTCCAAGAGAAACCAGAACACTAAAAATGAAAACCTAAACTAAAATAAACGAAACTACACAAAAAACTATATACAAATGTCACATTTGGTGTTAGTAAAAATGTCGAAATAGGTGACCACAACAAAGTATTGATTTCACTTCGAGTACACCCTACACAGAGATGTTACTCATCAACCTACCCAAAATGTACTAAAGGGAAGAAAAGAGGGTTCAAAGATGGAGACGACTCTGTAGTTATCCTTAGGAGCGAGGATAGAAAAGCTCCAGGATATCCCACCAAATGCCCAACCAACCACATACAAAAAAAACGAAATCTATTAGTACGCTACAGTCGATGGTTCAGCAACGGTACCAAAGCAAAGTCGATAAACTTACATACAACAAGCACTTCCTCTGGAGAGGGCATTCAACGAATCACGCAATTATCGCATTATGAAATTCCTACAACTCAGAAGGCCAGTCACACCTCAATCACAACTCTGAAATACATCACTAAATGGACCCAAAAACTCATAAGATGTTTGGACCTTAACAAAGGTCAGAGGCAACTAAATAGATTCTGTTTAACAAAATACTCGTTGTGATGGTAAAAAAAAGTCAAATTAGGATTGGAATTTAAGTCCTAGACATGCTAAATGCCTTTGGATTTTCCAGATTCATTCGACAATTGAAACTTCGAAGGAGAAACCTTTAGTCTAATTAAAAAAAGGAAATGGACCTGCGCGTTTAGGTACCAATCAAACGATAAAGTATGTCGTAACATCCGACAAAACAGTTCCCTAGGGACAAATATCAACTCAAAAGAATGCGATACTAAAATATCGAAAATAGACCTTAAGGTCTCAAAACGACAAAATCCGGTACTAAAAAAAGAAGTTTCAAAATATCAATGGCCTCACGCATTCAACAACTACAATCTGCAATGATCACAAAACGAAACGACAATCAACACTTGGCCAAAGAGAACCTAAATGAAATGACTAAAATCTACCACTATGACAAATCACAAATCAGCAACACTGATAAAGGAAAGCTGTAAAAGCTATAAAATAAAATTAAAAGGACAAAATCGGCGAGACAAGTTCGGAAAACGGCAAACAAAATCGGGCCCCAACACGTTGGAGTCCAAAAAATCTACAAAAACCTCACAACAAAGTGCCCAAAAGTCAAAAAGCTAACGGAGAATCTAGATTGGCCAAACTAAATCAAACCAAACAACTAAATGGCCAAAACACGTTGAGCAACAAAATCCTGATCAGCAATACTGCTAACGAAACACTATAACACAGGAAAAGGAAATCGGTAAACGACAATCAGTCAAATGGCTAAATCGCCAATGATAACTTAAATCGGCCAAACAACAAAATCGGCAAACAACGAAATCGGCAACCAGCTAAATTGGCTTCACACGTTGGGCGACAAAAATCCGTAACGGGAAAAAGCTGAAAAAGAGGCTTAATTTCCGTGTAAGCCAGAAATCGGAAGATGTTCAATCCCGTAGCTCGAAGTTGAAGATGGGGGGTTTCAAAGATAATAAATTAATTAACTAACGTTGTAAAACGAAATGAAACGATAAATTTATATTAAATGAATACATTTAAAACGACACTCAAGGCAGAACTCGGATGAGTATGCCAAATTTTAAAATGACATTACAGTATGTTCAAACACGATCACTCATAAACGTAGTGAAACTAACCGCCACGGCTTGTTAAGATTGAAATTGTTCTTGCAACGTGTACTCTGAGCCGTAGATTATTAGGAAGATTTGTAAAATCTAAGTAACATCGGCTTTTAAATATGAGAACATCTGAATACACATACTTCCCTACTTAAATGCTCTATTAATTCTGAAACGCGAGCTTTCCTGTACTCATCGGGGAAAACGAGACGGTTAGGTAGAGTAGAGAAATAATGGCAAAAGGGCTGAATGTAATGACAATAGTGGTATCAAACTTTTTATTTCAGATGGACTGGAAACCTTGAGACCTGATATATGCCATTTGCCTAAAGCACCATAGCTTCAATAAAGTTTTATTACTATAGAAGTAAAAACCAGTCTAAAGTCAGAATGGAAAAGAGAGCAGCAGTATTTGAAATTAAGATAGCCGGTTCATCTCCGTTCAGCCATTATATCTATGGACTTCAATTTAATAATCTTCCTCTTCCAAGATTACTTAGTCAATGCAATTTACCAAACAGTCAAATGCGAAAGAATGCTCAAATCCAATATAAATCTTGATAGTATTTTTGGACAGCAGGACAGTGGATTCTGTTCTGCTAGGGACTGTTTATCTTCAAATAGACCTTTTACACATTTCCAGTTTTAAAAACTTTTACCCAGTAACTTTTTCGTTAGTTATTTAGTTCTATGAATTTTGTGAACACCTACATAATCTAAGTTTGACTAGACTAGATTAATTGGCGATTTTGGGTATCAGGTTTCTAAAAAACGAGATACACCCAAGTTAAAGTTTATCCAATTTGACGTGCGATGAGTCATTCACATGTAAAAGGATTTTGTGCCAGGAACTTCAATTTCTGTATTGACAAAATTTGATTATAAAAACCGAATGCTCAGTAATAGGAACGTTTTCAGGTATAATAAAAGCTGAAATATGAAAGGGAAGCTATGACATCTGATAACACTGTTGGGTGCTAATTATGCCAACCAAACCAATATTTGTTTATTTCCAATCATATTGCTGTCCTTGTACCTCAAATTCTTAACGTGTTATTGTTCTATCTAAACAAGAATTAGGTTGTCAGTTATAAATGTTGTGTGGTTTATCCAACTTAATCAGTTTCTTGTACTTGGTATCAATATTGCTTTCTTGATACCTTGTTCACGCGTTTTGGAACAGTAAATTAGAATGAAACCGTTCAGTTAAATCACGCAGTTGCTGTTTGTGAATCAAATCATTATTTCTTATAAAATACTTTCTTGTATTAGAGGTAGCTGTATAGTCCTTTGTTTTGTTATTAACATTGTACATTGCAAATTTTCTAGTATACGTTTTCAGGGAATTTTAAAGAAATGCATTAGTACGTTTCTAATTACAAGCAATCTTTTAAAGAGGACAATCTTAACTAAAATATGCTCTTCTTTTGGCACCTACTCCAAGAACTTTTATCGTATTGTAGATTTAATGTGTTAACAGACCAAGCAATAAAATGCCGTTACAAGTTAAAAGTGTGTAATAGATCAACATAAATAAGATTCAAAACCTTTTTTCTTAAGAAAAACTAATCTGCCGTTAGCGTTTTTTTTTACTATTTTCTTTAAAATACGGTCGCGATCGTGCAAAAGATATTGTAGACAACTCGACTGTAAAGTTGTTTTTAACTGGTAGGGTTTATTGACTTTCTAATCATTCAAAAAGTTTCACTTTACATTCTTATTATATAAATAACACTATAGCTTAGTTCTTATTTGCAATCGGATTATAATTGACAATACCCACATTGATACTTACTTATATTGCTTTCGTTTTCGTCTGTTTTCCTCTTACTCGTTTCTTCTTTCTTATTTATTTTTTTTAGTCTAAAATCAGGTGATGTGCTATAATTTCTGGACTTTGAAACAACAATAGTGATTATCTTGTAATCGCAAATATTTGTTTTTCTAACTATATTTTGACGCAGAGTTTCTAGTTATCGTAGAGGTTTCGTTTTCATATAATGACTTCTCAATTTTTTATTTGTTTATTACCTGGATATTTTTAAAAATCAATATTTTCGCATTAAAGTGATAATATCTTATTTTTTTAAGATAGTCATCGTCGAGTTATTTAAATCTAGTACGCGTGAACTAAAAAATCGAGTATACGAGATGTTCCAACGGGCTATCTACATAAAGGATTTGTTTATAAAAATATCAGAAACTGTCACACCTTTAAGTACCATGCTCTGTCCACAGATATTTTTATTTGGGGAAATCTATTTAAGTTTAATTTACCAAATTACGTATACCTTGTTGGTTTTTCATTGCAGGGCCGGCGAAAGGCATATGGTGAATATGGAGGACTCCATACTTGAGATTTTTTTGAGTATGGAGTTTCATACCTGAAAATTTCGTATTTCAATTTTCAATTTTTGTCGATTAACATCTATAGTTATTTTTTATTTCTTATTATTTCATTATTTAATGTATAGTATTTCTTCATTATTTATAAATGATACACAATAAAAGAACTTTTTAATCGTTTAAATTGCTTTCCCGTGCGCACGCGCCTATTTGGT
The DNA here is from genome assembly GCA_011009095.1 of Ignelater luminosus. NCBI lineage: Eukaryota > Metazoa > Arthropoda > Insecta > Coleoptera > Elateridae > Ignelater > Ignelater luminosus. Next base: position 389,273 of record VTPC01090545.1, on the reverse strand, counting down.
TTACAAGCCATTTTTGAGCTAAAATTCACACATTTTCACAAATAAAAAAAATCTCCAAAAAGGGGATGGTTAAAAGGGTTGATCTCGCGATTTAGGGCAGAAGGGGGGGCGGGGGGAAGGTCTCAGTAGTCGTGAATGACTTTGGGATCATATACAAGGTGTCTCGCGACTCGACTGCCATAGCTTAAAGTCGAAAATACCTTATACATATATGTCCAAAACCCAATAGTAAAGGTGTTATAAGCGATAGCATTTTCCATAAAGAAATGGTTTGGTTAATTATTATACATTGTTATTGTTTAAAATTAATGCAGAAAGTAGGCTGGTGAATAGTTTTGTCACATTGTCATTACAATGGATTCTTGTTTGACGTTTATCTTGCATTATTTTTGCTATTTTAACGTTCGCTAATGGCTACATTTTCAAATCATGAATATATCGACATTCACTTTATTTATGGATACTGTGACAAATAAGCGATATTAAATTTAAAAGAATTTAGCATAACATTGTGTTTTATTAATAAAAAATATGTTTAACTCAGTTAATTACATTAATTGTTCCACTGTCGCTCTTCCATTTCCATTACAGTATTCATAAATAAAATGAATGTCGGCATATTCTTCATTTAAAAAATGTTAATGTGGCAAAAATAATGCAAAATAAACCTCAAACGAGAATCAATTGTAATGATAATGTGACAAATCTATTTACCCGTCTATTTCCTGCATTAACTTTAAACAATAACAATGCATAATAATTAACCAAACCATTTCTTTATGGAAAATGTTATCGCCTATAACTCCTTTACTAGTGAGTTTCGGACATATATGTATTAGGTATTTTCGACTTGAAATTACCTAAGGAGCACACCTTTAACCTATGGCAGTCGAGTCGTGGGACACCCTGTAGAACTCATTACAAAAAAGAGTTTTCAAATTCG
>VTPC01090545.1:331834-383330 GCA_011009095.1 Ignelater luminosus | reverse complement strand
ACATATGAAAATCATCGATTTTTGTCAGATAAATTACATTTGTTATGTAACAATTGCTAAAACAAAACAAAAGACGCTTTTAAGATACTTTACTGAGCGTTCACAAATATCATCAGATAGGCAGCTAATGCCCCATAAAAGCGTATTTATTTTGTTTTAGCAATTTTTGCATAACAAATGAATTTCTTTGATAAAACTCTACGACTTTGTGTGTTAGATGTCATGGCACACTATGATGAAAAATGATTTTCACTTCATAACTCGGTAAAACCAAAGAATAGCTATGTCAAATCGTGTATCACTGAAAAGCATTTAAGGCGTGCAGTTCAGTAATATGGAAATCAAATCAGCGTTCCATTTGAAAAATTTGGATTTACGTTTCACCGCCGAAGTAAAACAAAAGGCAATTGCGAAAGTAACTTTTTGTGTTTCAAAGTAAATTCTCTTTGCTGTTCTTTTCTATCTTTGCTCGTTCCTGAGATATTTCACTTTAAAAAAAATAAGATAATTTCGTTTTTAGCAAATATCTAGTAAACCGGAACTTTTTTGAAGAAGCAAAAGCATAAGTAAACTGATCTCCAAAATAACCAAATCTTTTCTGATTTAACCGACTTTGTATCTCTTACAATTTCCGAGATCCCAATAGGGAGCATCGAAATGTAGACACACTGTATATCAATATTATATAGTTGATTTAAATCTCTTGAAATCATGACCAGCAATCTTAGTAATTTTTACTTTTGTAAATTCTTAAAATCAAATAGATTTTGCTTGCAAAGTGAATAAAGAAATTTGGGTTTGGCCAATTTTTGAGAACTGGTCAATAAATGGCATAACTTTTCAGGATAATTGCGGTTTTCAAATATTTCTACTTTTGGTTAACATATGTGATTTCCTTTATTTGTGTTTTTGACTGCTGATTGTAAACTTCTGTATACTTTTGTTTTTATTGTATACAAGTATACGCTTTGACTGCTGTTTAATCGACAGGTGTTTAGAATTTATTGAAACTATCATTTAGCTTTTTTTAAAATAATACTTTTCAGCCAAAGACGACCAGTTTTGAATATTTAGAAAAATAATTTAAGATTTTTAAAAATTGCTGTCAACTATACATCACTATCAATGTAGATGCAATAAATGCTTAGTCTCGAAACGTGTATCTACTGGAGTAGAGAGACCTTTTGTAATATAATGTACTGTTCGGATAGGTTATTTTCGAGATCAGAGTCATTTATGTCACAAAGTGCAAATATGAACAATAAAATTATGCACTTTAGTAATAATCAAACTTTTCAATAGTATTATGTTAGGTATGTTTTTGCTTAACGAAATTTTTACAAAAATTTCTATGCAAACTCCGTTTGCAACGATCAAAAATTTTTTAAAAAGTAATTTCTATGAAATTTATCAGAGAATTTTTCATAGTGTCAAACAGGTCTAAAAGAGAGTTTGAGCAAATTCACGTTAAACTTCCCATTAACGGTAGTCACGTGACCAAATACAGTAAAAGTTTAGCGGTCATTTAGCATTTAAAGTTAGAGTTTTTGCATTTTTCTGCTAAACGATACGGCAACACTAAAGTGACGTGACTCAATACGGTATGAGGTTACGGTATCCAGATTCAAATGAGAGTTTTAACATACGCGACGGTATCGTTATTTTCAGCTTTAAATTTAAAGAAATGGAACAATTATTAGAAATTGCTGCCCTGGGGAATTTTAATGATAATGAATTAGAAAATGACATACTACATAATATGCTGGAAGATCGACAAGATAAACGTATTAGAGCAGCAGCTTATGACAGATTTAATATGAATAATCTTAATAATGAAGAATGTCGATTATGTTTTCAATTTGAAAAACGTTCTGTTTTCTTTACTTTAGCCATATCTAATGGATTTATAGTATAATTCGCCATCTTAAAAATAATTTATTTAAAATTTTAAGGTTAGGTTGCGCTTGTCGTTGCTGTAAACATGCCCGCTAAGTTGAAAGAAAATAACGGGGCTCCCTAACGCTAAATAATTTACCGCATTGATACGCATGCGCACAAACAGATTAGGTGATATTTAACGTTTACCGTATTTTAATGAAAAACTGCAAAAACTCTCTGTTGTTGCAGTTATACGTTAACAATAAAATTTTAAAGTTTCAATCGTATTTTATTATTAACCTCAAATTCGTAACGAAATAGCGTCCTTTGATAAGTAAAATAACGTTCCACTATTTTCTGCGCAAGCGCATTTTTAACAAAACGACATTGGGAGCGTTCAGCCTGCTGGGCGTTATTAACATTTAGTGATAGACCTTAGCTGGAAATGTGTGACAACTCTAATATAAAATAAAAAATACAATGATCGTCTTCAGAAGACGAAACATTGACCAATACTGTTACAAAGCAGGAACAGTTGGCACTTCATCCGCAAAGCACCTTTGATTACTCTCCACGCCCACTACATTAAGCATACTTTGACTCGTAAGTAGTGCATTGAAAAAATTCTTCTAAACATAACCAGCGGCGCGGCGCTACCTAACATTCATTTCCGGATGTTTTGTATTAACCGTTCAGAAATTCAGTTTCGGTGCACGCTGGGCGCACTGAGCGAAGGGTATATCGAAATTCTTCTGCAGAAGGTTCTTGATCACACATATTGGCGTATTTACGATTTTGACGGCAATCTTGGAGTCTATACATGAAATGCGTTCAGTAAAGTTTATGTGTTTTAGATGACACCATTGGTGTCCACACTCATACTATACAGGGTCGCTAAAAAGTATGGAAACACGCTACCTCCACAGAAACGGTAAGAGATAGACAAATGAAATTTGGAGAGCTTAAAGTAGGTATTTCTTGCTATGTTTTGCAAAGATAATTAAAAACAAATCTTTAATTGTTTTTTCGTACGACCGCCATATTGGATTTGTTTAAATGGAGCACCCTGTATATGACCCCATATTTGGATAGCGACTTTGAAGACAAATTCAATGATATAGGGGTTGCTATACTTATCTTGGAAGGATTTGGAGATAATCGCTATTCTTTTGTCAGGGGTTTCCCTATTAAAAAGTATGGAAACACGCTCCTACAAAAAACGGTAAGAGATAGACAAATGAAATTTGGAGATCTTAAAGTAGGTATTGTTTGTCACGTTTTGCGAAGAGAGTTAAGATCAAATCTTTAATTGTTTTTTCGTACGGCCGCCATCTTGAATTTCTTTAAATGGATCACCCTGTATATGATCCCATATCTCGATAGGAATTCTAAAGACGAATTCAATGACATAAGGGTTGCTATACTTATCTTAAAAGGTCTTAGAGATAATCGCTATACTTTTGTCAAGGATTTTACTATTAAACAAAAGAATAGCGATTATCTCCAAAGATATTCAAGATAAGTATAGCAACCCTCATATCATTAAATTCGCCTTTAAAATCCCTATCGAAATATGGGGTCATGTACAGGGTGATCCATTTAAAGAAATTCAAGATGGCGGTCGTACGAAAAAACAAATAAAGATTTGATTTTAACTCTCCAAATTTCATTTGTCTATCTCTTACCGTTTCTGCGAAGGTAGGGTGTTTCCATACTTTTTAGCGATCCTGTATGTTTAATTTTTTAACGCAATCGAGTTCTATAGCTGCTCTGCAACTAGTGTTTCAGTACGCGGTGTTGAAATGTTATGGTTTCAGTACGGTTTTTTTTCAAAAATGCTTATGCGGAAATAGCATCATCGTAAAAGGCCAAAATGCAATGTCAATACGGGCGCATAAAATACCTTAGTAGTGAAGACTGTGTCCAAACATTCTCTTGTGAAGATTAACATTACAGTCAAGATCTATATATTTCATTAAGACTTAATTTTGTGTTTTTTTTTTGATAGAAGATTTGTTTCTGCTAAATGCTATTTCTACATGGTACGTTTTGACTTGGCCATATTTCCTCATGGTTTGGACAAAAAGCAGAAATATTGGTTACATATGTGCTTACAGTACTATTAAGCAAAAGCAGTACAAAATTTGTTTTTGGTTAATAATAATATTTTTCTTCTTTACTAATATACTCGATAAATAACTACTGTATTTCTATATCTTCTGGTTTTGAGCACAGGTATGCGTTCCGTTTATTTCTGATCATTTTCTTATCATGTTCCTCCAAATACAAATCTTTTGCAATCCTTTTCCTTGTTTAGTAAAGTCAATAACTGGACTGTCTTCTAGATTCTTGATCTAATATTCAATGGAGAATCTTAGTGCCCAAATATTCATGGTACATTCTTGTCCAAATTTAGTTTTTACTCATGTGTAGTTTTTAAAAAACAACATAAATCTAGAACGCATTTTTGTGTTTCTGGTTTCGAGTTACGATAGCTCTGACTGCGTTGTTCTTGGAAGTAAATCAAATACATATTTTCTACTAATTTTTACTATATGATCTAACTCTAATTAAATCACAAGAAAGGTGTTTCTTTTTGTACACAATTTACATTAGAATTCTGCCTAACCAAAAAGTGACTGTGGCTCAGTTGGTTTAGTGAAGAGATTGCTGATCGATCCTTTCGGATTCTATTCCTTGTCAAAACTTACCTCAAGTTTCTACCCTTTCAACGAACTCACTTGTTCTCTTGGTTACTGTTTTCATACTATCTAGGTTCTTTTAATTCACATTCACGTTTCAAAAGGCGTCAAGATATCACAGCTCCAAGACGTCATATTTAGAGAAGAAGACGTTATTTATCGGTAGACTGGACGTATTTTATATCTCATACTACACCTTTTTAACTTCAAATTGGGATCAATCTATTTCAAATTGGGAAGAATCAACGTTAAACTGAGTTCAGATTAGTCTCGATGTGAAATTGATTAATTTTGATTGGTCTCAACTTAAAGTTGATTACCTAGTTATCTCAATTGGAAATTGATTATTGCCAATTTGCAATTGATTGTTTCCAATTTAAAATTTATTGGTTGCAATTGGAAGTTGAAAAGGTATAGAAAATGGACTTTTTGATAACCAATATGTAATGTTAATATAGATGTCGTATTTAATCAATTGAAGAATATGGAACAAAAATGACATCTTTATGAGTTCAATTACATAAATTCAAAGTCACTCTGCTTTCTAAATAACCTTGTTGTACCTGACTAAATCACAGGTACGAAAATATTGAATAGAAGAATAAAAGTTAATTCAACATGAATTTCTAATTTCAATGGTGACTTTTGAAATTAACAAATCAAAGTCCTATGTTATAATTATACATAAAAACGTAAGTCTGATGGAAGATTGCAATTTATAGACGATTATTCAATATTACTATTGCTATTGTAGTCATGTTTTATTAAATAGCATTTTTAAAGGTAACTAGTGATTGTAGAAAATGGATCTTGATAGCCAGTACACATAACATCAGTATAAACATTATATTTAATCATGTAAAGAAGATTAAACAGAAATGACGTCTTTAAGCCACTAGACTTGCTAGCAGTGGCGGCTCGTGGTATTGTGCGGTGGTACAGCCATGGCTTTGCGGTTCAATGTGGGGAGGGGGAAGGGTATAGAAATTCTAAAGTACAACATTGCAAATCTTTCTCACTTTAGAAATTATGAAAATTTAAATTTTAAAAAATTTTCATTTTCACCATATATGAACCAGATTTTTCATTCCAATTTTCGTCCACGTTGCTTCGTCACCAAATAAAACACACGGAAAACAAAACAATGCGTGTTTCTCGTTACAATCACATATCCAGTCATTTTTGAAATAAACATTTTTATTAAATTTTCTAATTCGTCCTTTAGAACTGGATTTCGAAGTGGAGGCACCCTGTGTTTTCGAAATATCTAAATCCGGCAGAGTTCTTTTATTTCGATCTTTTCTTCCAAACAATAGGTAGAAAAAGATTTGTTTAAAAGCTCACGTATTGCACTTCACTTTTACACTTCACGTCAAGTTTCAAACCGGGCGTAGCGTAACTAACACGACGCCCCCGCACCACGTATCGATAGTAACTAGACTGCAGGAGCCACTAGTAGCTTGGCTCAACTATTCCTCTAACTCACCCGCCAGCCCCCCACCGAAGTCTGTACCCGCTTAAAAGCATTGGAGCCGCACTTTGACTGGCTCCAAACTTTTATTTTTATCATTTTGTACGCGCGGTGTTCACTTGTTCACTATATTTATATTTATAAAATAGCAATTTTTAATTTTTTAATCTCTGGTAAAGATCAGACTTTAAAGGAGAAAATTTTAAGAGTATAAATTATTTTTTTCAAATTGGAAAATGAAATGTCTTTATAACGGGCCGCCACTGCTTGCTAGGTAATTAAATGATTTCATTTTTGTACTCAACTTTGACCGCAGGATATCGAGGATCGTATAAAAATGTTGAATGCCTTCCTTTTTGTTTTCCAATATTATTAATATTGAATACAACATCTTTCTATACCCGTATCAAAAGTAACGGTTCTTGTCACAGTTTTTCAAACAAAATCAAACATATGAGTTGGTGATGAAATGCAGAACTTTTAAAGGTTAAAGTTGCAGGCAAATTACATATTTTCACTTTAACTGGTTATGAAACGAATAAATACTTTATGGGGCTCACAATGTAGTGTTGGACATTATAACAGATTATCATATTCATTACAACATGCAGTGATAATCCTTGTAGTTTCATTTATGAATGTATACATTTAATAGTAAAAGATAAGGCTCTTGAAAATGGAACTGTGTTAAGATTGTATTTCAAATTAAAAAATAAACACAAAAAATTTAAACTAAATGTGTAAATTATGAAATGCTGGATTTGCACATGGACATCCGTAAATAAAACAAGATTGATAGCTTATTATTTTACCATATCTGAAAAAGTTTAATATAAAATGTAATTTTTAGGAGTGCTCTTCTACAGGCCGTAACTACTCTTACTTCCAAATATACAAAAAAAGTCGAGCATTAGCAAATGCTTTGCACAAATTTGCTATTCTCAAGCAAAATGACACCATAGCCATTATACTACCAAATATTCCTGAATACCCAATTATTATGTTGGGTGCTGCTCAAGCTGGACTAAGAATTACAACCACTAATCCATTATACACATCAGGTAGGTTTGTGATTATTTTATTGGAAATGTGTTCCAATCTCTCACAAAAATATTTTTACCAATAGATGAAATTGCAAGGCAACTTAAAGATTCAGAAGCAAAAGTAATTTTTACAATAAGTGAACTTTGGCCAAAAGTCGATCAAGCAATACGTACATTACCAAGTCAGGCATTTACAACTGTGACGGTTAACCACACGGTAAAATGTTTATGAAAAGACTTAAAAATATTCTTACTTTTTTTTCTTTAGCAACATCAAACACCATCTGGAACAATAAATTTTGAAGATCTTATAGACGGAGATCATAATCTTTCTTTCAAAATAACAAGATCCCAGGATGACGTTGTACTTCTTCCATATTCTAGTGGAACAACTGGTTTACCCAAAGGTGTAGAGATTACTAATAGAAGTCTGATTGCACTTTTAGCACAATTGGCAGTTCCTGAATTTTCTTTCATGTTAGATGAAAATGGTAAAATATCTTTCTATATACACATGTACATATGGAACTATGGAACTAAAACAATTTCTTTTATTTAGCTGTGGCAACAGGACTACTTCCAATTTTCCATATCTACGGAATGACGGCAATTATGTTAAATACGATGGCACGCGGTTCTAAATTGGTAGTAATGCCCAAATTCGAACCACAATTGTTTATTGACCTCTTGGATAAGTATCGGCCGACTATTTCATGCTTGGTACCTCCTTTAGGTAACCTTAAAATGAAATTATGTATATTGCTGAGTTATTTTTACATATTTATGTGATCTTACAGTATTATTACTGATTAATCATCCCGGTATCACGCAAAAACATTTAAGTAGGTTTAAAGTAATATTCTCAGGTGCAGCTCCTTTAGGAGCGACGGATATTGAACGTTTACAAGAGAAAAGCAAAAGTGATGTAACTATTTTGCAAGGATATGGCTTAACAGAAACATGTTCAGCGTTATGCACTCAATCATCGCTAGTTCCAAATGCAATTAAATTCGGTGGTTCGGGTATCTGCTTACCTAATACCGAGATAAAGATTGTCTCGTTGGATGATCAGAAAAAACTCCTTGGGCCTAATGAGGCAGGGGAAGTAGTTGCTCGAGGTCCTCAAGTAAGCGAAAGTGAAATTTACTGTTTTATCAGAGTCTTACAGTGTTGTATCTTTAGATAATGAAAGGCTATCTTAATAACTTAAAGGAAACTCAAGAAGCTTTAGATTCGGAAGGTTGGCTTAGAACCGGGGATATAGGTTATTTTGACGAAGATGAACAGATTTATATTACAGATAGGCTAAAAGAATTAATTAAGGTATAGCGAAATACAGTAATTGAGTAGGATAACATTCTTAAGTTCTTGCTTGCAGGTCAAAGGTTTCCAAGTAGCCCCAGCTGAACTAGAAGAGATTTTAAGAGATATTCCTGAGGTGGCAGACGCAGCAGTAACAGGAATACCTCACGACACGTTTGGAGAAGTTCCCAAAGCATTTATTATTCCCAAAAGGGGCATTAAACTTGATTCAGATAAAATCCAGATGTACGTAAACAGCAAAGTGGCTAAGCATAAGCATTTACTTGGTGGTGTAGTTGTTGTGGACAGTATTCCGAAAACTGCAACAGGAAAGATTTTACGAAAAGATTTAAAAGAATTATAGTAAGTAATGGTTTTGCGTGTATTTTAAATGTAATTGTGTTCACGTAAATATAATTTATTACCTGTTCATTTAAAGTTGTATTTATGTAATTGAAATTATGTAAATAGCAATAACCTAATAATATAATAATTATTTGTACTTTCAATGGAAAATATACTGATTATTTTTAAATATTTTGGAGTCATTCATTCAGATCTGACCTAATCTAAATAATATTCCCCCTCACATATTGAGTTGATTAAACTGTAAATTAAAATCTATAAAGCCCATTTTTTATTATAGAATGCAGAGTAGGCTTTGATTTTATCAAATTCTTGCAGTGTACATGAAACATATAAATTCAAGTTTGCAACCTAAAAAACCAAAAATCTCTGCATATATTGACAATTCATGCTTATTTAGAAAAATGACACAAATGGCAGACCCCCAACCTACAAATATTTATTTAGTAATTTTTAGTAAAATCGGTCAAACATCAAAGTACACAGTTACAAAAATACTTTGTCAAAGCCTACTCTGAATTCTATAATATAAAAACGTACTATACAGGGTGTATTATTTCAGGTGGAAAATATTAGCACCACTGGATTTTCCTTGAAAAATTGAGTAAAAAGTGTTAGAAAAATTTGGAAATAAAGGTCATTTAAAATTTTTAATACTTGCAACGCTGTATGAAAATTGTAAGTAGAGCAAGAGTAGGTCATAAGTTTATTAACGTGGTTACCTTGGTAACATTTTTGCAGGTCGTTATTATTAATGTTTCTAGGTAAATTATGTACATTAAGAATTCATACAATTTTCAAATACAGTAATTTTAAACTATTCTATTCACAAGGTATTAGGTATGTAAAAGCACTTAATACAAAATATATTCAAAATGACCTCCTCCAACCTCTCGACATTTTGTGGCTCGACGAATAATACCCCCTTCCAAATTTCCAAGCATATTTTGGTTTCTTATCATGGTAACTGCATGGTTGATCCGTTAAATCAATTCGTCTTTGGTTGCAATCTCTTCTTGATAAACAAGAGTTTTTAGCTCTCCCCAGAAAAAAAATTAAAGCAATTCAAATCTGTACTTCTTGGACACCACGATCAATCCATCGCTCTGGAAATTCTTGATTCAGCCAGATTCGTGTTTCAATCCTCCAATGAGCTGGGGCCCCATCCATTTGAAACTACATATTCATACGGGTTGCTAAAGACACTTCTTCTAGCAGGTCCGGTAAATTGTTGGTAAGAAAATTAACATAGTTATTTGCATTTAAACGATGTGGCAAAATCCGTGATCCTATCAACATGTTACCAATAATTCCAGCCCACAAATTGACACTGAATCACACTTGATTGCTGCTTTGATGATGAGCATGTGGATTTTCACATCGGCAAATTGATGCATGTTATGAATATTAAACATTCTATTTTGAGTAAATGTTGCTTCATCTGTCCACAAAATGTTTCTTATAAAATTTTGATTATCTTCTTGTTGATGAAGCAACCACTCGCAAAATCGTATCCTGATAATCTTTCGGAAGCAACCCTTGAACTCTTTGGAAGTGATATGGGTATAAATCATTATCTTGCAATACTCGATGAACTTCACTATGACTAACGTTGATTGCTCGAGTACTTTCAGTGAGTTCATTTTCAAATACACGTTTAATATTTCTTCTTCTACTTGCGGTAGTAGTACACGACGAGCACGGCCTCCATCTACCCCATGAAAAGGTGCTAATCTTCCTGTTTCTCGTAATCGTCAGTCTAGTCGCTGGATAAGGTTGGCATTAGAATGTCTTCTCTTCGGGTACCTTTCTGCATACAAAGCTTGAGCTGCATGAAAATTGCCACGACACTTTCCTAATATTGGATATACAGTGTGTCCAAGATATTTAAAAAAAAGTAGATTTCTCGATTTTCGTTATTATTTTTTCTTTCCTTTATATATCGGAAAACTAAAACCACTTTTTGTTCTCTATTAAAATATGCTAACAAAATTCCTGTACAACGTTTCGGTTTCGAGTTACCATCATTAACCTTTTTTTCTAAATAGGCGAGAAAACAATTAAAAATTGTTGAGAAATAGCTCTTGTTGTCACGATTCTAATAATTCTTTAATATAATTTGGTTTCTAGCATTTTGGTTAGCTTTATAAATTAAATTTCTTGTACCAATATACATCACGATGGTTTTCTCCGAGTTTAGACGTAGTCCGTTCTTTTTTGACCATTCTAGAATATTATGCAGGTTGATATTTAATTCTGTAATCAAGTCATTACTTTTTTTTGGTAAACACGATTTATATATTTGAGTATCGTCTGCATATTGGTGAATATTCCATTGATGTTGCAAAACATTTGGAAGATCAGCTGTAAAAATTGTGAAAAGAATAGGTGCCAAAACACTCCCTTGAGGGACACCATAATTTATTTTAATTTCTTCAGAAATTAGATAGCTGAAGTACACATACATTTTCAAAGATTTTTGTGAATTATATTGTGAAACGTTAATTTTGGGAGAGTTTCAAATTTCCGTGAATCTCTAATTTTTTTACAATTCCAAAAGGAAAAACGACTGTAGATGAGAATAAGGAATTTTCCTGAATTAAAATCAGACAATGGCAAATTGTTCTGTCAAGCTTGTGTAAGAAAGGCAAGATTTTAAGTTTTTATTTCCTGGCATGCATTTATTTAAATTAATCGTTTTAAATTCAATTAAGTAAGTTCGTTGAATATGAAAATAGTAAATACTCTAATACAGAAAAAAAAACAGTATCACAAAAAGTAATTTAAAAAGAAAAAGTGGCGTGATGTTGGATATCGAAAGGGATTATTTTAGAAAGATTTTATCGTAAAGGCGTATCATTCATTAGGTATTGCAATCAATCATAGCCTTAGCAATCTAGGAATTTCATCAATTAGATAAATTTCGTTCAGGCTGTGTATTGTTTAATAATAAAAAACAACATTTAAAGATTTTTATTATTTTTGTGTTCTCATACAACAATTACAACACACTAAGCTAAATAGTACACAGAACTCTTTATGTACAAGAGCACCTTAAATAGTATTTAAGCAAAGAAAATAAAGTATCTCTGCTTTTTAATTAAAATATAATTATTCAGTTCCATATTGCACCAACTACAAAACTATAGGTGTATTAAAACAAAAGAAATCTACACATCACACTAACTTAAAATGTTATAATGACTTAAATAATAATCAATAGTTTCTTGTCAGCCTTCATTGAATGATGGCTAAATGTAAGAACATGCTTTACAGTCTGTAAAATTTTAAAATTGTCTACAAAACTTTAATAATAAGTAATAACATTCATTAAATACGTGTGATAAATCTAAGATTTAGGAAAGAAATATATAAAGAATAGAAAATATCTTTTGTATTTACAAAATACTATTACTATCACTAGGAAAATTAGATATTCAAATTGACCTAATTAAAATAAATTTTTGATATAAAACAATCAAAATAGTTATTTCTAAAGTAAAGTTAACACAATTCAAAATTAAACAACTGTTACACTTAATCTATTGTGAATTCTATTTTCAGAATTTTATACCACTGAGGTTGAGTCTAATATGTTTTTGTTGATAATATTTCTTTTATAAAATAAATTAGTAATACTTATAATTGTTTAATTTTGAATTTTCTTGGGAAACAAAAATCTTAGTCATTATTTCATTTCATGGTGACATTGCCTATGAAGGATGTTTTGAAAATGAGTTCAAATATTTGGACAAGTGAATTTTTTAGCAGAATTTATGTATTTTGTTGCTGTGATATGCTATGTCTGCACATTCTAATTTTTTCTACAGAATCCTCTTGCTAAATATTTGCACTAATTTTCTAAAAATCAATAACTTACAAATTATAAATAACATAGAGTTAATAACAAATGAATGGGAATTACTACCCTGATACTATTAATTGTTCTTAAAGCAATTATTATGCCTATTATAAAAATATATTAACCTGACGACATAATTATTCAAAGCCACAATCATGATTGTTATACATATTAAACACAACTACATCACAAGTTAAAATATAGTATATCAAAGTTATCTCGGTGACTTTTCAGTGATATTATTTATACAAAGAAAAGGAATATAATTTGCTACTACTTAATTATGTTATATCAGCAACTTTAAATATTATATAAACTTAACACTCATAAACATTTACAACAAAAAAAACGAAATTTAATAGTGCACAAGTCAGACTTTATACATCAATACAGTTATACATCACAAAATATGATATGTGGAACTGATTTCAGTTCATTCATTTATTATTAATATTATTATTACAAAAATATAAAGCATTACTAATCTACCTAATTCTCTTTTTCTTTAATATTTAAATCACATTAAACGTCGTACATAAAATAAGAAAAAGTTATATCAAAAAATGAAATACTACTGTAAATAACAAACTTGAAATAATATCCACTAAAGTTACTTTAAATATTACTAGAATTAATAAGAATCTTCTTTAAATTAGTACTTTTTAAAACAAAATTAATTCACAAGTCTATTATTATCTTGTTTTAATATAAATACTTATGTCTATGTTATAATATATTAATATAATGTGATGAATAACGGTAATGATAATAAGACTTGTGAACATTAATAAATTTTCTAAATTATAAAATATCAGTAATTTATATATCTAATAATATGGATGGAAGAGACCTTATTAATAATAAATGTTAAAAGTCGAATTTTTATATTACTGGGATAGGAAACAAAATAAAGAAGATAATCTCAGCATTAAATATTGCTTATGTATAATACAACAAGTAAATTAATATAGGATTTCTGAATGATTATTTCAAGTTTCTAGTACTGCAGGTAAATATTCCAGCAAGACATTTCTCTTGAAATAGTTTTTTATCTTATCTGATTTTCCATTTATTCAAATTTTTAAATTTAAAACCGGTCAAAATAAAAAGAAGTTTAAAAATGAAAATATTAAAATCATTTCTTGTTATAATACACAATAAATGTATAATAGAAATAGTAAACTGTCAATAATTAATTAAAGCTATATTATCAATCAAACTGAGTGAGATGGAAACCAACCAATCAAGTAGTCTGGACCTACCCTGAAATTAACTCACCAACCACCGTTACTTAATTCTTATTGCACTTATTTTAATCTTTTAGTGTATAACAAGTTGAATTATAGAGTAAATGATATCGTGTTATTGATCACTCAGTAAACAATTTGTTCATAAATCAGAAAGAACAATTATATGGGTTTAACCCAGATCATGCCTAATAAAACAAACAAGTGAAGAAATTCATCAATTCTTAACTTCAAGATTGAACAAACATAAATGAAAAAGGTTTTAATTGAGAATATAAGAATTATTTAAAAATACTTGAGAAGAGTGGTTTACACATATTTTGAAAATTTTGATAAACTAAAATTCATTTCCTCAATTAAATCTGGTTCGTATGTCAGGAGATGAAACAGTCGATAATACACAAACTCTTGGGATACAATCCAGATCATGGAGAGATTTTATTCAAAACTCATCATGTTAAATGAGTGTGACAACCTCTGCTCTATAAATACAATTAGAAAGTGATAAATTATAACTTATGATGAATCGCTAAACATTGTTTAAATCTGGTTCTAATAAACAAGGATGTCAAATATGGTTTTTTTAAACATTTTTGGTTGCTATAAATAATTCCACTTTGTTCAACGGTAAAATGACATAATAGTACTGGTTAAAAATACCATTTGTTTTCGATTACATTTTCTAATGTTTTATTTTTGTTTCATTATCGATTGCAATAAGAAACCGTTAAAATACACAAGGTGTTCCATTTAAAATTGTAAAATAATTTATGTTTTATGTTTCTCGATCAACCTGTATAAAAAAATCTTAATAAGTTAATGTTCGGTATTGATACATAACCTCACTTTAAAATTACATATTTTTATTTAATTATATTCTTATTAATTGCAATCATTCCTTACAACTGTTATGTACCACAGTACAATTCTGCGTCTAGTAAAACAAAAACTGTTGTATCATGAATGTCTGAATGAGAAAGGCATGACTGAGAAGATTGCAATTAGATCTTGTAAAAAACCAGGAAAGCACATGTGACCCTGGACGATAAAACACACCTAGTGTGTTTTCCAGAAAAATACATTTAAAGTTATCAATTTCAATTCGGCGTTATCAGGTGTACATTCGAATGATAGTGGATTATTAGAATTATGTGTACCTGCACTGAATGAAGTCAAAATTAAACAAATTCATACCTGGTTTTTCGCTGTTTTCATTGTGTTATTTGTGACTGCTTGAAAATATGAAATTAGTTAGGAGCAAGTTGTAAAAGTGCATAAATTCATTATAAAATCCTGAAATTCGAATTAAATAATTTAATAATCATGGAAGTCGAACAAGAAAGTGATGTACTTCAAGGTATGCAGCAGGAGTTAGTAAAGTTAAACATGATCTGCGATCTTGGTGATGAAGCATGTAGGTATACCAATTTGATTAATATTGAATGCGAATCTGATGATGTACATGCAAGTGACGAAGTTAATGAGCAATTGATTGAACATGAAGCAAATTCGGAAACTGTACCAATCAATCCATTGCAAGATGTGAATGAACCATTCTGCTCTCACATACTTAATAAAACACTGATTGCTGCAAGACAAACTGTAAGAGCTAATGTGATCGAAACGTCACCAACAGACGAAAAAGAATTGGAAACTGTACAATTGACGTATAGTGACGATAGAGAAGCCTGCTGTTCAAAGTGATGCAATAAACAGTTGCCAAAAAATCTTGTGTGCCAGTTTCAAGATTACTTCCATGAGTTATCAAAAGATAAATAAGATTTATGTATTCTAAGTCGCTTAGAAGCTCATCGACAACATTATTCACTAAGACTTTTATAATAATGCAAAATTTGTCAGAAAATATATTTCTTCATACATGATGTCGGAACAGAACGTTATAAAAATTTAATTTGACATTTGGATAGTAAGGGTCTAACTGGAAAAAGTGCGAATGGTAAAACCCATGTTACTTCAGAATTATGCAAACATATAGTTGAGTTTATTAAGGCTTTCGCCGATCAAGTTGCGGTTTCACTACCTGGTCGCCTTCCACAATTCAAGAACTTCAAGGTTATGAAATTACCATTCGTTGAATCGAAAATTTCAGTATTCATCATTACATTAAATCTTGCGAAGGAAAAAAGGAGCTCATGGTTGGAGACAGTTTATTTTATAAATTATGGAGTAAACACTGTCCATACATAACTTCTATGGAACCAGCCGATGACCTCTGTGATACTTGCCACCAAAATGCGGTTTTACTCATCAGGGCAGGAAATGTAGAAGTAAAAAAAGAAAGACTCAATATCGCTTTGGAACATATTAATCGAGCCTAAACTCAGCAAGAATTTTATAAAATATGGTGGTATCATCAGACTACAGCAGGTTCTTCAAGTTTTCTAGTCTTGCCATTTGATTTTGCTCAGAACATTTTGTATCCTAATAGCTCTGTTTACTTCAAGGTTGGTGGCAAATGCAGTATTTTTGGAATTAATGATGAGAAAACAAAAATACAAACAAACTTCCTAATCAACGAAGCAAATGACATCGGCAAGGGTCCGAATGCAACTATAAGTATGTTACATCATTACCTAGAAACACATTCATCAGTCAACAAGCTAATTCTATTTGCTGATAACTGTATGTCCCAAAATAAAAATAATGCGATGTTGCACTACTTTGTATGGCGTACGACAATGCAAAAAAACTTGAAATAAGATAAGATTTTCTTTTTGTTGTGTATTTGTTTCTAGGTATTACCCGTTACCACCATTTTACGTTTATTGGTGAAAAAGCATTTTGTAAACAGTTTGTGAATTTTGAGAAAGAAGAATTTCATCTTCAAATTTCTTCATCACCCCACAGTAATCTACCTCCAGGTATTCAACCTGCAGGACTGTCTCTGAAAAGACAATGGTATTTATATAAGCATATCAGACTTTAACTTAACGAATCTGCACTCAAACTGTGCGAAATAAAAAAAATGAGTTATTGTACTTGAATTTGTATAAGTTTAGGTATATAAATCCATCAATAACTCAAAAACGATATTTTGACACACTAGGTGTGTTTTATCATCCAGGGTCACATCATATAAAGATATATTCTAGATGTTTCAGAAATGAGAATTACATGGGTAAATATTTATTATTTTAGTTACAATGATGATTAATTTATAAATCGTTCATAGAAAAAGTAGAAAACTAAAGCAATATCAATAATGAATATGGTAATAATTCTGATAATACAAAATGATACTGACAGTGTACACACGTTAATACTTTGGGTATACAAACAATTCTGAGTTTCCAAAGAAACCAATTGATATCATACTATTACTTATCAAAAAAAAGCATCTTATTGGAATGGAAAGAAAACTTTAATTTTATCGGTGGAACTTCAACATGAAAAGAATTCTCCCCTTCAATAGCATGTTTAGTTTTACTTTAGTTATAAACCAGTTTTCAATTTTGTTGTATTCAACAAATTTCTTAAAGTAAACAAGGCACAAGTGTATAATAAAGAGTAATCTAGATAGTTATAATTTTAAATATAATAATTATGTAAGTAACCACAACTAATATAAACAAAAAATAAATAAAGTTTTTATAATCTTGAATCAATTTTTAATTGATTTAAACTTACAATTTAATAATAAATAATAATTTAATATAAATAAATAACATGTAAGAATTGTAAATCACAGAAATGTGAGGTTATGTTTTTATACCAAACATTGATTGTACACCCTCTGGCGTATCACAAGGCTTCTAAAACCATGAAAATGATTTATACTAATCACGTCTACAGATTAAAAATTGAAATTTTGCACTGTAAGGTTTTCATAACCAAATGTTTATTAATTACACGAGGACAGCACATTAGATTTGATAATGCTTTACAAGAAAACATTAAATAATGCACAAACTATTTGGTTTCAACCTCCACAATGCCATATTGCTGTAATCATCTTTAGATGAGGCATAAGAAAATAAAATATACAGAATGTTTTATTTAAACTTAAGCTACGCACGACTCTTTCATGTGACATCTCATGCAAATGGAAATAAATTCAAAAAGACAGATAATCATTCTGTGCAATTCTTTCTAGTAACATTTCTTAATACTTCTTCAACTAACCCAATAACATAAAGAAAAATCACAAATCGTGTCATTATCGATTGTTAATTTATAAAGAATCTTTAGTCATTCCTACGATTAAAGAAAGAAGCTTGAGAAGTAAATCGATATTATAAGCAATATTTAATACTTCTAACTCGCCTTGACATATAAATATGCATTATGTAGCAAATACTGACACAACACATTATAGTATTTGTTTTAAGATTCGTATTAGAAGTCTAATAAGAAAAAAATTAATTAACAACTAGATATCAATATCATAAAATGTGCAGCATCAATAAACAATAATATCTTTAAAAATAACACAACAATCTCTCCTGTCTTTTTTTTAAATTAGTTTTATGCTATATGTATATAGTTTACAATGTGCTGCATTTAGATAAGATATTATCTTTAAGGATACTGTACATAAAGATGTAATTCAATCTTTTTTTTTTTTTAGATTCAGTACAGTCCTTCATTTATACTAAAAGGTTAAGAATTCTCAATCTTTGGTTGATAATTGAAATTATGCAGAATTTCTACACAAACAACTCGAGTTACATTACAAGAAATATTAAATATCTTTAAATACCATTCACAAATATATTTCGATAATTTTTTTAGACCTGAAATTTAATCATTCGAAATTGGCACCGATACAATACCTAAAATATAATGAACAGAAGTCATCGCCATAATAATTTACATTCTTCACCCTTTCAAGAAGAAAAATGTATACTCGAAACAAAGGGCAGGCCAACACTCACTTAATTTTATACAAGTCTATACATACAAAGGCCGTATATAAAGTTGATAACTTATCAACCTTTTGATAACCAAACGGAAATAAATCCTGCAATTTTTATATAACATAGCAGCTTATAAAATTTGTCCCTACATCTATCTATCTGTAAAGACGGGTTATGAGAACATTTTCGTTTTAAAAACATCACCTAAAGCTTTTCAACTTTTTTTTGTTTTTAGTAAATTCGCACTTCTATCAGATTTTGTAAAGCTGCAGTAGTATTCTATCTATGTTTTCTATTATTATTAATTCTAAAAAATAGTACCTACATAACTACGTTTTTTTGCTATTGGAGCAGCAGTAGGTACAGTTGAAACAGCATTGCTATCTCTTACTTGTCCACTGACGACTTCGTTCTGCTAAACTAAGCTGCTCCTGAAGGTTTTTCACATCCTGCAACATCTTTTTCTTTTCTTCCAAAAGCCGCTGAACTTCATCCTGGGCAGATGCAAGACACGAACGAAGAATATCAGTCTCTTCTTTTGAGCGTCTCAATGACCTATTCTCCTCCGACACGCGTTCAAAAGCAACCAAACGTCTTCTTAATTCTTCATTGTCTATACGTAATTGCTTACATGTTTGTTGTATGGCTGCATTTACTGATTCATGTTCATCTTGGGCTAATTTGATATTAATTTTAGTAAAAGATTGATGAAGAATAAACAATATTACCTGATAGAGTTGAAGTGGAATTAACTAGACCAGAATTCTTCGAGGGAATAATATAAAATACTCCATCTTCGCCTCTTGTTATATACAACTGCGAGATATTTAAATTAATGGGTATAGGGCCAGGAGATGTTATATTTACAGGTGGTCGATCTTCATTCAAATGCAATTCTAGGTTTTCTATGGAAATCTAAATAACAATAAAATCATGCAAACCAAGATTGTCAAACAGTAATAGGAAAGAACAATTACCTCCATGGGAATGGGTATAGGTATTATTTCATCTTCAGCAAGATCTGCCAGGCCAGTCACAGTACTCATAGATAAATCTAAATTCAAATCACTAACGTGAATGTTGAGAAAATCAACAAAAACTTTCCTTAAATTTTCTTTATCACTAAGATCCATCTGTAATAATGATTTTGAGCTGGGAAATTTCGGTGTATGTTCCAATCGTAATTTTACTCTTGCTGCGGTATTGTCACAGGTGGAATTTCCGGTCCAGGCACGACATCTTGAGCTAAATTTCGTCTGTACAAACCAATAAGATTGAATACTTAACAATTCGGTTTCAGATTGAATATTCTAGTTGGTGCTCTACTAACCAGTTAAGCTACAGAGGGTTCCATGCAAGATATGGATTATGTTACAAAATGTCAAGATTTTTTATTTAAATTGATAAAATGCAACATAATCCACATTATATTACTTGTAGAAGTTTATTACAAGTGTCATGTTTGATAGTAGGTATGTTTGTAGTTACTAGAATGTAGTGAAGGCTCACGTTATGTTCTAATTAAATAAAGTGATAATAACAAATTAAAGAGTCATTTAAGAAGTAAGCTTAAATTTTAAAGCAAAGAATCTTTACATCACACTTTTTAGATTTAAGAAGTGTTGCTACCATCATCAAGTTTATTAAATAGGTAGTATTTGAAAGCGTTGCACATAAAATATTACAAGTTAAAGAATAAATGCAGTTGTATTTGATCGTTTTGAAATAACAAGGTTCAATGTGAACATTTTTTGAGTCCTGCAGTTATCTTTAAAATAATAATAAGAGTTTTTTAATTAAACAGAGTTATTAATCATTAGATTAAAGTGTGACGTGGAACAACCTTGGAATTTAGAAATTGCAGATTGCAACCTTGTTATTCCAATGCAACAATTTATTAAAAGATATTTGGTTTGTGCATATCCAAAAGTGTAAAGCAATAAGCAGCCCTTGTGCTTTCAAGTATAATTTCAGAAAATATTTAGGATCATCCTAGAAATAAAAATATTATATTACAATAATTAAGTTACTTGCAATGTGCATTTGTTGATTCACCAGCAGATTGCAGGATCATGGAGGATGATTTATGGCGATCCTGTTAAGTGGTCAATATCAGCCGATCTCATTATTAATCTGAACTTCCTTTTGCTCCCTTTTTATGCAGATAAGTAAAACAACATTCATTGGTGCATACTGGGAACTTTTAGTTTATAAATATAAAGATACTTTTGAAACTATCAATTTTTGGATACTCTCATTTTCTAAATTACATATGAACACAGTTTACTGAAAAGAACCTCAAGAAAACAATGTCAACTCTCATCCATTTAATTTGGATTATGATTAGTCAAGTGTCTATGGACATCATCTCCAAAACCCTGCAGTCTGCAGCAACTGTGTGTGTTTATTCTACTGAGGGTAAATGATGTTTTGAACTTGAGCGCTTGATTCTCAAGAAATTATAAAACCAAAATTTTCAAATTTTTTATTTTTTCAGTTTCGTTATGCATTTCAATTAATATTGTTATTTTCTATAATGTTACGCATCACTGTGGGCAATCTTGTATCATGTTGATAACTTACAACTGACTTTTGTAGAATATGACTTTTAGGTTATGATGGCAGCCACAAATGTAAAATTAAACACGAGTCTTTAGTTAATGATGGCATTAGCTGAATAAAATTTGCTTTGTTTTTTGTTTTGAACATGAACTAATCAAAAACACTACTTTTTGTTTTTTGAAAATAATTTTTCTTCATACTTTATAGTGTTGTATTACTTTTAGTTCTAGTCATAGGACCTGTGTATTTGTCTGTGTCATCTGTGTGTGATTTACTTTGTCATGCACACTTTTGTACTTAGATCCATTTTTATATACTAGTATATTTGCTTTCCAACTATCTTCTGGCATTTCTTCTTTTTCCCATATCAATCCTACAGATTACCTTATAAGAGAATTTCAAAAGTCTCAAAATCAAAGTAATTCATGGTCTATTAAACGCTTGTCAAGTGATAAATCGTACATGATGTTTTTCAAATAACAGCAATAATTTTATAAGGACACTGAAATATATTTTGTAATTCATAGCTGTATTTGATTTTGAGACTTTTGAACCACCACTCAGAGACCCATCAATTTCTGAATTTCATTGCGCAACTTTTCATGTAGTCAGGAACTTTTGGCAGGTTCATAAAATTAATACGTTTTTAAAATTATGAATGTTAGATAATTCTATCTAGATAATACTATAATAAATGGCTCTTTAAAGAATACAGTGCGGTGTATGCAAAATCCAAGGTTTATCATTGAAATCTTAGAAGCAATAAGTTTCTTTACAATAATAATTCACGACTTCGTAGATATTTCCAAATTTTCTTCAAGTCAAATATTTCTGCAACTAGTTTTTGTTTCACTATAAGATTGTAGATTTTTAAATGCACACTTATTTGATTACGAAGTGATATTATTTTTTATTAGATTTATCCTAACAAAGAAATGCAAAAACAGATTGTTATTATGCAATTATTGCAAATAACCTCAGCATACTATAATTTTCATATAAAATAACTTTCTAAAACAAAAGAATAACTATATAGCCATCAAACCAGATAGTGTAGCAGTGATGAAACCTGTCACCCATACACTTTATATACGTCGTCAGGTCATAAGTTCTGTCCCAAGATAAAAGCAACACTGCATAAAACAAATGAAATCAAAAAACAAAATTTTATTAGAATATAAACTATAATAGAACTATGAACACATAAATTTACATTTTATTCAAAATGGCCTCCAAGTGCTTTTAATCTTCGAGGCAAGTCATCTATGGCAGCACGTACCATATTCATATCAATACTAGCCACCGCTTTTACCAGAGACACCTTCAGCTGCTTCAAATTCCTGTGTCTTGTAGAGCAGATTTTTTCCTCTAAATGTGACCCGATGTTATAGCCTAAGGAATTGAGGTCTGAACTTGATGAGGGCCAATCTTCATGTCTAATAAAGTCGATATTTTGGCAACACAACCATTCTTGTGAAGATTTTGCTTTGTGAGCTGGTGCCGAGTCCTGTTGAAAAACCCAGTGCTCATTCTTAAACATAGTGGTACTCAAGAGACTTTACAATTCTGTCTAAAATGTCTTTTTGATACACTTTAATCTCAGTTTTCACGCCTTTTTGACAAAAATGAACTTGCGTGGCGCCCAGATAAGAAACACCCAACCAAACCATCACAGATGTCTGGGTGATAACCTCGTTGAACAACAGGAACCTTTTTGCTAGCTTTAGAACTGCTATGAGCATACACTCTATCATTTTGCTTGTTAAAATGTTCTTCAATAATAAAAATTTTCTCATCTGTGAAAAGAATTTCTCGATGCTTGTTATCTGCATACCGACGTAGAAGCAGTTTCGCTCTGTCTTGTCTAATTTTTTTTAAACGTGATGTAAGAAGATGGCCCTTTTTTCTACAATAAGCATAAAGATTGAGGTCCACATTAATAACTCGCTTCAAGGATTCATCTGCAAAGCCATCAACTTCTGTTTTCATCTAGGATTTTAGCGAATACGAGCTTCAACAGCTTTTATGACTGCTGGTGTTCGAATAGTGCAAGGCCGACCAGAGTGAGGTTTGTCAACAGCAGAGGAGTCTTCAGTGTATCGCTTGATGGTGTGATAAACAAATTTCTGTGATTTTCAAATTTTTCAATTTAAAAAGTGTTGTTGCTGAATGCCCACACTCCATTATTATTTAACAACCTATTACAGAACTGTTGATACCTTTGTATTCTACAATCACAGAATATTAAGTGACATATCTTTATTTGTTTTCAACGGTTACCTAGATCGTATAAAAAAAACAATAAAACCTGGGACAGAACTTATGACCTGACTATGTAGTAAGTTCAAACTTTTTGGGTATTCAGATGGAAGAAAAAAGAATAACTAGATACAACCTTATAACACTAAAAAGCATTCAAGGCAATCTATTCAATGGGATCAAAATCAAGTGGACTTTCCATCAAAAAAATACCACATCAAAGGTCTATCTTTGCAGACAAACAAAAAACAATTGCCAAAATAATTTTTTCATATTATTGGTTAAATTCTTTTGTCATTTTGCATACCATTTTTCCCTATGCCTACTCACTATAGAGATATTTAACTTAAAAGAAATTTGAAAATTCTTATTTTTAACAAATAGTTATGATTATTTAAAAGAAATAAAAGCAGAGATAATCGAGTCTCTGTCTCTTATGTATTTCTGAGATCTCCTTGATGAATCTTAAATTCTGACATTGCCACTGTATGTATACTATTACAGTAAACCTTAGAGGCTATCTTTTGTTACCCTCACACAATATCTTTGAGTATGTGATGTTTAGTAACAATCGCTTTACCGTGTTAAACAACCAAATGTTGGAGTAGGGATAGCTCGAAGATTTCTAAGCTTATACTAAACAAATTGTACACAATCCTACTTACATTAGAAAAGCACTATTCTCTTAAAACTGTTTATATGTCTTTTAGTGTTTACTTTGTATAGTTTTGGGAAAAAAGGGTAACTCAAAACAATCTGAATTAGATACTCAAATATACTGAGATCAAATATGTAAGTTTCAGGTTACTTATTGATAATGACAAATGGCAATTTCAACTTACCTAAGTTAAAAAACAAACGAAAAAAAGATAATTTGCCATTATGTAACCATTGGATAGGTAAAGTTTTGCAATACATGATTGTATCATTAGTTAATAATAATGATTCAAAGTAGCTGTAACTGTAATACTGGTTCTATGATGCCTATGATTGAAGATGTGACATTTCAAGTGTCGGTCAATTTTGCAGTCTCATTATTTGAGTTTATCATTTTAATACTAGTTCTGTTAACTTTTCAAACATTCACTTTTTTTTAAAATTTATATTAAATTCCCTGCTTTGAACCATTTTATTGTGCATACAACAACCTTACATTTAATTATCAAGAAAACGTTAGGTAGTAACTTCTAACCTGCCACTACATTTTGAAATCAATCTTGCTAATCATGATGCACCAGTGTCATTCTTCTTCTAAATCATAATTTCTCAATATCATGGTATGGCTTGATACGCTATTAATAAGATACTTGTGCTTCCAGCATTAAACACGTGGGTTTATTTAGTAAAAACGAGGGATGCAAAAACATTTTCAGTAGTTCTTGAATTATGATATCTCAAAAGACAATAAGAATATGAATTTGAGAACATAAGGTAATGGTTACTACCTACTGTTTTACACCATTTTGATTTTGTAATGATGAACACTTGAGGCAAATTCATGTTACGAAACATTTTCTTGATGAACAAATAACATCATTCTTATATTATAAATTTTTAATCCGATTACAAGAACCATTGAATGATGGCTGAGAAGAGTGGTCATTATGTTAAAACTGTTATTTTGATTTCTGCATAAATGTTTTGTATCAATATATTATGACACCCCTATCATCACATAAAAATTCATTGGCAAATACGAGTCCTTTAAAATTCATTATCTTTCTACCTGAGTTCTAACCTCAAGAATTGTCAATTGTTATGTCGTGTTTCATAGAACATTCTACTTTTACAAGACCGAATTTTAATGACATCGCACGAAGCTTCTTTTTCAGCTCAGAAATTTTCTTTATGTTTTTATAAGGAAATTCATTTAGTAATTTTGGAATGTAATAATAAATCGAGTTTCTTCCGTAGAAATTATTGTACCTATTAGTGATGAAAGTTATGGATGATGGTCGAATGTTATATGTAGTTTCTTGAATCTGTTGAAATGTTTTATTAAAATAATATTTAAAAATGGTAATATAATCCCGTAACTGATCAATTTTCAAAATTTCAAGCTCTTTCCTTATGTCATCTGTTCTTTTATTGTTATTTTTTATAAGCTTTAAGAAATTATTTGAGCCTTTAATAGAGGTTCCAGGTGTATTGTATATGTATGACCATAAATCGTCAGACCATATCTTATTATTGATTCTCCCAAAGTTTTATAAATTAGTATTTTTGTTTGCACTGGCAAAATTGTTCGTAATTGATAGAATGTATATAATAGGCTTTTTAATTTGTTAGATACATATTCTATGTGTCTAGTCCATTTCATATCTTTTTGCACTATTATTCCAAGATATTTGACTTCATTTAGAAAGTTTATTTTGTGGCAAGAACTGCAATTAACTAAATTTCCAGAAAATAAGCATTTCTCGTTATGACTTCGTAGAGTGTAATTTATGCTAGAATTTCCAAATTGAAGAGCTTGAGTTTCTTTAGTGTTTATAAAAATATAATGTTGTGTAAACCATTTTGATATTAAATTGAAATCATTCTGCAATTTCTGTAAACATGTAATTTCATTAATGTCTGTTGATAATATTGCAGTATCATCAGCGTATTGATAAATATTACACAATAAACCATTTGTTCGAGGTATATCTTTTACGTATAAGTTAAATAACGTTGGTGATAAAATACATCCTTGTGGAACACCAAAATGTGTTTGCTTTAAATCACTGTAACAATTGTTAATTTTGACAGTCTGTGCTCGATCTGTTAAAAAACTTTCGAATAATTTGTGAACTGTGCCTCTTACTCCGGAAGCTTTTAATATTCGAAGAAGTATAGTCCTGTCTATTGTATCAAAGGCTTTTGATAGATCAAGAAATATCGCGGCTGCATGCTTTCTGTCATTTAAAGTTACATTAATTTTTTCAACAAAATCCAATAATAACGTTTCTGTATTCTTTCTTTTTCGAAAACCAAATTGTGTATTAGGTATAATTGAGAATTTATTCAAGTAGCTATTTAATTTGTCATTTATATATTTCTCTAAAATTTTTTCTAATGATGGAAGATTTGAGATTGGTCTGTAGTTATTAATATCATCTTTTTTACCATTTTTATAAACTGGAGTAACTATTGATATTTTCATTTTTTCTGGAATTTCACCATTTCTAATCATTAGATTTAAAAAATGTAGTAAAATATCACACAGTATATTTAAATTATTCTTTATGTCTTTCATTCTGATGTTGTCATATCCAGGAGCTTTATTTACGTCAAATGTTTGTATTATATTGTGCAAATCAGTTGAGGTCATATATGGTAAAAAAAACGATTGTAGTTAAGTATCAATTATTACCTGTTGATGTGTATTATTGATCTTTCTTAATTTGTCGATAATTGAAATAAAGAAGTTGTTGAAAGTATTTGTTAGTTGCTTTATTTCTTCCTCTGTAGCAAGAAGATGCAATGGTAGCCTTTCTAGTAATTCATAAATAAATCTACACACGCCACTGACACTAGCGTAGCAACATCTGTTCGAAGTATCTGTATTAGCCACCAACCATTACTTCAAGGTTATCGGCCGGCGTTTGAAAAGAACAAAGGATTTTTGAAGAGTCGTTCTACTTACACATCTATATACTATGCTATAACCGTGTCATACAGGATACATTTTTCACGTTAATTTTGATATTATTTTTCTAGTGTGGTAGCAGTATTTAAATTCTAATATTCCACCTGGCGGTAGGAGGGGTGAAAAGACGAGAAAAACAAAAGAGTAATAAGAGTAATGTTCTAGGGTATTGTTTTATGTTATGTTGTTATGTACAAGAAGAGGGGTGAAGTTTTTTAAAAATAAATAGTTTCGCATTTATGTGTATGTGTATTTTTATGCTTACAAATAAAAACAGTTAAAGCTTTACAAAGTTTTACTACTCTAGTAAGTTTTTGTGGTAAAATTTACAATAAATTTTAATACATTTTTTATTTGAAAAATATTACTGTGTCAAACGGCTCTAAAAAACATGTTCTAAACATTCCCTTGTCAAATTTTTAAATGCAGTTTTGATGTTAAATGTGCTGTATGCAATGATGTCAGATTTCAATGACGAAATTGTAGTCAATTTTGACGTCAAATTTAACACCGTGCACAACGGCCCTTAGATAAAAATTGTCAGACACATCAAGTGTCAAATTTATTGCAGGAAGTGGTAGATGTCTTCTTATAAGGAGTAACTTTTAAAATAATAAAATGGAGAATATTGAGTGAGATGAAGTATGCATACATGGAGGAGTAACAAAATCTTTTATATTGTGTATTATACTTAATCGTGACAATTTAAGTTTCTATTATGCAGACAATATTTTTTATAGGAATATTTTGTAATAAATAAAAAATAAATAATGCTGGCAATGTTATAAAGCTACTATATGTTTTACAGAGATCTCTACACAGCTTATTTTTTATAATGCATTTTTTTGTAAAATGACTAGAGTATAAGGTTATAGTATTGTTATTGTTGTGTGCTATTCTATTTTAATTTAGTTCTGGTTTATCTCATGAACATGTCTTTAAGAGTCATAAAACCGCTTCGAATTCGAGTTTTTTTGAAAGTTTACTGATTGGATATTAGAAATGATTGATTAATTCATCTATTCTTGTATCATTCTGACATTTATTTAAAACACATGGCTTATGTCAATCTGCATTCACTAAGATAGAACATGTAGAAAGTTTTCAGTTGAACCATTTATTGATTTGAAACATCTGGATCATATTTTTATATAAATAGTGGCTGTATGGGCCACAGTTTGGGTACCTCCACATGTTTTATGCTTAATTCTAAATATTAGTAACTCCCAACCAAAACATCATGTTATACAAAATTTTGTTTAAATTAAACAATCTATCATATAAGTTTGCTGCTATTTTAGAACACTATATTTGAAATCAGTACATCAAGATAATGATCTAATTCAGATTTTTTAGTCTCCTCTAGATAATTTAAGAATTTACTTAAAACACAGTTATATTTCTACTTACATGTTTAAACTTCTAAATTTTCATTCCGATTGTTATTTCAAAAATTTAAAGTGAGCCACCACTATAGGAAAGCACTACTGACAGAAGAGATTTCAGAGTTAAGAATTAGCATGTGCAATGTATCTAAAACATTTCTAATAACCAACTAAATCATGCATACAAGATGCCTATGACATGAAACCTGCCAATACCTTGATCTTGGTCTGTGCCACACAAAACATTCAGAAGCATGCCAAAAATACAGAGAAAAAAATCATGTGTTAAAGTTTTAGCAGTTTTAATTGTGGGTTTTAGCAAGTAAAATTTCTAAATTATTTTCATAAAATGTATTTACATTCAGATGAGAAATTTGAATAAAATTTTGTTAATGAAAAAGAGATAATAAGCAATATAAAGATACAAGCAATTCATACCTGAAATTCATCCCAAGGTATTGAGCCACAGTCTTCATTCGTTATGTTTCCTACTTGCACCTTAATATTCGAAGAATAACCTACAGATTGTTGCAGGAATTCTACCTTGCTTAACTTAAATGTAGCTACTGAAACCTGTATAACACAATGAAAATTTTGTTTTAATATAATTTTCATAACAAATAAATAATACACAACTTACTATATCTCTTCTTTTACAACTGCTAGTAAGAGAATGATCACTAGTTGTTGTTAAGGTATTTTCTTCTTCAAGTACTTCTCTAGCCATTTCTACAACTTTATTTTCATACTGATACCCTGGTACTCTGAACATAGCATCTAAGGATTCAGTATTACGATCTCCATCAGCACCCATATTCACAACCACATAATTTTCAGAATCACTAGAAGCATCACTTCTAATAGACACTGTATCACTTGCATCATCAGGACTAGGTTTTAAGGCGCTATCTATTGAAGTCATTAAACTGCTGAATCCCTTTTTAACTGAAGATATTCCTGAAATAGTATTAAATGAAAAAACAACGCCTAAACAAGAAATTTATAATTTACCTGCATTGAAATTATTGGGTAAATTAATATTAGAAAATGGTTGCGAGACATTTTTACTGGTAGTTTTAGGTTCCACAGTATGTTGAACAAAATCCATAGAATAACTAGACGAAATTTCACTAACAGGTGTACCTATTCCATTAGCTAGACTTTTCTTCACAGTTGAATCTTGAGTTATTGAAAGTGTACTATTTTGCCACATTGTTCCTGTTGAACCTTAAAAATTAGTATTTCATAAATAATCACAAAACTACCATTAAAGAAATACCTCCGACTAGTACATCATCAGGAATACTTGATGAATCAGGCACAAATGATTCTAAGTCACCACCCGATGATTCCTTACCAGGACACTGAGATGGCATTACAAATGTAACTTCCAGTTGGGGAATTAAAGCTCCAACTGCTAGAGAGCCACTTGTTTCAACCTACAACAAAATAATATTACGAATTGCCAGATCTTAAGTAGTAACTTATTACTTTGAGAATTCTATTAGAATCCAACGATAAAAATGTAGCTAATTCTGCAATTTCTTCAGACAACCTCAATAGAAACAAATATTGATAATGATTTATTTGTAAACTGACTAGATTTGAAATATGTGCGAGGGCGTGAATATCAGCATTTCGGGGACCGTTTTCAGCTACAGTAACAGTAGAATTAGGATCCATATTAGCATGAAGCCAAATGGTTATTGGAACTGCATCTAGAAAAGGAACTGCTTTGTTACTACCAACTGCTCTTGCCCCTAAGAAATCTGCCCAAATTGGTTCTAAACTAATACACCAAACATCTTTTGCTTCTATCCATAATAATTCTCTACTAAGTTGTTCAATCTAAAAAAAAAAAAGAAAATATGTTAGCTGCAACGAGATTTTATAAAAAGAATATACCAACCATCGCATTAATTGAAGTAGTGTTCAGTTCTGAAGGTAAAGTTCTAATGTTATCAGTTGCAGAAATATGATCCAAGAATTTTTGGGTAACAATATAAAAATCATTAGGATGTGATGGAAAATCAGTACCAAAGAATAAAGAGCCCATATGAAATGAATCAACACATTTAGCTAAGTCAGCACGTGATGATTGTTCTAAACTTCTGACATTAGTTATAGTCGCTCGAGTCACTTGGAAATTCAATGTTTTTGGTCTGTCTCTTTGATTATGGTATTCAACGCTGCTTTCAAATGTTATCTAGTAAAAAATATTTTTTTTCATTTTTACAAATTTATAATAAATTTCATACTTACCTTAGGTAATATAGCTTCAATTTTAACGTCTATGTAGGTTATATTTGAACCAGATATATCCTGCTTAGAATCTAATAATGACTGATGTAGATTTAATGCAAATGAATTAAACCATAAACAACTATCTACGTCAAAGAATATTTGAATTGGATTTACTTGAACATAGAATTTAGGTGGAGGTACTAAAAACATTAGTATTATTAATATTGTCAGACATTTATAAAAGAAAAGAAACTCACATGGAAATGGAACATCATCAGGATAATAGAAATATGTGAACTCGGCATGAATAATGTTTGTGTCTTCTGGGAGAGACATCCGATTTCTATCACCTGATAAGAATTTAGATAATCAGAAATTATAATTATTGTTATTGACATAGAACAAATGAGAAATTAAACAATACAGACTACCAGAACATTATAGTGAATTCAAGTGTTTTAAATAAATCGTAGGCCTCGACTTAAATACAGTAATCAAATTAATTCCATATATGCAAAGGTGAGTTTCTCTTAAATGTAAGTTTGCAAATATTTACCTACATTTGTATCTACGGCTGTTTTAATAAAATACAAAATGTAAAAAGACAAGTTAGCATATTTTTATTAATTCTCTGTAGTTTAAATATGGTTTACTAGAAACTAGAGTTGAATTCTCACAACTAACAGTGTTACTCGCAAACTTGAATTTGCAAGTTTTAAATCTTTACAATGGATGTTATAACAGTTAGATGAACAAATTCCGTTTTCACGAGTTGCTAATGACATCGCATTTGTCAGTTTTGGACAGGGATGTGATAAATGTTCAGATGTTTTTCAAAATATCACTTTTGATACATTTTTGGCTTTTATAAACAATCTCATTTTGTTTAATGGTAAAATAACATTATTATTTCGGTTAATTTCATTGTTGGTTTTCAATTATTAGATTTTCTAGCTATCAATATAAACAAAAATCATATTGTATTACAGTAACTAAGTTGCTTGGAACGCATTCCTGTTAACACAGCAGCAGACTGTGGGATTGCAGGGGCCAATTTATGGTGATCCCACTAAATGTTCAACATCAGTATGGGTATCCCCAACTAAACCACCGAGTGACTTGCTACTGAATTTACTGAAAAGAACCTCAAAAGAACAGTCATTATGAATGTCAACTCTCATCTACTTAATTTAGATTATGGTTGGTCGACCTTCTATAGACTAGGATTGAAACCAAACTGTGTGAGACAGGAACAGGAACATTGTGTAAAGATTGTGCGTATTTTAATTGGCATATCAACTGAACAATCACTACCAGCTGTACAAGCTGACCGATTTGAAATAAATTCGTATCAGTGCTATTGTTAGCTCCTGTCAGGAATCAAGAACATCGACAGGTATATTGTATGATTGGAATGATGCTCTTCAGAGTATATGCAAAGTAACCTTACTGTGGATAATTACTCATGGCTTCTGTAATCCTACAGTCTGCTCAGCAGCAATTGAATGTGTTTATTCTACTGAGTATTAGGGTTTCTGATCGAGAATTCTTGAGTCAACATCCCCAAGAAATCTTCAAAAATGCTAGGAATAGCTCGAAACTTGAGTCTTCTGAATTTTAATTTAAAGGGTGTGAAAACTCTATTTCCATAGCTGGAAGGAAGTATGGTTCATAAACTTCTGTATATAGAGGTCGCATGTTGATGTGATGCAAGGTTTTTGTGTTTTAGTGGATCCTGCAGGTGCCATAGATCCTCTGTATGATGTAAGGTAACTAATATCTATTTCACATAAAGAGATACAAACGTCACAGATTTATTTTTAATCAATGACAACACGCACCTATTTAAAATTTATGTTGAAAGAAGAGATATATATTGAACCATTAGCATTCAATTTAAGTAGAAGGTGTATGACAAGGATAACACTAGAAACAGTAGACGTAATTGTAGGTAAATTTAAAACATATTTGAATTTTCAAATTGATATTTGTTTACATTTAAACAACAAAAACAGTTCTTTTAAGAATTATAATTAAACAATTTTCCGTTTATTAGTTTAAGAGTAAGTAGTAAGATAATAAAACTTAATTCTAAAATGAACATAATATGTACTTTTTAAAAATCGTTTTCAGTTATTGTTTGTCTGTCAATCTACTATCGCTAAAATAGGGCAAGTAGAAAGTTTTCAGTTGGGCTAGTTATTGATTTGAAGTATCACGAATGACGCATGTATCTCTTTATGTAAAATAGATATTACATAAGTTGATGTAATGGTAACTCAACAAGAAATAATGATGTTTTCAAACTGCGATCTCAAATATAATTAAAATTGCTCTTGTACTAGGGCAGTAGTGTATTTATGGGGGTGGTCCTAAAAGTTTAAATGAGAAAACCTAAACATTGTTCGGAAAACGTGGGTATCACCCGATAAACCTGACCAATCTGCTGACGTTAGATGCTTGACCCGGGTATATTACCAGGTTGAATTTCTGAAAACGTCTTGCGAAAATTGAACCAGGTTAACCTAACCTATAGGTAATAGGTATAGCACGATTTTAGCCAAACCATGGAATTAATTAATTAATTGAATCACAACTAGAAATTTGTAACCTAATTTGTTGATAAGATGAGCATTGTTATAATTAAATTACTTATTAATATAACAATGTTTTTAGCTTTAATATGAATATAGAGACTCAGTCTGATTAAGCGAAGAAACGTTTTAAAAAAAGTAAATATGACAGAACTAACCAGTTTTCAAAATTGTTTCCGCTCTCAGCAGAGGTGGGAATTATTTAATGTTTTAAATACTTTAAAATATTTAAATACTATTGTCTTAAATACTTTAAAAATCGGTTATTTATTATTTGAAAGTTAAATACTGATGAAAAATAATTGATATTATTATTTAAAAAAGTATTTAAATGCTGGAGGAGTTGCTAACTATTTAAATAGTTTTCAAATAAATATTTGACAAGACTCAAAAACCCTTCTGAGTATAGATGGTGTTCTGTAATTCAAGTGCTTGATTCCGAAGAAGTTAGAAAACTGAAAAAAAAAATAACGTTATTAATCCTTTGAAAATATCATTTTCATTTTCAACTATGTTTTCTAGTTTTTTCATTCAGTTT
This sequence comes from Ignelater luminosus, assembly GCA_011009095.1. Taxonomy (NCBI): domain Eukaryota; kingdom Metazoa; phylum Arthropoda; class Insecta; order Coleoptera; family Elateridae; genus Ignelater; species Ignelater luminosus. The sequence continues at coordinate 349,369 of VTPC01090545.1, read as the reverse complement.
CGTTATCGATTTCCATATAAAAACTAGCATTTCATTTTTGTTTAATAACATTATTTTCTATAACATTACACATCCCTGTTTTTGGATTATGTTTCTGTAACTCATGGAAGAACTCTGAGATCTGTGTTCAATACCAAGGTTAAGTATTCATTCATTTTTATTGAGTTTTCATGACAAATTACAAATCACTGTTAATTTAAAGTAAATAATAGTAACTATAATAAAATCAGCGAACCAGTGATAACGTAAAAGTCGCATGGACAGTATGCGCTAGTACCCAACTGAGTCGACGTCCAATTTACATTAGTAAATTTGAATAAAATACCCGCCAAATTTAAAATAAGTAGTGTTCACGTTAAAGTCTATACTTCAGAAACAAAACTTACAAACAAAATAAACACAAGAAGTAAAACGGAAGCACCAAGGTTTTAGATTATGTTGGTTACTGTGTATGTCAGTATATAATAATGCACTGTTCGGTGGATGTTTACACTTTCGTGTGTGAAACCAGCTTCAAGAACGTGTTTCTCAGCCAATTGAAAAAGAGCTTGCATTGATCACACACTTTTATTACTGCATTGGTTCGCCGATTTTAGTAGAATGACATATTTGAGGTTATAATATCTTCATGGAAGAAATGTGCTTTGGCGAAGTTTTCAACTAATGACATCATTCTTAAACCACACTCTGTAACTGGTAATGCTGGGTTAGCCATGAAAATTCAACTCTAACATCCCAAACAAATTATTTAACAGCAATTCATATTGAACATAACTGCTTTTTGCAGCAGCAAGATGAGTTTCGCTGAAGTGCTAACTTAGCATACTTCCTTTATGTTGGGAAAAGCCTATTCCAGTGGAAGTTTGATAATAATAAACTTTCAAATTTATTTTCAATGTTAAAAGTAAAGGTTATGCTGCTGCTCTGGATATTATGTTGATGCACTTAGAATAATTGTCACTCCTTTTGTCAAAGCTTACTTAAAGAAGTTCAAATTAGTACTAATAAAATACAAAAATTCTCTGCCTTTATTGTGGATTACTTTGTTAAAATCTTTTAATACATACAAGAAGCTGCCATTTACAAACACCAATTTTCAATAATCTTAATATTAAATTTTGTTTATTCATTGATAAAATGACTGGAAATCATCAGAAGAACATTACACATTATTGTCGTGTAAACACAATTTTGTTTCTTGAAGACCTTCGATAAGTAAAAATTTAAAGTTATTATCAAACTTTTAATTTAAAATTGCCCTTCAGCTCCTTTCTCATCTCACTCTCCACTACACTTTGGATTTGGTCACTTTATTTATGTCAATAATAAATAAACAATGGTTTTGGCAAAAGGTATATTATTTTGCTAAAATTCCAATTTTAAATTAAACTGCAAATTTATGATTTAAGATCTCAGAAATTTCAAGATGAGATAGCCTTATGTAAGAAGTTGCTAATTATATATATTTTTTTTAATATAAAATAGATAAGGTAAGCTAAGCATAATCATGGTTATTGAAGAGATATAAAAATATGGTTACTGCAGAAGATAATTAGGATGATAAAAGCAGATAGTCTTCTTCTGCAGATTTTCTTTTTCTATTTTTAAAGATATTATATTCTATAATATCTACTTCTTGTACATTATTTTTGTAAATCATCTGCATAGATAAGAGAATTGCTGTGTTGTACGACACCAATAAAATTACATTTGAGGTAAATATTGAGGCAAGTAGAAAACCAAGTATTGACCTGTGTGGAACTTCCAATCAAACTAATAGTACTTAGAAAATAGTGTTTCACTACCAAAAATAACCTTAACCGCTTGAGATTATCAGTGAGGTATTCAGCAAACTACTGCAGGGGCATCTGTCCAAATGTGAACCTTGTGAAGCTCTTTTTCTTATTTATTTTCAGTTTGAAGACACTTTGAAAACCAAGTAGATATAAACCCATAATAGAAAAAAAGTACAATTAAAATTTTGTGATTTATAATAACATATCACATACCTTTGAATAATAAAGCAAAACAAGCAACATGAATTATGATAACTTCGTGTACAAAGAAAAAATATTTAAGATAAATACAAGAAAAGTAACTCATAAAAAGTTGGGACAAACTATCTTTTCAAGAAAAAAATAAAAGAAGACACTAACATGTCTCTTCCATTACATCACCACATTAATTACCATAAGAAAATAAAATGTAACCATTAAAATGTGTAAAACACTCAAACACTTAACCAAGAAACTGTAATATAAAGACATATTTATGTGCTCCAAACAATACACTTCAATTCACTAAGATCTACTACTAAAAATTGAAACAAAAAGAAAATTAAAATAAGACGACCTATAAGTGTCTACGGTATGAATAATATACCTGCTGTGCCAACATTTTTTTCTCTCCTTTTATGTTGGGCTATGATAAGAAATACATAAGCAAATGTAATAATAAAATTACATTGAATAATACATAAATACTTCTCACCAGTAATAAATTCCCTTAATGCTTGTTTTGTACCAGATGTAGTAACTTTATATAAAGTAAAATCATCCACGCGTATAATAGCACAAGCTGTCATTAATTTTGCGAGTTGTTGTACAATATAATTCTTAACCTGCGTAGGACTCTGTGGCTTCCTTTGTTCATAAGGTGGACTGTTTGGAATATCAGTTGATTCTTGCTTATTACCCTAAATACCAAAAAATGAATTAAATATACTTAACTATAAACCATTAGAAATAATTTACTTTATTAGAACGAGACAGTGGAGTATGTTGTGATTTATTGCGTTCAACGAGGTCTAGAAAACGTGATTTAAATGAAGTGAGTGCTTGTTCTTGCCAATGTGTATGAGGTATAGAAGCTTCTCGATATCGTGGCCAATGTTTACGATCACCTTTAGCTAAATGGTATGGATAATAATCCACTTGAAAACGATTTACACTAATTTGTAATGCACCTCCATCTTTAAGATTAGGATGAGAAGAACGGCCAACTATAAAAAAGTCAATCAGGAAAAGACTAATTCAATTAATTCAAAAATGTATACCTCCAGGATCATCACACAAATGTAAAACAATATGTTGTGATAAGAAATGATAAGAAGTTTCTACTACATCATAACGTGAAAATATTTTTGATATGGCTGAAGTACCATCTTTTGCTCTTGCTTGCTGAGCAAGTTGGGCTTGATATTCCGGCAGTTCCTAAAAGAATAAAAACATCAGCTTCAAATTTACATGGAAGAATTGCACATACCTCTAATTTTCTAGCAGCCTTAGCTTTTCTAGTTAAAGCTGTTGCTTTCTGAACTAGGCCAGCTAAAGAATCTAGAAAATGAAGTGCAGCTTTGAGTTGTGAATCAGTGAGAACCCATAATAAATCATCTAATATCACAACCAATCTTGAGCCCATTATAAAACAATCTAAAAAAAATATACAAATGAAGGCAAAATCTCTACATTTGTCATCTTTTTGTATTCACGAACCTGATAGTCGTTTTTTTATAGTTATTCTACATCGTGCCTGATTTGTTAGGAGTCTAAGAGGGGTTAAATTTTTGTCTTTTGTGGATTTTGCTTCAATTCGTACAGTTTGCCATTCAAGCTCTTTAAAAATCAATAACTGTCCCTTATCAGGTTCTTTTAATCTTGTCATTCGCAAATCTGATCTATCCCAACCTGGACTTTTTGATTCTACTAAAATTCTTGATACCTTTAAAAACGTAATATTAATTTTATTATATTTTGCAGTGTAGAATTTATTGCGATCAACATACTTGAACACTAGCAGTAAATGCTGGACTATTGAATGTAATATTGACAGTGTTAACAGTGACAGTTATCCCATCTATTACTTTATGAATAAAACTGTATTTTCCAGGTACCCCAGCATAGGAAGACAATCCTGCTTGTGCTGACATAGGTCGTAATTCCTCACATGTTTCTGCTGTTATATTTACTTCATCTAAACTCTACAGAACAAAACAAATCTATCATTTTTGGGTAAACTATCGAGGTTAATAAGTTATCATAAATATCGTGTAATTAAGAGATATCTTTAAAAGTACACTGACCCTTTTGTATTTTCTTAACATTAAAGGTCATAACTAAAATGATCTTTTGAATCTAAAACTTACAAGATGTATAGGAACACTTTTTAACTTCGTCCATTGTATTCTGAAAGTAACTTTATTACACAGAGCTTTTGTCAAACGTAACCACGATGGAAGTTCTAATAAATCCGTTAAAACAATTTCATTTAATTCCAGATTTGTTAATTCTCCTTCACCTTTGAATGTACTTAAATTAACTTTATCGGCGGATAGATTCTTGGTAAATCTGTTGATATAAATGAAACATTTTAAAAATATGGAGTTAATTCTGGATTATTACAAACCTTGATAAATGTTTCAACAGTTGGTTTTTAATTATGGACACCATATTTATAAAATCTATTCTACATCTACATTTATCGCTAAATATATGTATTTTCTTACATGACTAGAAAGTAACTTCTAAGAACAACCAATTAATTAGAAAAATTTATGTGAATTAAGTAAAAAACCCAGACGATTGATGTGTCTGGGTTTAGATTTTGACATTGACGTTTATTTGACAACTAAAAATACGCAAGTCCAATCCTGACTCTTTTGCGCACTAAAATCTCTTTAAATCACACCCCTAAGAAGTTTATTATCATTTATCAGTTGCGTAGATAAATAAGTTATAAATGAGTCATATACCTAGATAATTAGTCGCAAATAATGCAATTTATAATAAAAATTGTAATCCATTTTTAAATTGCACGCGTTGCGCAAGCGCATCACGGTTCAAAAATATGGAAGGGATAGATGGTGGGAAATATAGGGAGTTTCGATTTTATTCGTGAGTTCTGTTTGGTTGGTTCTTCTGTTTCACCACAAGTCGCGAAAGTCTTTTCCGCTTTTATCTTGTTAACGTGTGCAAGGTAGCTCAAGAAAATGTCGTAAGTTTTTTCTTATATTTTCTAAGTAATCGTGTAATAAATTTCATATTGCACTATAAAATATAAAAGTAGTATTTCTTTTTGTAAGACTGGTTTGACGATTCTTTTTTTTAAAGGTCTAAAGTATCACGTGAAACACTTTACGAGTGTGTTAATGGCGTTCTGAACAATTCCCAAGAAAAGAAAAGGAGGTTTTTGGAAACCGTGGAAATTCAAATCGGTCTCAAGAATTATGATCCCCAAAAGGACAAGCGTTTCAGCGGCACCGTCAAGTATGTTGACCTGACAAAAGTACTTTTAGGTTAAATTTACTGAGCTTTAATTCAATCTTATTTGCAATATGCTGCAACCTAAAGGAACTTTGTAAAGTCAGGAAGCTAAGGGTTTCCTTAGCGGACCTGCACCCAGGGTCTTAAAATAACTGGGGAGATAATGATTTTACATTATCGCACAATCTTTTTAACGATCGAGCACTGGTTGCTGAGATGCGTAAGTTTATAATAACTTAAGCAGGTGTACATGTAGTTATTACCGAAGTTTTTTTTATAAAATCAACATTACTATTTAATTTGCTCATTAGGCTTAAGCACATCCCAAGACCCAAGATGCAAGTATGCGTATTGGGAGATCAACAGCATTGTGATGAAGCTAAAGCTAATAATATCCCATACATGGATGTTGAAGCTTTGAAGAAATTGAACAAAAATAAAAAGCTCGTCAAGAAGTTAGCTAAGAAATATGATGCTTTCTTAGCCTCTGAGGCTTTGATTAAACAAATCCCCCGTCTTCTGGGTCCTGGTTTGAACAAAGCCGGTAAATTCCCTGGTCTTCTATCTCATCAAGAATCCATGGTGCAAAAGATTGATGAAGTTAAAGCAACAATCAAATTCCAAATGAAAAAGGTAAATTAACTATTCAATCTGTTAAGAAATGCATCATTAAGCCAACAAGATGAATTTTTTGATGTTAATTTTGTACGGAAAATTGATGCTAAAATAATTGCGATTGCACTATGCTGTTTTTAAGAAATCTTAATTATGGTTTGAACATCGCAAACACATATATGATTCACATTGAATGAATATATCTAGATTGATAATAACATTTAAATTTAAATTACAGGTATTGTGTCTATCTGTAGCTGTTGGTCATGTAGGTATGACACCTGATGAACTCGTACAAAATGTTCACCTTGCCATCAATTTCTTGGTATCTTTATTGAAAAAACATTGGCAAAATGTGCGTTCCTTACATGTTAAATCATCAATGGGACCACCACAACGTTTGTATTAGTAGGATCATCGTTTTTGTATTACGTTATTTAAAACGTAATTATGTGATGTACTATTAATTATTTTAACAATAAATAATCTAATTACAGTTTAGTTGTATTATTATAGGTTTTAGTGTTTGGCAAATTCTAATAAAAGATACTTTATGCCATAAGTGAGGTTAATTACACTGGTTGGATGCATAAATGATTATCTATGTACTAAAGTTTGTTTTACATCAGAATATTTGTACAAATTAGATGGATTTGATGATATTTTACATGAGGCAAATGAGAAAAACGCCCCACTCAACTATTATTTATTAAAAGACTGCTAAATTAAATAGTCGTGTGCAATCAGTTTTTTTTATCTTTTATTTTGGAAACAATTGCTGGTTTTAGCATTTTACTCACACAGGATTGTACTAGATTAGAAATACTACCAAAAAAATGACGTAAATATGATATGTGCAGTTAGATTGATTTTACTATGGGAATAAACAATATTTCAGAGGGCATAATTTAAACAACAAATTTAAAGCTATTTCAAAATTTTATAAATAAATAGGTATCATTTAAAGTAATATTCTAAAAGTATAATTTGGCTAATAGAAAAATAATAAACTCGTTAATTGTAAGTGTTGCCAAAGATAAATAATGTGGGCCTCTACCCACATGGGGAAAATTTAGGTATAGAAAAAGGGAGTCTATTTAAGTTTTCAGTGGGTGTACATCATTTGGTAAGTTGTTCTCATTAACTCTGAAAATTGTTTATTTTCTGAAGTATTCCTGTCTACTGATTGTAGTATGTACCAAATCACTTAATATTTGAATTTTTACAGAAATTATCCAAAATTTGAAAACCTTAGTTTACAGATCAGCAATACAAGATGTGGATGATTTATGGATTTATTGGATGGGTGCCAGTAAATTAGAAACATGCTGGGAATATTTGAGAGGGTTTAACAATTTACTAGGAGAAGAACGCAAAGCTGCATAATTGCTGAAGATGGACATTTTGAACACAATTTTTGTAAAAATACATTTTTCGAAAATGTTTATTTATTCTCTAGTTTAGTTGGTGCAATTTCAGTTTATTTTAATTCAGAATTGATTGGTATATCTAACGTATTGTGTCGATTAAAAGAAATACCAGTGTCGCAGAAATACTAGGGTTTGTACAACCAGTACACCCCGTATCTCCATCACTAGTTTACTAGTATTTATGCTAATTTGAAGTGTAAAGGTTGAACATGCCAAAATGTGGACACTTAAAATTTTATTTTATAAAAAGAGAAGTTATCATTTGAACAAAAACAAGGGATACTTTATTTATTCATGATGTCTTTTATATGTGAACAATATTTGTTTAATGTAATTTACCAGTATACGCCACAGAACGTACTTTACGTTGTATGCGACATTAGGATTTGCACGTCCTCATCGTTGACTCTTTTCGTAGCCCATGACCGGGATTTCTGTAGGTCAGCCACGGAATTTACTTCTCAACCTTTCTTTTTTAAGATGATTCCATTATAGACCAATACTCTTCAATTGGTCAAAGTTTGGGACTGTTGGAGGAATTGCAGTCTTTGGGAACTACAACAACTCCATTCTGCTCATACAACTCTTCCACTAATTTAGCATAGTGGCAACTAGCTAAGTCTGGCAAAAATCAATGGCTATGACATATGCTGTCGTAGAAAAGGCAGAAACCGCTTTTGCAAACATTCCTTTTTGTAAATTTCCTGGTTTATTGGTCCCGTGGTGATGAATGACTCACTTCTTTTACCACAGCTACAAATAGCTTGCCAAAGTAAGCATTTTCTTGAATACTTGGACCTTTTTTAAGTTTACAATCTTCTGGAGCATCTTTACGACTTTTGCTGGTGTAAAACTCGTGACCCAGAATTTGCTTAAAGTCTGCTTTGATATAAGTTTACTCATCCATCACCACACATTCATATCTTGTTAAAAAGTTTTCATACAATTTCCTTGATCTACGTTTTGCACTTAAATTCTGTTTAGCATTACAATCGGGTGCGATTTGGGCCTTATAACTTTTTAAACTAGCTCTACTCTTAACTTTTTGTACATATGACTGGGACATTTTTACCTTTTTAGCCACATCATGCGGTGACAACTTGGGATTGGATGCAAAAAGCTGTAATATGTGTTGTTCCTTCTTTTTGTCCTTCACTCCTTATTTTCCTCCGCTTCCTGGCTTCCTTTCCACTGTTAAACGATCTCAAAACTTTTTTAAAACAGAACAAACAGTTGATTGAGGATAATTTAACTTTTTTGCTAGTGTTCTATAACTCATTAGAGGGTTTTTAGTGTGTTCGTGCAAGATAATTTCACGTTGCTGAAGTTGACGGCTCGCCATGTTAACAACAAATGAACAACAGAAAATATCAATTGCCCCATTTTGTTCCTATGGCTACTAGATATGTTTTGTCAAAATAAAAAACAACCTATGTCTCTTATCTTAGCAGTAGCAAGTTTTTTTCGTGCCCAGGTTTTGGTGTGTTCAACCTTTACAATCTATTAGATAAACATGTTGCCCAGATTTGATGAATTTATCTTCTCTACTCTGAGTTATTCAAAAAATTGTGATTTCATGAAATTGCAACATCCTGTAGCTGGAAAACGGTTAGTTTTATGACCATGGTTTATTAAGACTTTTTGGGTTAAAATTGCTCAAAGTATCACCTCCTGAAGTTATGACATGAACTTAAGTTACACCCTGTATAATATTTATCTACACACCTTAATAACTAGTACACTTAATTAATAAAGTAATTTCTCTATAATTGTTATAATATTGGTTGTCTTAAGTGTCAGCTTAACAGGATAAGCAGAAGATATGCATTACATTGAGACATCTCTTTCAAAAAATGCAGGATACAGTATGAAACATGACCCAAGAAATTAGGAATCCCCTAACCAGCACTAATTGCCTTCTTTTCCATGTATTGGGAATGCTTTTCCAATCCTTAGATATTGCTTTCTTCTTTCAAAGCACTATTGCATGCAAAGTGATGCAGAAATCACAGATTCCCTTAATAGAGCTGTAAACTAATACCGATCATGAAACTAAAATACTTGATTCTATTGTCATTCATTCTTCACCTCTCATTTGAGTTTTTCAGCTTGTAGTTTTGCAGAAATTTTGTTTCTGCAATACTTAATTTTGCTCCTTAATAGAGAAGATGGCTGAATGGTAATAGCACTGACTTTAGACAGTTTGCCTTGGTTTGATCTCCAGCAGAGTATAGTGGCAATTTTTAAAAATAATGTACACTCTTAAGTTACCGCACCAACACCTATCAAAGCAGTTTTAAGTAGTTAACTGTGAGGATGGGGCAAGGGTCCTATTGAGATGGTTTCATAATTGTTAATAACTACCAAAGTGGAAGGAAGTAATTGTCATGTAGACTCTTCAACTATCACAGTAATTGTTAACCCATCAACACTGACCCAAGACCTATCAAGGTTGTTCCAATGGCTAACTACCAGGTAGGGCAAGGGTCCTATCAAGGTGATCAACTACTAGGATGGGATAATGTAATCACTGTATAAGTTCTTCAGCTACCATACTAACATCTGTGGTAGTCATTAACCCCTAAACAACAACTCAAGAGCTGCTAGGTGTTGCATGGGACAACCTAAGTGTACAGAAGGATTAGTAAAAAGGTCTGCAAAAGCCTATTTTTTGTTTCTTTCTTTTCAAAACCTTCAGTGTTCCATTTACTTGATCTCTTAGCCTTTTCTGCAATTTATTTGTAATCTCGTCTTTATTCTTGTTGTCACAATAAAATATTCATTTTTACATACTGATAAAAAAATTATAAAGAAATAATGAACATTATACAACCAGCAATGAAGTTCTTTCACCCAATCTTGTATTTATTTCATAATTTTCTGATATTCTCCACCTATTTTGCTAGTTAATACAGCTGTAGGCGAGAACTGTCCTACATAAATGTATTTATTTTATAAACCACTGATTGTTATTCACATCAATCTTTTTGGTATTACTCTTTTGGTTTTAGAGATTCATGATTTTCTAACTATTAATAGCTACTAAAAGGTAAAAATGTGGGAAACTAATAGAATTTCAAAAAGTTTAATGAATAATGAATTGCATTGCGTTTATTAACGTTTGTCTTTAATTTTACTGACTGAATGAGCTTAAAACTAAATTATTCTAATTAGGTTTTCCATGCAGTAGAATGTATACAAACTAGTTTGAACATGCAAACCTACTGTAATAATTTCTGAGAATCTATACAATTATTCAAATATTTGTTTCCAATAATAAACAGCAAGCTTGTTATTTGATAAGGGTAAAGCAAAATCTAAATTCTAAATAGATATGAATGTTGCCTTTTCTCAAATTAATATTATTTTATACTTCATAGTTTCTAATTTAATTTTGTTACACAGCAGATCTTGTAAATTCTCCCCGAGAATGCATAAATTTTACTTAAAGATTAGGTATAGTTAAAATTACTTATTACTTAGAAAAGTAGAACCCGAAAAGATTAATGACACTAATTAAGGAAGGATTAAACAACAAAATTTACTCAAGTGTTAATTTTTGTCTACTTAATGATGTCATTAATGACCTGCCTAAGGTAAAAATCAGCAAAATAATTATTGCTTACTAAGTTAATATGAAAATAATTTTATCAGTTCAAAAGCATTTGGCAACCATAATTAACAATTTAAATAGCAGTACTCATTTTAAACAATAGGAGAAATTTCTAATTCAATGATAAAGTATTGGTTTGTAGTTTTGAGATAATACAACTGATAACAACTGTATAAAACACTGTTTCCTTTTAAATCTAAAATTCTATTAATAGCTCTGTGCTACTCTTCAAGGGGATCTCTTTTTCCTGTACTGCTAAACAACAGCAAGGGCATAAATTTATTGTGTGTGTGTTGTGTGTGTAGGTTGATGGAAAACTTAAATTAATAAATCACTCAGTCTGCATGAATTTCTAAAAAGGAACATTAACTCTAATTCATGTGTTTGTTTTAGTTTGAAACAATATGTTTTAAAATTAATAGATTGTGCATTTTAGTTAATTGAGTGAAATGAAAACTACAAACCATAACAAGGCATTTTTTTGATATGAAATGTACACAGAACTGATAAGCTATTGGAGAGATATGAACCGTTTTTACAATTATTAAATTTATCTTTCGATGTCAGAGTGAGAGCATGAACAAATAGCTCATAACATATGAATTAGTTGTAGAAGTAATTTTTAAAAAGAAAACTAAAAAAATTGTGATTTATTTTTAAAAAATGTGCTGTGATATTACTAATTAGAATTTAATAAGGTGAATAAATCGTGTAAATAAAAAATTATCAAGTTGCAAATATGTAAGACTTTATTGATAAAAATTAAATTTTTAAAGATTATTGTAGTGTTATAATGTGATTATTCAGTTATAAGGAAAACATAAAATGGCATAATTTGCAGTGGTATCCAGTGATATAGTGCATCCTGTCTTAATCAACAGTATTATATTACATCCTTTTTCACAATTATTTGAACTTCATAGTGCTGACAGTGAATTTTTTACATTATTAATTATGAAGTTACTTAAAATTTTAATTGTAAGTGTAATAATTGTGTGTGAATCCAAATCAAATGAAGTAACAACTGAATATTATCAAGATAATACTGATCCAGAAATTACAAGAGAAAATTATGATGATTATTATGACAATGTAGAAGCAGGAAATGGAATTCCTGAAAAATATAATGATTTTAATACATCCGAGGGAAATCCCAACTACACTAGTCCAACTACTACAAATAAGAAAATTAACAAGAATAATTATGTGGAAAGTAAGAACACAAGTGAAGTAACAACTGAATATTATCAAAATAATAACGATCCAGAGACTATCACAGTTACAGAAGCATTTACAACTGAAAGCACAACGAATGAAAACTACGATAATTTAGCTAGTAGAACTATAGAAATTGAAACTAATAGTATAGATTATACGGAAAAGATCGAACCAAATAAAGCAACAACTGAAATTATAACAACTACTGAAACATATAATTCAGCTATTACAACTGAAGAAACTGAGATTACCAGAACAAATTATATGATGAATAACAAGCTAAATGAAGTAACAACAGAGTATTATTATCAAGACAGTAATGATTCAAATGCTAAAACATTAACAGGTAATAGTATATTTACAACTGAAATTACAAATCAAAATAAAAATAAATACAATTACTTTGATAAAATAGACGGAACAACTGAACTTCCTGAAGACGATTATGACTATTACACTTTTGAAAATGAAGACTATAACAGTTTTACCACTACAACAGAAGAAATCAATTGTACAGGAAGTAAGTAGCTAGTTTTATTACTATTCTTGTTAGTTTTAAGCAAAATAAATAAGTTTCATGTGCTAACGGAAATTTTAAATGTAACAAACTTAATAATCCATAGACCATAGGTCAGGTCATGTGATGATAATATTTATGACTAATTCTACTGATTTGTTAACTGTTTTTGCTTTCTTAGTGTAAATCCAAAGAGTAAATTCATTCATTTCCATTTAGCCTCTTAATTATTTAAAAATAATTGATGATAAACGACAAAATTTACAGTTTAAATGTTTACCCAATCACATTTTTAAGTATTTCTCTTTTAATTTCAGCTTTAAATTTTTTACATGTTGATTCAAATTTGAAACATGGTAAATTAGAAGTTACATGGGATTCCAATCATTCAGAAATATGTTTTTATGAGTATAAAATAACTAAAACAGAAATGTCTCGTTTAAAAAGTACTACACAAACCATCGATATAAATAAAACATCATACACATTTCATGATTTAAAACCTTGCACAAAATATAACGTTACTGTAGAAATGTTTCTTCTTAACAGTAAAGATGTTCTAGCTAAAAAAACAGACATTTTCAATACCGATCCTATAGGTGTGTATTGCTATTCTTTTTATGATCTTTACTAACATGTTGTAACAAATAACAAGCATTATTAACATTATTACTAACATGCATAAATTAGAGCAAGCTTTTTATGTTGCTATTTGAATGTTGCGTTAATTTCAGTATTTAACCAAATAGAAAATTTAAATGTTTCAACAAGTGTTGATGCAATACAGCTTTCATGGAAACCACCAAAATATGCAGATATTTGTAATGTACACTATGAAATCTATGTTAGTAAAGAAATTCCCTATTATCGATATGTAAATCAAACTGAACATCGAATAAAAAATTTACACAGTTGTACAGAATATAAAGTATCAGTTACACCATCAAGTATGGTTCGAAATGAATCTGGTGGTGAAATTTCTCATTTTATAGAACATACTGTAAGCACATGTAAGTAAACTGAAGCATAACAATTATAATAATATATTAATATCAATCGCATGTTATACATATGTTTTATGTTTTTGCTTTTGTTTTGTATTTTATGTTTTGTAATTACAGTAACCAGCAATGAACACCTAAATTTCAAAATACTTGACTAACACAAAAAGTGAACTTTAATGTTTAATAAAATAATATTTTGATAACAAAGTTTTTTGTTGAATTAACACTCATAAAAATACCACTATTTTTTTTTGCACAGATTATATAATGTTAACATTCTTTTATTCTAATATTTACAATCCACAATGTATTGAATTAAATTTTATCAGGAATATAAATGATATGTAATTTCCAAACTTTTTATATCCTTTATAATTTTGGTTCAACAGAGATAATTAATTAGGCATTTCTTTTTAGTTTATCTCTTTAATGAGTCAGCAGAGCAAAATCGCAGTGCTTTGGGCTTACCTAACCATTCGTTTTTATCGCGTTTTGTTCCACATTTTAATAAGTTAGTTTACTATTTAAATTTGTTGTTTTCCAATTGATTTTAATTTTTAACTACATAATAATCCAAAATATTTTTGTATTTTCTTTAATTATTAAATTTCTTAGTGCCTTTTTGTGGGTATAATAGCTGTAACTTGTAATTATATTTTTTCTAAATATTTTACTTTTACACTTTGAATAATAATAAATAATAATTTAGCAGTAAGTGTTGCCAAAGAGATCGAGGAAGTTTCTTAACACATGTTACGCTCGGATCTAATCAAAACAGTTGTGTACTATCAAAAAAATTGAACATTTTTTTGTTTTCTAAATTGACAAAACTTTGCATTCTTTTATAAAAAGAAAGTTTGATTTAATTAAAACAAAAACAACGAAGAAACGGAGGTTTAATAATATCTAATTACATTTTTCTTGGTCTCATAATATGAAAATGCAAAATGGTTCATAAATCAGTTGAACAAAATACATCAAGATCAACTTGACTGTTGTAATTATGTAATGGGCTGGCTTCCGATTTTTATTTATTGATCTACATAAGAAAATACAAAAATAAAGGTTTTGAGAATTCTCGGGATTCAGTTAAGCTTAGTGTAGCTGAACAAACAATTTATTTCATTAATATTTTGAAAATTGCAAAGTTTCCGAAAAGAATCGACATGGTGTTCAATTGCGCTCAAACCAAGCATGCGCGAATTAGAAAGACGCGCCAAGAGACGACAGATATAGTAGTTCTTGTCTAACCCATCCAATAAAACAAAGATGGCAGTATTAAATAATGAGATACTTAAATCTGTTAGCAATAGCTGTGTGAGCAGTTGAAGGTTACGCAGGCGCAGGAAACGCGAACGGTGTAGTGTCTGATCCAGTGTAATGAAACAGCAAGTGGAGGGCTGCTAGTATATTTATATAATATTATATAGAAACACCAATAGTTGTGTAGCAATATGATGACGTGGTGACGATGTGGTGCAAATCATGAATGGCGAATGAAACAGTAGCGTTGCCGTATATAGCATAGTAACAAAACGGTTCTTCGCAGAACCTTACCACTGTACACGCACCCTATGATGAGGAACAGGATGGCAGAGTAATTACAACAAGAACCATCAAGGAAGTACAAAAAGCGTCGAACCCGATAGTAATAATCCACCCTTTTCCCTAGGCGTGAAAGTTAATCGAGGCGCATATAGGGAGAGATGTTGCAGCCGGGTGCCTGCGCATCCGCAAATAATAATAATAATAATAATAAAACCACACGGCAGCTGCGTAGCCGACGTTTGGTAAGTGAAGACAAGGGTTTCCCGATACCTTCTGCTGGCCTATATCAGCTAGCTGAAGTAGAGTCGTTAGAGCCTTGCGCCCGAGGTTAGAGATGTTAGTCTGGAGTAGCGTTTAGTGAAACTGCAGCACACCTCTTGACACTCCTTAACTGTCTCCGTCAGTGTTTGCTCTCTGCTTTGCTCTGTCGCAAAAGTTTTAACGTTTATTGACACAGAATGGCCGGCACGGATAGCAGCAATAAACCTAATTATCATAATCCATACGAGTAGTTCAAAAATAACAGACATTTCCCTTGCACACAAAGGCCTCATAAGGTTTGGCTACAAAAATCGGAATGTAAAGTGTCATTCCAAGAAACTTAACATAATATAATAGTAACAACAGTTTAACCAGTATCATCTAGCAGAAAATGGGTGGCCTGCGGCCGATAAAACCCCGAAAATCGGTCAGGGTAGTAGGAGTACCGGAAAAGAACAGGGGCAAAAAACGGAGGAGACCGTAACTAGCATCTCCACACCATACACTACAAGAGAACTTGGATGAAGGTTTCCTCGCTCTCTTTCTTCATTGCCTGCAATAACTCTCTTTTCGAAGTTCAATAGTACTTTTAGATAGTGAATAATCTTCTTGATCATTTTGAGCATGGTTCTGTAGAAGGGTTCCTTAATCAGAAGTTTTGTCTACCTGCAACCTAATTACCATTCTGTTCACTATGGATTATGGAACTATTAACATAACTTGGTGAAAGATCAAGTGTCGACTTCCATCTAGAGAAGGGATTTCATTTCTTACCATTCCACAATGTTTGGGGACCCAGAGAAGAGTCACTTAAAACGGCCAGGAAACAGTAACGTTTCAGGACCAGACGGGATGTGATGTTCATAGCACGATCGCAGTCTGAAAGACCACTTGGCTGTTGATGCTTACACTGATTAGTTGATTTACATAATTTTGCAAAGGTTTTACTGTATACACTCCGAGATAGCAAAGATTTATAACTGGAGTATGACTATTTGCCTACCTATCCAGAAAGAACGAAACTTCTACTTTTGGCTTTCCCAAATCTCAATCCGTCCGAAAGTTAACGACGTCAACAATCCTAGGATTTTCTTGTAGGTATACCGGTGCAATATATGCAAGGAAGTTCTTCTTGTTTCCGCCAGAATTCTCCTAGGTGGCAGGACTAGAAGGATCTTTAAGATGTTTCGGAAGAATTTCGCCTTTGACGTGATTCATATGTCAAACTACCGTGCTCTTCTTTAGTCTCCCGAAGAAGCTCCTTATGAAAATGGGCAAAATGTAGTGGGTACAATGACATGCTTTAATCCCGAAACCAGTGCGCGTCGCTTTATTACTTCAGTATAATCCAATAAGAATCTTGATTTTAATTCATGCACGTTGCCTTTTATGTCTTTATAAGGATTAAAAATGAAAGGATGTTGCGTTTGATATTTAAAAAAGGCCTTTTTGGGTTCATAATTATGTGTATTATTTCATTTCATAAAACCTACAGATAAATGTTTCTTTATTTTATCTAAAAGATCAAAAGTTTGAAAATTTCGTTTTGGTTTTATACGTTTTTCGTCTTTCTGTGCCAAAATCTTTATTGCTGTAAATGATTA
Source organism: Ignelater luminosus (assembly GCA_011009095.1). Classification (NCBI taxonomy): domain Eukaryota; kingdom Metazoa; phylum Arthropoda; class Insecta; order Coleoptera; family Elateridae; genus Ignelater; species Ignelater luminosus. The sequence goes on along the minus strand of VTPC01090545.1, from coordinate 332,298 downwards.
TCTAAGGAATTATATAAGTCTTCTGGTGTGTCTTAAAGATAAAATTGAAAAGATATCATTGGCTATTTTTATATATCTCAAGAACAATTTAAACCACTTTTGCTGATCCATTGATCCACTGTATCTTTTGAAACTACTCATTAACTATTAACAATAGTTCATAAAAATAGATATGAGCTCGAAAAGCTGTAGATGGTGAAAGTTCTTAAGATTATTCAAATCTTATCTTCTCTACTTTTGGTCGTTTATTTTCTCTAAACGTAATTACTTCCAATAAGGACCATATAATTTAAATACATTCATTGTAAGATTATAACAACTTCCTAGATGTTTATGTATCAAACTGCAAATTATGGAATTGTATAAATCTTATCCCAATTATTCATTTTTGAGGTTTTTGAGCTTCGTTGGAATTCAAAAAATCAATCTTACTCCATAGGCCAAAAACTGTACCAACTGAATAA
>VTPC01090545.1:304410-331824 GCA_011009095.1 Ignelater luminosus | reverse complement strand
CACAATTTTAGCTAATACAATTTCAGATACAAAATAGAAAAATTAAGGTAAAAATCTGTATTATTTGTAGTACTGCTTTTATAAACGTAAAGTAATACTAAACTAAAATAAATAAACTAAACAAATGATTTCTTAAAATACCAAGGAAACACTTTAGGAATAGTTGGAACAATCCCTTTGTCTAAAACCTAGGATACATAAAAGATTATGGGAGACAATACAAGCTTTTTTATATTGTTACCAATTTGCTACATTGACTATTGCTTTCAGTTATCAGCCTTTGTCATCCATTTCATCATTTTAATTTCTTCAACTGTTAAAGAACACATTTTGGAATACGTTGACTCAGGCAAGATTGTTAAACGTATTAATTTAGATGTTGATATTGTTTATACACAAAGAGAAAGCAAGAGGAAAACCAATACTCGTTTGTGTTTTATTTACATTTTTCCTCTTTGAATGAATTTGTACCTTTTTAAATTAGCTGATTAAAGCTTTAAGAATTAGAGATAAAATGATAAGATATAGAATTACATGCATTACAAGTATATATCTAAAGTATGATATCAAATCAATCTTGTTATTGGATTCCATAGATAATCGAATTCAAATGAAAGTAATTGTGATATATAAATGTATTTTCTTTATTAAAATATGTTTTCCTTAGAATATGCGACGAAAATAACGATATCAAATTAATTGGCTGTTATTGCTAATTAATTAATAATAAACGTAAAAGACAGAATTAAGAAAAGGAAGTTTTTGCCCTAGAAACCTAAATATAGTTAACATTAAAATCAGTTCTATCGCAAATTGAGTTCCCGGAAACATACATCTACATATGACACACACGCTTATTATACGCCATTTTTCTTTATTTACGTCACTATCAAAATCTTTTATCATTTATATCCATTTTAACAATTCTGAAAAATTGCCCAGTTCTAATCTATTTCCTTAAAATACGTAAAGAATTTTATTAAACCTTGCCCAAAACCAGTTTGTCTTCATTTCCATTTTTATATACCTATCTCTTTAAATTTTTCTTCATTTTGTGATTATTTCTTAAAATCATTTTTTTAGAATTGTCCTTTGTATTTACTCCATGTTTTATATAATCTATTTATATCAAATACATATATTGTTCTAAAAAACCTCCTGATGACTTATACACATTATACATTCTTGTGGTTAGCCATTTAACTTCTATATCTGTTGCTAGAAATAATACTGTTACAAATCTTTATTTGTATTTACTTTCTATATTTACAATAAAAATATAAAACATAACCGCAATAATTTCCCGTATTAAAATTGCTTTCGATTCAATATTTAAATTTTTAATTTAATAATTATTAGGTTTTTAACTTTTTAAAATGTTTATTGTATACAGAGCTGTGACCAGTACTCAGTAAAAGTACTGGAAGTAACCAGTATCCAGTATCAAACCATGAATCTTTCACTTGCAGTACTAAGTACCAGTACTTTTCAATAGTACTTGGAATATTCAGTAAAGTACTGGAATTCAAAACTTTGCAGTATCAGTATTAAGTAAATACTCTTTAGATATTTCCAGTACTTCTGAGTACCTAAGATTACTTTAAAGTACTGGCAGTAGTTTCAAGTACTGACAGTAGTTTCAAGTACTGGCAGTAGTTTATCAAGTACTGCAAGTACTTGCTTAAAAGGCAGAGTACCAGTATTAAGTAAATACTCCTTGAATAATTTCCAGTATCGCAGTACTGCAAAGTAAGTATCTTTACTATTTGATTTTATATGAGAATGTTACCGAATAGAATCTTCAGACTTTCTTTTTACTTTTTGAGTGACAATCAAGGTACATATTGATGAAGCTTGCTCTGTAAATGTGTCTTATTAGTCAATTTACTAAAAAAGAATTTTAACATAATAATGATATTAAACAGAAACTTATAAAATAAATTGTTTTAATTATGTTTTGTATAATTTGTCATATTTTCTGTTTTTTTCAAATTATCAATAATAATTATTGATATATAAAACTACAACATATATTTTAATAACTTGTACCACAATTTAAAATTCCAAAAACAAAGTAAATTAGGAAATAAAACTAAAATATATACAAAAAGGCTAAGCTAACTCAAACCCTTGTTTATATGTATAACTAACAAGGATATTATTTACTAGGTTTATAAAAGACTTGTATTGTTTTTCAGTAACACCAATTTCTCAAAATTGGTGTCACTGAGTGCATGACGTCTTGGTGCGTTGATAATTTGTACAAATGAAAATACTCGCTCCACAGGGGCAGAAGATGGTAAAATACAGTTGTATTTTATGAATAATTTCTTTATAATCTCATAATCGTTCAACACTGACAAGTTTGTTCTTTTATCATTTAAGTACTTCAACAATTCAAATTCGAACTGAGTTTGGAATGTTTCATTTGATGGCAGCACTGCCGGCGTAAAAATTTCATTGTCGTCTTTAAAATCAAAAAACGTATCTTCAGCATTTTCACTGACAACCAGCTCAGAATCTCCTAACTCTTTAAAGTCCAAAGCGGCATCGAGTACCCAAGACTGAATATCTTTTGCAGATATTTGAACGTCTGTATCTCTAAAGACGTTATACCACCTCATCTTAAATCTGGGGTTGGTCACTGCAGCTATAACAGCTCTCTTAGATTGCAACTTAAAGATTTCATTGAATCGTCTTTGTATGGATTCTAAGACGTAATCTAGAGGCTTACACAGTTGTTTAATGTTTTGTGTGCATAAATACAATGCTTGGAAGAATAGGTACCCAAAATAAGTATCTATTTTCATCACCTTGGAGAAAATCAAGGGTTTCCAGTAGAGAGATTATTTTACACAAAGTTCCCATTGAAAATTATTTACAGGCTATTCATTACCACTGTGACTGGCTTTTGCAAAATCAATAAGCTTAGGTATATTCCTTTGTAATCATCTCAATTGTTAGAAAAATTTTAAAGATTAAACATCTTTTATAATTAGAGATTGGATTTTGAAGCAAAAAAGGTAAAAAAAGACCAGTGAAAGATCTAAGAAGAACAGAAACAAAAAAGAGCACTAAGGAATTAAAAAATGAGCTAAAAGCGCTTTAAGAAAATATAATAAAAATATAGTAGAAAAAATGTATAAAGGAAGAAATAACATGCCAAAAATAAGTTATAGTATTAACAAGAACAACAAAACTCAGTATGAAGGTTTTACTGTTTAAGATTCCTTGTTTTATAAAAGCACCATAAATTTTTCACTTGTAATCCTAATATTCCATCTTTTTGAATAGCCTGCCTGACAATAGCTTAATCTTCTTATCTTAGAATTTTAACCATCAATGTGCATCATCCCCTTTATACGAATCTTTCATAAATTTTGTGCCATAAAGGGCTTATAAAATCTATGTGCATTGGTTCTTGTAACCCATTTGCACTTACAGCTCAACAAAGCATTTGGAGTTTTAAATTAAAATTCTAAGAAGGACGGCATAGAATAGAAGTAGAGTATTCCAAGAAATATAGTGCGTTTATGACTTTGACTACTTAGGTATTTCACGGCGGGTCCCTCATAAAAATCAACAAATACAAGTAGTGTTACGTGTCAGAGACAATTGGGTAAACCAAGGACCGTATTAAAATAATTTATTTTTTTAACATTGTAGTTTAAAAGTATTTACAAAAGTTAAACTTATCTCAATACAACCCTGTGTCAATATTAGAAAAGGTCTTCACAGGTAAGCGGATTTATGACACCCTGCTGTGACGAGCTTCTAAAATTTACTGTGAGCTAAGTAGCAATTAAGTCATAAACGCACTATATCTTTTGGAATACTATAAACTATAAATGAACCTGTTAAAGACATTGAAAATTTCTAGGTTTACTTAAATGTGTTTGTAAAATCTAATTTAAGAAAAACAACGAATGAAATGCTATTAAATTAAACATTTTAGGTAGAAACTTTTAACTTTCTTGTTTGTAGTAGCGCGAGAGCTACAAAAACACAAGTCAAAGGTACCCTTAGAATTTTAAAGTTTTTTCTTAGATTAATCCTGAATTTGAAATGTGAAATGTCTTTGTTTTTTGTTTTACTTTTTAATTATGTAGGTATATGAAACTATCAAACACAGCAAATTCAGAATTCATAGGTATTATTTGTTTTCTTGAAAAGCATACTGACATTTTAAATTTTACATTTTATAGAATAACTTAAAAAATAATTGGGAAAATATAAAAAACAAACAAAAAAGATTATCAAAATAAGGAAAAAAATTGTAGGAGCGAAAAGGACGAAAAATAGCAAACTAAGATTTTGCCTTGTACTGTGCTAATCATGTAACGACCAGGTTTTACAGGTTAATGCGATGATAGTTTAAAGTGTCTCTCTTTTCCTCCCTAAATGCTAAATAAGTAGCACCTGAATTATTTCTATATAAAAAAGTAATACTGGAAGTGCTTTAAAAAACTACTTAGAGTATTTATAATTTTACAGTGCTTTTCACTACTGGGAGTACTTAGACACAATACTGGGAGTAGTTTATATTTTTACAGTACTTTTTTAAGTAACAAGTAGTACTTGTTAAAAATTCTAAAAGAAAAGTACCAGTACCAGTACTTTGTAGATAGAATACTGGAAATTCCAGTACCAGTACAGCAATATTAAAAGTACTGAAAGTAAACTACTTAAAGTACATATACTACTGATTACTGTATTTGCAGTACATTTTTGTACTGAGTACCTCAACTCTGATTGTATATTATTGTAATTATTATTGTTTATTATATTTGCAAATGAATTTCGAATTTGGAAACTTGGAAAATGAAATAGCATTTTCCCTTCCTGTATACTCGCCCTTCCTCTGTATGCGTGAAAACGTGAGGAGCGCGGCAGCATTCCGACCTCCCAGCTGATTCTGGGTATAAAGAATCGGTGAACAAAAAGTAACGGTGAAGCGACTCAATTGTATGCTTCATTGGCATTGACAGATCTTAAACGATTGTTGGAAGTTCTGCTTCAGAAATAATCGCATCATTCCCCAGGTTCTACATAGCGCTGTGTGAGATCCCATTTGAGGCTACTACCCGTGCGTAGTACTGCAAGGTGGCTACTGCTATTTCTCCGGTGTAAGATGCTGTCGCTGTGGTAAGCACTTCAAACTTTCACTGGCCTAAGAGGGCTGTCGCCCCACGATCTACTCGTTGGTGATGACCACCAGGCATTATACGCTTTACCGCTTCTTCGTATTAAATCTTTACTCCGTCCATCCGCAAAATTCATGTTTATTACAAAGCATGTATCCTTCTTAAGAGAACTTCCTTTTCTGTTAAATCCCTTTAAAAGTACTCCCTATAAAAGTATCAGGCGCCCGAGAAAACCCAACTACATAAAAGCAACAAACGACAAAAAGGCATCGCAAATTTTGGCGTCCAACATGAGGCACGATTGTTCCGAAGGAACTTCGTCAAGTAAGAAGAGCAAACTTAGATGTTCAGAAGAGACTTGATCAAGTGAGAAAAATCGTGGAACCATTGGCAACCGTTTCTCTGACCATTCACTATTTCCAAATCAATCTTCACCGTTCTACCTCTGGTAGAACCATTCCGCTCACCATACCAGAAAAAAGAAGTCCGATATATCCCTCCAGTTTCATCAATAATTTCACCAAAGAAGAATTAATGACTGAATTGGAAAAGTGTGAGTTGAGCCAGGAAAAAATCTGTTGAAGAAATGAGAAAAGACTATGTGGTATCAAAAGGGTTTGTTGCTTTAGACATAATAGCAAAAGATAAATAAACAGAACTGACGAAAGAAAGGAAAGTCGAAAATTTGAGCACCTGAGCACAGTGTACATGGAAAAAAACTCTGCATGATTAAGGAGTAAGGCAAGATCCAATTTTCCATATAAAGCTCAAAATATTGGGGTTTATAGCAAACGATGAAGTGTATGAACATATTCAATATTGGACTATCTTGCAATAGCAGAACATAAGGTTCAAAACTTTGTCAGTGGATTTTTCTTCAAAATGGTTTTAGATCAAACATTATAAAGCTACTCCAGTTTACAAGAGAGTCCTCAACTAGTCAACCTTTAATTTTTGGCCATCTAGGCAGCTTTAAATTACACTCTTTTTTTAATTTTGTAAGTGATATTACATACAACAGTGAAATCTCATCTCTGCAATAGTCTCAGTTTCCAAAATACGAATTTCAATTTTGACACCCCTTAGCTAAATTATACTATAAGATGTATCTAGATGCATAGGTCTATAAGATAAATGTAAATGACACCAGACTCATCTAGAAGTTAAAGTTTCTATTATACATAATATGGATGAGAGTTGAAAGTCAGAATTGTTTTAATTTGATAGATTACTTCGGATCCAGAATTCTGTTTCTTCACTAATTATGGCTATGCAAATGTTTTAAAATATCAGATCAACACACACTGTTAGTATTGTAAACCAGAACCAATAGTAAAGGCAGTCTTCTTTCGATGTTGTGGTTCCATTCCAACCTGCCAATACCCACTCTTCATATACAGGGTGGAAAACCACTTGGAACCAGACAGAGTGTCCAAAGTGTCATCGATTCTGGGTAACGGATAACTGTCTTTCTTGGTGACATTATTTAATTGCCTGTAGTCGACACAAAATCGTGTACTACCATCTTTCTTCTTTACCAAGACGACGGGTGATGCCCAAGGACTGTTTGAAGGTTCGATGACACCTTGGCTAGCCATATCTTCGATAATCTTTTCTGCTTCTTCTCGTTTCGCCCATGGTAACCTTCTTGGACGTTGTCGTATTGGTTGGACATCTCCCGTATTGATCTTATGGGTCACCACACTGGCTTTACCTGACAGACCTTCATCAGGAGCAAATACATCTTTGTAACGACCAATTAATTCTTGCACCTTAGTCTTTTGGTTTGGAGTTAAATTTTTACAAGACGCTGTGATCATTGCTTCTACGTTTACCGACCTTCCGGAAGACGAAAGAACTCCACTTATCTTCGTGCACCGTACTAACGAGGACACCGGCAATGACATTGGGAAATTGTTAACATTTATTAATCGAATAGGCGTTAGTTCTTTCACATTCATTAACACTTTCCCAATCAGGATACCTCTTCCAATGTCTTTGTTGGCATAATTCGGTTCTAAAGCGCCCATACAACCTGCCCGGAGATTTCCATCCATTTGGACCATAACAACTTTCTCACTTCGCGCCGGCAGGGTAACGTCATCGACAAGCATTACTCGAAGCAACTCGTCGTCTTTTTGGTGCCTAGGGACTTCTTCGTTATCTACTCGAAGGATTCCATTCTTCATATCTAATGTAAACCCAAACTTTTTCAACAAATCCATTCCCAGGATAACTTCGTTAGCTACATCCGCTACCAATACCCGATGCGTGCAACTCTTGAAACCAATTCCCATTTCCACCATCAGTTCCCCAAGATCATCGGTATGCTCACCCGTAGCAGTCTTCAACCGAACTCTTGATGGCTGTAACTCTCTATCTTCAACAATATCAGGACGGATTATTGTCCTTGTTGCTCCCGTGTCGATCAATAACGAACATGTCTTCTCAAAAATACTACCATCGATGTAAAAACTGTCTGGTTGATACCGTAACGAAGCTACTTGGAGGGTAGTTTCCGGGACATGACTTAAGGAGGTCGATGTTCGCCCTTTTACATTGACCCGCACTAGTTTCTCTTCATCCTGGTTATTCCTAACTCTACCACTCTTGGTGCAATTTCTTCTAAGATGACCCTGTTCACCGCATCTCTTTCTTTGATCGCTGTTCTTCCAATATTTGTTTTATCATTCGTTTCATTTTGTCCTCCATATCTTCGCACACGGACATGACCATGGGATGTTCTCTTGGCTGCTTTAAACTCAAGCGCGTGCGCCAAACCACTTTCTAATTTTACATGACGCGCCAATCTCAAAGCCTGTTGGGTTTCAGAATCTCGAACAGCGTCGATAAAGGTTTGGACAGCCAGCTGCTCAAGAAACATCTGCGGAGCCTCTGGATATGCTAGCGTAATTAAATGCTCTATGTCCGCTTGGAGTTCTTGTAAACTCTCTCCAGGTTTCTGCATTTTACTTTTCAGTTGCGCGTAGTATACTTGCTGGAGGTGTTTATCTCCATAACGCATATCTAATCGTGATGCTAGCTCTTTGAAATTTTCTCGCAAGTGGTACGGATCCGTACGTATCACATCCAGGGCATCTCCACGTAAAGCCACTATCAGAGACGCTGCCTTTTCTTTTTCACTTCACTTATTACTAACAGCAGCCGCTTCAAACTGCGTTAAATAAGTAGACCAGGCAATCTTTCCATCAAAAATTGGAGGTTGGACATGATTTTTCGGCGTGCCATTGTTTCTAATAACCTCAGGGGATTGTTCACGGATCACCCGTTCCGCAGATGGAAGTTGTATATCTTCAGATACCTCGCTGCGAACGTCTACACTTTCTTCCACGACTTGACCCGTAGTAAACAAAGCAAACCTTTGTTGTAATTCCTCATATTTTTGATATAATCCATCAACTTCCTTTTTCAATGTCTCCATTTTTACATTAATTTCTTCTTTAATTTCGCTTTGCACGTTGTTTATTTCCCCTTTAATTTCACTTTTTATATTTTCCATATTTGAATTCATTTCTTCTTGATTATTTCCCATAGTTTGCTTAATTTCTTGTAACATCTTAATTAATTCCAAATCCATTTTGGCTGAAGCAGATCTTGTAGTACGCATTCACAAATTATTTTTGTTCTAAATTTTTAAATTTCACACCTGACACCAATTGTTACGTCTTGACAAAAACGTGTATTTATTTTTAATATTTATTTTATTACAATTTATTTCCAGAATCTATTTACACTAAATTATTTATTTAATTATGTACAGAAGAATTTATTTATCACGAATTAACATTTATTCGTTCGTAACTATTAGCTGCTTGATTGTAGAACTGCCATCTGCTCGGTCAACACCGCCTTATATTCGTTTCCGCGTGGTTCTTGATGAGCCCAGAAAGTTCGCGTTCCTTCTGGAACATTCGACGGTGGAAGAGTCTCGATAGTTCGAGATTTCTCCATTCGACCAGCTTGTTCGAGACTGTTCGGGACTTTTTCTAGAATATTCTAGGGGTGGCGCGTTACAGTATCTCAAATATTTGAAACTACAGCAATATCAATCTTTAAAACCAATAGAACCTTTGTTTTTAACCAACATGTATACAAAAGCGTTTACAGACAAACTATTACACTAAGTTTCACTAAAATCCAGTGAATCCTAGTAACAAAAGTGCCTTGCATTTTTAAAAGGAACCATATTAAGTGGAATGATCTAGTCTAGAATCTGATAGAATACTACATCATTTTATGTACCTACCGGAGTGATTTCTGTATCTAAAGTTGTTACAGCAGATATATAATATTATTGTAACAGAAATTGGTTTTTTACCAATTTTCTTCCAAAAAGATAACCAAATCCATCCCAAAGAAACTCCCTATATTTTTGTGCTTTCTCTGAAATGAGTGCGAATCCACTCTTGGTAAAGAATTTAATATAAAACAATACTATTGAAAGTGTCTAGTGTCACTGCTGGTTACTACCTATAGCAAACGGTTGTTAATTTATCTTTGCATTTTAATATACCCATCAAAAACAAAAGCATCATAATTCTAACTGCAATATGTTTCTTAGTGCCTAGAAGTGTACGAAATCTAAATTTAGAAATTCATAACCATAAAACACGGATATCTTGGTTACCTCCAAAAAATGAGGATTGCATTGGAGGATACAGAATAGGCAAGAAGAATAATGGCAAATGGATAGTTAATACAACTAATACATTTATAGAAACAAATGAAAATCTATTTTGTACAGAAATAGAAGTAAATGCAATAACAAAGCACAATAAAATTGGGAGATCAGCACAATTATTGAGTAAGAATTTATTTTATTCATCTAGATTTCAAATTAAATACATCCAATCTTAGAACCTGGACCAGTACAAAATTTAATTAACTCATTTACAAATGACACTTCTATTACTGTATCATGGGAAGAACCAGAAGACAACACGTGCGTTGGTGTCTATATATTACGTATCAATACTTCAAGTAATTCATATGGCACTGACAAATTGGAACATACATTTAATAACTTAACATCTTGTACAACATATTTAATTGAGGTAGCTGTAAATTCAACCAATAATGTAACTGGAGAATATGAAAGTATTAGCGTTACAACACCATACCCAGCAGGTAAGTTTAATTTTTATGAACAATTTTTATTTATTTATCTATTTATTTTTTAATAGACATTGGTGAAATTGAGAATCTCGATTATACTACTGAAGGTGATTATGTAACAGTAATGTGGGAACCTCCTGCAAATGCAAAAACTTGTAACATAGAATACTCAGTTCAAATAGCTTATACAAATGATACACCTATATATGTTGAAAAAACTTCCAAAACTTACCATCTAATTAACTTTACTTCCTGGATTGGATGTATGACTTATAAAATAAAAGTAAATGCTAAAGTTGATGAAGCTGAAAGCAAATTTAAGGAAAAATCATTACAACTTGAAAGAGGTAATCAAATTAAATATAAAATTATAATTTGCTGTATTTTACAAGTAGATATTTTTAGTTACAAAGCCACCCATATGCTTCAAACAAATAGAGAAAGAGACTTCAATCACAATGAAATGTGATTTAGATCCAAAGGAAACAAGTTTATGTGAACGTGAACAAATTATTGTAGACTGCATTGCATTTGAAGAACAAAATAATGGTAGTTGGGTAATATGGCAACGTACGCATTCTCAGAATATTATACATTCAGTTCCTCCTTTTGAGATTTGTGTTAAAGATTTATCAGAATTTACAAATTATACTTGTTCTGCAGTGATTTTCAACAGTGCAGGAAACTCTACACCGAGTGAACCTGTACTATTCCATACAAAAGAAGGAGGTAAGTGTCTTTTGTTTTAAAATAATCCAATTAAGTTTTCTCACAAAAAGAAACTTCATAAAAAAAGACTGAAAATCATTTGAGATACGCTATTCAAGTGTATCAAAATCAAGTAAGTATTACGTAAAAGAAATTTGCCATTCGGTTCTATCTCACAACAAAACAATGCTATTTTAAATAAATAAAATACATAAATAATTAAAAATTTATTTTTTTTGTCTTTAGTTCCAGATCCACCACATTTATCCATTACAGAAATCGGCAGTAGATCAATTTATATGGAGTGGTCAGAACCTGAAAATATTCGTGGAATCTTAATAGGTTATGATATCATGATAAAACCAAAGGAATCAATATATTTTATTCCAAATATTACGGAATGTCTTGTTACACATAACCCTTGTTCTCATTGGGAACCACCATCTTCTTATGAATATAGATTTTTAGAAGCATTACCAATGTATAAATATGATATTGATATTCAAGCACAAAGTAGAGCTGGATCAAGCAAAATTTATACAGAAAAAATCACAACACATGCAGAAAGTAAAAATTCTAGTTTTCATTTTTTCTTTATATTGTATAGTAACTTAATTGATTTTGTAGCTCCAGAACAACCAAGAAACGTTGATTTAAATGTAAACGAAGGAGACAAAAAAAATTATGATGTAAATGCTACAATAATATGGAGTTACCCATGTTATACATATGGTCACATAAAACATTTCAGGATTAATTTTACAGGAGTCCCTTATGCAGATCTTAATAACAGCCCTCATACAGGAACAGAAAATATAAAAATAAAAGATTTAAATGACTTAGATTATAATTATACGATTCATGATTTAAAACCAGCATTTAATTACACAGTTTATGTTAGTGTAATACCACAACAGACAGATTTGGATGCAAGTAGCGCTTCCATTGAATTTATTTCACCAGAAGGTTGTAAGTATTTCTAATGCATAATATACCAGGTGTTATTTTAAAAACTTCCCACCCTTTATATTTTGTAAAGGCAAACAAATAAAAATATCTAAACAAGAAAAAACTCATTTTATACAGAGTATTCCAGTGGTCTGTGCTCGGAGAACAGTGCTGTTATTTGTGGAGGATATCAAAAACTGTTATTAGAGAAAATTGCCTGTACTTTCTAAAATTATTCTCAATTACACAGGGTGTTCCATAAAAGTGTGGAATATAAACTTAATGAAACACCATTTATATTTCGTTATTTTCTTATTTCTCATTCAATGCTGATTACCACAATATTGTTTTATTAAGGCCTAAACCAAACGGTTACGCCATTATTCAATTTTTTCTTGTAAAACATTATCAAATATGACGAGCAACTTCGGTATAATTGATAAACATTTGATTTTAATCTAGAAATTATTATTAAAATTTTAACTACATAATCACTTTTATACAGGGTGATCAAGAAATAATTCAATTTTTTTTAATGGAACATCCTGTATATCTTACTATTCTTTTATTTTACATTCAATGCTGAATGCAACAATATAGCATTATGTGAGTCTACACATTTCTAACAGTCTCAGTGCTATTCAGTTATTTGTTGTGAAATGCTATCAAACTTTTCAACTGGCCCTGGTATAATGGTAGCCCAGTAAACATTTCTAAAGACACAGGCACGGCTTCTACACTACTTTCACTAACTAATGAAGCTTCTTTAAAAATTTAAGCAAGTATAGCTTTCAGTGGCAAAGCTTGAAAATTCTTCTGGAGAGACTGATACTATAATAGATAAAAGAAAAAGAAGCATAATTTGTTTAATCTTATATATTAATTTAAGTTGAACTCGAACTAAAAAACATAGATTTTAATTCGCTTAAGGGTACTTATGCTTCTTTCACTGCTAGCTGTGGTAAAAGGTAATGTTAAAATCACATGTAGAAGTTTTGTTAGTTCTTTATAAACCAAATCCAGACTATTGTCCACTAGACATTTCAAAAGTTTAAGTGGTGGCACATGCTTTGCTGAATTGCTATAAACATTTATACGAGGGCGGTTCAATAAGTACCCGTGTTAGAAATCTTTTTTTTATTTTTCAACATAGTCTCCTTTTAGAAATATACACTTCTCCCAACGTTCCCGCCATTTTTTAACCCCTCCAAAAAATAGGATTTGTCGAACTCTCCAAAATACGCCTCTATCTCGGCGATGACTTCCTCGTTTGAGCTAAATTTTTTTCCCGCGAGCCATTTCTTCATGTTAGGAAACAAGAAAAAGTCGCAGGGAGCCAGATCGGGTGAATACGGGGGGTGCGGCAGCAATTCATAACGCAATTCATTGAGTTTGGCGGCGACAACTCCGGATGAATGTGCTGGTGCGTTATCGTGGTGAAACAGCACCTTCTTTTTCGCCAAATGCGGCCGTGTCTCCTTCAATTTTTTGTCGAAGCTGTCTAATAACTCACTGTAGTATTGTCCAGTGATCGTTCTTCCTTTTTCTAAAAAATCCATGAGGATGACGCCGTTCGCATCCCAAAAAATCGTCGCCATGACCTTTCCGGCCGATGGAACCATCTTCGCCTTCTTTGGAGCAGATTCACCGGGAGAAATCCATTGTTTTGATTGTTGCTTAGTTTCTGGTGTGTAATGATGAATCCAGGTTTCATCAACGGTGACAACTCGACGCAAAAACTCCTTCGGATTTCGCTTAAATTGCTCCAAACACTGCTTCGAAGTTAACAGCCGCATCCGCTTGTTGTCCACCGTTAGAAATCGCGGCACCCATCGCGCCGACAATTTTTTCATCGCCAACTTATCATGTAAAATATTAATTGCCGTTCCGGTCGACACACCTACGGCCTCTGCTACTTCACGCACTTTCGTTTGTCGATCAGCGAGAATCATGTCGTGGACTTTTCGAATGATTTCCTCGGTAACCACGTCTGCCGGGCGTCCTGGTCGCTCCTCATCAAAAACGGATGTTCGCCCACGTTTAAATTCGTTGAACCAATATCTAACTGTGGTCATAGATGGCGAAGTGTCCCCATAAACAGCATCCAACTTTGCTTTTATCTCCTCGCATTTTTCCCATCCAAAAACAGAAAGCGAATTACCGAACGATACTACTCTTTTTCCATCTTAGCTAAAATCACGAAACACGTCTTACTCAAATGGCTGTCAAATCCGAACTAACCTATCAATCAGTCTGCAATTTGTTATACCGTCGTTTGATAGATGGCAGCACACGATGATAACACCAACTTCCCTCAGGAACGCCTTCTGTCGTCAAACACGGGTACTTACTGAACCGCCCTCGTAAGTTCATTTTCCAATTGTTCCCAGTTAAAAAACGGATGTTTTTTCAACTGTTGCATCTTTACCGTAGGAAATTTTTTTGTATAACTTTGAAAAAGATTTTCATTGAGGAGGTCTACAAATTGCAACTCTGAGAAGTCATTAAATCTTGTTTCTAACTGTACAGTCTGTGAATCCAGTATTTCATATGTAAGTCTTCTTAGGGCAGAGTTATCAGATTTTTTATAAAATAGTCTCAGATTCAACTGAATGCTTGTTCCTATACAGTCAGTAACTGTTTCTTCTTTTTGAAGACCTTTTAAATTTTGGATAACTACAGCTATTTCTTTTTGGCAGGTAGAAATATTTGACAGGGTTTTTGATTGCAAAATATTGAATCAACAGTCCAAAAATGTAAAGATTCTGCTGTATAAAGAAACAAAATAAACAAATGTTTTATCATCTAGACGTGTCTTCAGTCCGACCGCACCACTGGTCGAATCTGGATCCCATTCGGGATCTTCATCTTCAATAATACTCTCAAATACTGCATCCAATTCTGAAAGTATGTTTTGATTGTTGAAACAGCTCTAGAATGAAAATTCCAACAAGTTGTACATGCTTGGGATAATTTAAATCCTTTTAAAGAGCTGTCCGCTTAGACGATTTACTAAAAAAAGTATTAAAAGACGTCAAGCCGCAAATGAACAAGCAAACTTTTTTTATGGTTTTAGATCCATGTAGCAAGACGAGATTTTACTGATGCGCATAGCAATAAATGAAAAGCGAGTTTGGACATACTTGTTTTACAAAATATTGAACACCACCTTGATGACAGCCATAACAGCTGCACCGTCATATGTCTGACTAACTATTTTGTTTATAACATTCCATTCTGTTAGAACATTTATAATAACACTAGAAAGACCTTTTGCAGTTTTGTCTTTGGAAACGTCGTAAAATCCTATAAATCTCTCCTCTGTTTCCTCGAGTTCATTTTTAATGCGTTCGTCTAAAACACATTTACTGTTTCTATTAATTCATTTTGGTTACCGGACGATGTTCCTTTAAAAGTAGAAGATGAAGTCAGATGGTCTCTAATAAACTGTTCTTCCTGTGCTGTATAATGCAGTAATTCCAAATACTTACCCCTGTTAATCGAACTATTATCTTCCCGGTGTCCTATAAATGGTAGTTCTTGTTTAGATAGCAAGACAACAGATTGAATTAGGCGACCCAAAGCTTTTCTATTCATTTTTACTTCTTCATTATGCTTTAACGATTCGTATGCCTTTGCCTATTTTAAACAATTGTAAATAAAAATTTGTATAAATGAAATTCACATTTCGTTAAGTTATTAAACGTACCTAATAGTTCAAAGCATTCCCTTTTTTGAAATATGATGCTTTACCGCTTTTCTTTCAAAATTTTTTATAGTAGAGATGCCTTCAGTGCTTCCAGTCAGTTACTTAAATTTATTATACCATGTCATTTGAAAAGTTCTTTTCTGTTTCTTTTCCGATAAAACTAAATCTATTGCAGGTGCAGGTTTTTTGTTTTTTAAATAGCATTTGTCTTCATATGACAATAACAAAAATGAATTTTTCAACAGAAAATCTATTAACTCACATTCACTCATGTCTTGATTAAATACAGGAATAGTATTTCTTTCCATGTGCAAGTTTTGACAAACAGAAGAAGTACGTATATACCACCTTGCATATTCAGTGTGTCACAAGGGTGCGCCCATGTGCATCCCAGACGCCTGTAGTTATAAAGTATAAGGTATAAGAGAGACTGAGCTGAATTAATCTCAAATATGGTTTTAAGCCGTGACATCTGATATTGTTGTCCAGCATTGCATTCTCCAGAATTTATTATGGCGGAAGCTTTTGAGTAATAATTTCTTTTTTCGTGAAATTAATAAATCTTGTCTCTATTAAAGCACAAAATTGCAATTTTTTATTTTCGTGATTTTGTTTGGGGAGACTTAGTCTCAAAGTCTCCCCTGACGCTTCGCCACTGATAGCTTTATCTGAATTTAACAAGATGAAAAAGGACAAAATCAGTTGTCATGGTAATTAGAGAATGTCTAGATTTAATGAAGAAAGTGAAAACCAGCCCAAAATATTTAGTTTTACTTTATGAAAATTGTGAAATTACAAACCTCTTAATTATACCACGGCTGGTTGAGAAGCTTGATAACATTTTACTAAAAATAATTGAATAAATGTTAGGTGAAAAGATATATTGAGATATAGTGTGTCAGAGTTTAATTAAAAACAAGAAACTTTAGTGTAGAAAAAAATAAGCCAAAGTCAAAGAATGCGATGTGAATAATTGCATCCTATTTTTAAGACAATCATATGACCTTACTATAGGCTGCTGAATTTGAGATTTTGAAAAATCCAATTTTACTAGAAAATAACGCATTCTACGTGAAAAATGCAAGAGAAACTTTTTCTGCTAAATCAATTGTTAATTTCAAAAACAAAGGAATCTTAATTTTCCGTGCTGTAACAATTTTCTTTAAGGTAATGATTAATGAACTACCTCATGCCCTATTTGCCTATTTGTGATAAGAATATCAAACGCAAAACTACGTAAAATAGTAAACACCGTAAAGTAACAAGCATGTAGAAAATTTCATTTTGGTATCTCGTGTTACTGAAATGTTGAAAAAATAATAAATTTTGACACGCTGTATTTCATAAACGGTAAACTTTGGCTTATAGGTAGTTGGGATAAATCACTTTGATCTTGTCTCAAGCATCACTGGTAATATTTACGCCACTTCATTTAAAAACACCCCGTAGATGCCGCATTTCTTTTGATCATTTCTTATACAGGGTGGTGACTTTATAGGGAATTCAATGTTAATTTTTACTTATGTTATCTTCCTAGTTTGATTCTATAAAATTAGTTCTATCCCGTGCAGTGTTTAATTGTGGACATTTTTTGTATTTATACAATTGCTGTAAAATCAACTGAGAAGGTAATATAAGCATAAGCAAAAACGTAAACGTAGAGATCTTTATCATGCCTACTAACACTTATGATTTCAAATTTTTTAAGATCCAGAACCGCCAATTCTAAACAAACCTACAATAACTACAGAAAAGAGCATCACATTTACATGGGAAGAACCACCTCAAAAAAATGGTATAATTAAAAGTTACCAATTGGAAGTGATAAATGAAGGACCAATGTATTCTGTACCAAATGATGAAGAATGTCATAGGACTCTTCAGAATTATTCATATTCTTTACCACCATCTCCAAATAGTTTTGCATTCAAAATGGGTACGCCCTATCATTCATACAAAGCCGGTTTAACAGCATTGACAAGTGAAGGAGCTGGAGAATTAGGTGAATATATGAAAGCACGAACATTAGAATCAGGTAATCTTTCTATTGTTTATTTATTTAGATAAAAATTCTTTTAACACTCTTTACTTTCAAATAGAGCCAGAAGAAGTAAGAAGACTTACTGAAAATTTGAAAATTCAGAAAACAGAGATTTACAATGTTTCTATAATGTTAAGTTTTAAATATCCTTGCAATACATATGGTTTATTTGAAAAGTTTACTATAAGTGTGGATGGAAATAGACATAATTGCACTAATTGCACTTCTGATGTAAGAGAATCGGATATATTAAACAAAAGTGAAGAATATCAAGTTGAATTCAGTAACCTCAAACCTGAATACAATTATGTTGTGTCGGTAAAAGTACACACAAAAAATTACCAAAGCAAAATAAGCAAACTAACATTTTTAAGTCCTTCTGGAGGTAAATGGTGATTATTTTATTTCGAAAGATTTACAAAATTAATATTTACAGTTCCACCTGAAACTGAAGATATTATTGCACCTGTACCATACGATTCAACTAAAGCTAATTATACTCTTGATAAAGATCTATTTAATGCAGAATTTGGTAAAATATTATATTATGCTTTGATTATTGGTACTGTTGATGAAAATGAATATTCCAAATATGGTTTTTGGGATGGTGATGAAAATAGTTGGCCCACAATACAGAAAGCAGAAAGTGTGATGGGGCCTTATCAAGCAACTCCAAATCTTTGGAATCCATTTGAGGGTATGACTAAATATTAATTGTTCAGAAATTTAAAACTACTTTATGTATATTTCAGAAGATAGAAAATCAGACTTGTATGTTTTTGTATTTGGGGACGACAGCATTTTTGCATCTAATAAGCCTCTTGAACCAGGTATTACATACACTCTAAAAGTAAGAGGATTTACATTCAATGGTTATCGAGATAGTCCTACAGTAACATTTGAAATGCCTGGTAAGTTTATATTTTAGAAATATCACAAGTACTTATTCATTATTTCAGCTGCAGTAAATTTGGCTTTAATACTAGGCCTTATATTTGGGATTATTGGTACAGGAATATTGCTAGGATTTATGTTCATTTTATGGAGAAGAAGGCAACAGTGGTAAATTATAATAATTATGTAAAATAAAAAAAAATTAATATTTTATTTTAGGAATATGAAAAAGGAATCGATTAAATCTATACCACTTACTCCAATGCCAGTATCAATTAAACGATTTCCAAATCACTATATGGCACTTAAAAATAGTAATGAGAAACTAAAACAAGAATTCACCTTATTGGGCACTATGAGTAATGAAGTGATACTGCCAACATATGATGGATTATTACCAGAAAATAAAAAGAAAAATAGATATACAAATATTATACCATGTAAGGATTTACGTGATTTTTATTAAGAATCATAATTAATAAATTTTTGATTGTACTTTTAGATGATCAAACTCGTGTTAAATTAGTTGATATTAATGACAATTCCTCGATGACTGACTATATAAATGCTTCTTATATTCAGGTATTGACATTTTTATATTAGATAAGTACCTACTATAATAACAGTGCCCTGATTTAAATAGTTTTATTGTAAAATTGTAGATTCTATTTATTCTATCTCTTTTATTTTATAACAAAACAATGACAATCTCTGTAGCAAGTGTTTCTTGATGTACGAACCGAAAATCATATTAGTTCGCCCATTTCTATAGTTTGTAACCATTTCTCAGTTCTCTTGGGAAATATTAAACATTGTTTAAGCAATTACCAGCAAGTACCAGAAATATCTTTTTGTAATCTTTTTACTGAAAAGGTCAGTGGCGTAAATTTTCTATGTAATAAACGGAGACTCCACCAATGCTCAATTCTACAAACTTCTTTCTACAGTTCTAAAAATGCAATGACACCAAAAACCAAAGCAAAGATAAATTTTGTAATGGATTAAAAAATAACCAAATTTAACTGAATTAAATTATTCGCTAACGAGGAGCCGGAGAGATTCTCAAATTGGGTTGACATGTCCACTGTCAGAATAGATTCCCATAATATTCTGCGTATGGATGACGGTGAAACTGAATTGTTCCCAGCATTCACTGCTACAGCCAGATCCAATTAAATTTAACCCTGCTTCTTGACAAGCACGCAGGGCAACTCGGGTGCAACTTTTATTTTTTGGGAAATTACTCGTATTTTCCACAACCAAATAAAAAAAAACTGGAGACAAAAGAGACCATCGTTAGTAACAAACCCGTAAGAGATGAAAGAAAAGATAATTAACTTACCCCTTTTTTAGAAAAGGGTTTTCAAACAACAACGAGAAAACCTTCCTCGCAATTCTTAGGTGAAGATCACCACACACTCTCACGTGTGGAATCTTTCTGTCCTGCCTGCGTGTTGCATTCCCCCAGAATTTGGAAGCGTATTTCAATTGTCGAAGGAACTTTAGTAAATACCGGGTGTCTCACACAGAAGAAAGATGATATACCGTACAATTAATCATGTGGCGGGCTAATAACCACAAAAAGACCGTTACAGTGTTTATGGGAAAGAAAGCTTTAATTTTAGATGTCCAACCATCCCCTTGCAGTTAACAGGATACAAGGTAGATCATTTATATTTTGAAAGCAATCAAAAGTAAAAGCAATGAAAGAGGACGAACTTATATGATTTTGGGCTTGTATAAAGGTAGATCATTATTTATGGTTCTTGGTATAGTAGGGTTGAGTGATGTCAAAAACATTTGACACATTAAAGGTTTAGTCATTTGTTCTTACATTGGTTTAATTGCAGTTTTGTCACTTATTACCTGTCAAAATAATTTAGGATGTAAGCAGAAGTATTTATAGAATTTGTAAAAATAGAAAAATCTAAGGTTCATGTCATTGTAAAATATTTGCAAAAGAAAGGATTGTTGATAAAAAAAATTCACAAAGGCATGGTGGTTATATTAGGTGAGAGTGCTCCTTCTTACCAAGTGGTAAAAAATATGTCTCAAGAATTTAGACTGGGCACAGATTAAATAAGTCAGATATTTCACTCCCATTTTTTGTCTCTGCACATTTACATTTGTAGCTCTGAGAGCCTACCACGCCTACTCTTTTACGCGCGTTTTATGAAAAGTGCATACCACGCTGGGCTGCTTGCGCAGTACAAGTCAAAATAGCAAGCTCTGGGAGTTGCTTGGAAGGAGAGAGCAATAGAATCCACAAATCTGTTGAAGTGAAACATCTGACTCCTATTTAATCTGTGGACTGCGGATGATAATAAATTAATAATAATATTTTATTAATCCGCAGAGCAAATTTATAATGCTCTTGGACAAGTCAAGAAGCCAAATACAATAATTTGATAAATCATGTACAATATTAAAAAGAACAATAGATATATAACACTAAAGATGTAATCATAGCTAACGGCAAAGCGTTTAATAGTCAAGGAAATAAAACAGAAAAAAGGCCAAAGTAAAAACAAAATCACTAAGATGGATTTTGATGCGGTTTGCGGCAATCGATTCTGTGAGTTGTCTAGGAAAAATGCTCCCTTTTAGTTTTTTGACGTTTTTTGTTTTTTTTGGATGCACTTTCAGGAGCTATAATTCAGTTTGAAAACTGAGCCAAAATGGTCCAGATTTTCTCACTCGAGGGTTTTTGGGGTCGCTGATCATGAATTTGAAGTTCAAATCATCCAAAAGTGTCATGATCATTGGGAAATTCGGAAAATTTGGACTTGTTCAAACTAAATAGCAAGCTACTGAATAACTATTCGAGTGATGTGTCATTTTATGTGTTCTTTTGGGCGGTGATCACGAATTTCAAGTTCAAATTATCAAAAAATGTAACTTGAATTTGGAAATTCGGAAAATTTGGACTCGTAAAAAATGAAATAGGAAGCTTTCATATAACTATGCGAGCAACATGTCATTTTATGTGTTTTTTTGGGTGCTCATCACGAATCTGAAGTCTAAATTATTAAAAATATCACTTGAATGTGGAAATTCGGAAAATCTAGACTTGTAAAAAGCGAAATAGGAAGCTTTCATATAGTCCAGTCAATGAGCTGGGAGAATAAAAAAAAACACTCAGCACGTATCTGAAAACCTCAAGGTCATTCATGACTATTGAGACCTTCCTCCCCGCCCCCCCTTCTACCCCAAATCGCGAAATCAACCCTTTTAACTGGTATTTTTTTTATTTGTGAAAATGTGTGAATTTTAGCAGAAAAATGGCTTCTAGGAGGTTTTTTTGGTCGCTGATCACGAATTCGGCATTAGTTTTCCGGAAAAGTGAACTTGGCCGTGGAAAAACGGAAAATTTGGCCTAATTTCTGGAAAAATCTTTCTTGTTCGTGAAAAGTTTGAATTTCAACTCGGAGGTTTTTTTGGTCGGTGATCACGAATCCATAATTAGTTTTCCGGAAAAACCACCCTGGCCGTGGAAAATCGGAAAATCTTGCCCAATTTCGGAAAAAAATTTGGAATTTCAGCTCGAAAATGGTTTCTAGATAGTTTTTAGGGTTGCTGATCACGAATCCGATACTAGTTTAACCGCTCTTAGGTGGCAGTTCATCTCGCTTTCGATGTAGTCGACATGTTTGGAACCAGTTTTCACCGTTGCAGTAAAAATTGCGAAAAACCCGTGGAAAATGATTGGGAAATTTAAAGAAAAACGTGTTTCATGTCGATTTCGAGGTAATAGCATGCTGACACTTCGAAAATAACGAAAACATCTAGAAAAAATATAGTTTTCAAGAAAATTTTTTATATGTAGATATAATATGTATTATACATACATATCTGAAGTTCTAGACAACTCACAGAATCGATTGCCGCAAACCGCATCAAAATCCATCTTGGCGATTTTTTTTCGACCTTTTCTGCTTTATTTCCTCGACTATAAAGCGAATATGAAAATACGTTTTTGTTCTGAGTATTATATACAGGGTGTCCCGCGACTCGCCTAATATACCTTAAAGGTGTGTTGCTTAGGTATTTTCAAGTTGATATCCAATTAACAAAATCCATCTAGCCCCAACAATCTGATAAGACTTGAAAATTCTTCATTACACACTCGTTAAATTTATCACAAAAAAGTTTTTCAGAAAATTTAAAAACTTTCCAATAGACTAACATAAGATGCCATCACTGATAAAACAAAAGAGCAGCAATTTGAAGAATAAGTTTTTTAAATGGAACATCCTGCATTTTATTAGTTAATTAGAATGATTATTAGGAAATTCTGAATACAGCACAACTTTTATTTTTTCAACTGACCAATAAATAAGGTTGTAACAGTAATTATAAGATTACCAAAAGTAGGCTTTGAACCAGCGTCATATTATCCAATAATATCCAAGATCCAATTAAAAACTATGCTGTATTCATTCATAATCATTCAAACTATTCAATAAAATACAGGGTGTTCCATTTCAAAGACTCATTTTTCACATCACTGCTCTTTTGTTTTACAGGTGATGGCATTTTATCTTAGTGCATTGGAAAGAGTGCAAGAAACTATCTAACCTAAGTTTTTGAATTTTTTGAAAAACTTTATTCTGACAAAATTAATGAATGTGTAATGAAAACTCAACCACACTCTATATTCTATATGGTTAACTAAAGATAGATTCCGCTCTAGTTAGTTCAGTTTAAAAAACATTGAAGCGATTTACAGTAATCAAGAGTCCAAATGAATTTATCTTAGTTTATGAGACAACAACTAATGCAATGCTGATGTGCCCCATTTTTAATTATTCAAATCTTGTTTGCAAAATGATTAAATATTCATTTTATTAAAAGGAAAAGATACCAAAACTTTGTTATTTTATAGGGTTTCTCAAACAACATAGAATACATAGCAACTCAAGGCCCATTAGAACATACGTGCGTAGATTTTTGGAAGATGGTGATGCAAGAAAACACATCACTTATTGTAATGGTAGCTCAATTTGTAGAACAAAACAAGGTAACTTTATAAAACAGATTTCTAAGACCAAACAATAGATATAACTTTATTTCTTTATATTCTAGGATAAATGCTATAAATATTTTCCTGATAATCACGAAAACATGGAATTAGAAAATGGAATTTGCATTAGATGCTGTACAGAATTAGATTTTAAAACTCACATCGTTCGAACGTTGCTGGTTCAAAAAGTATATTAAACAAAATTTCTACAATCTTTCAGAATTTATACCACTTAAAATTGCAGGATTTGCAACAATGGACAGTAACACACCTACAGTTTACTGATTGGCCAGATTTTGGCTGTCCAGAGGGATCAGAAGTGATATTAGAATTCTGTCAGATAATGCGAGAACATGCGGAAAAGAGTCCTAATCCAATAGTAATACACTGCAGGTGAGATTTTTTTATATATTTTTATTACACAAAATAAAAATTATAATACTGGTGGTAATAAAAAGGACATCATTGTATATAAAGCTAAATAATACTGATCATAACAGGATCTTAAAAATAGGTTAAAGAGGCATTTTGTTTAGTTTTTCCCATACCTACAAATATTTCACTTTTTGCATTAAGTATTCTGTCAAATACTTAAAGCTTACTGAAGATCATGTAAAACAAATTTTTGATGAAGTTTCAAAATTAACTTTAAATAAGTTTGCGGTGTGGGAAAAAATACAAATAACATAATTACATATTCAAATTGTATAAAAATAAGTGAGTCACTGTTTTTACTTGAAACAAAGAAGATAATGTTTCTGTCTTTGGTGTCAAAATTTTATTGTTCAATTCTAAGAACATCTTTTTAATGTTACAGCTATTTTTATATGGCAACCAAAGCAACACAAATATATAATAGTACTATTAGGTAAATCCATCTCAAATTAACAAGGTTTAAGTAAAAATCTAAAAACTATAGTAGTTTTCATAATGAGTGTTCGAAAGTAGCATATATTAGATGAGTGTGAAGATTTACGAACAAAGCACTAGCCGAGTTCGGAAATTCACACAAGCTACAATATAGCATTTTCGAACGAGTTATGAACACTATTTTTTGGACAACCCCAACATTATGTCCAAATCTTTGTATTTTCAACAAACTCCAAAGGAGTTGTTACTGAATTTGCGAAGTCTGTCTGTCTGTCTGTCTGTATGGCTGTATGTATGTATGTCCGCATTTTTTGTCAAATTCTGAAATTTGGATTCTACATCAAAAACGTTCGTTTTTTGATAACTCTTCGGGAACATGGTCAAAATGGCGGCCGAAAATTGGAAAATTTTCAAATTTTTTTTTACTTTAGAATCGTATTCTACATCAAAAAATAAGACAAACGTGTACTTTTAGTTTTTTGATATCACCTCGGGTACATGCTCAAAATGGCTGCCGAAGTCTGAAAAAAGTAACAAAATGGAGTTCGTTGTGGTTATGTTTTGCATTCCCAGATGTCTACAGATAAAATCTTTTTGTTACAATGTGAAAGTAACGATATTTTCATCAACAGTGTTGATAATTTCAACTTTTGTAGGCTGCTGCAGTCGATATGACAACTTTCACAAGGGGTTGTCTAAAAAAGAAATTTTCAATACTCCCTATAAGTATATTCAATCATAAGAAAATCAAGAATATTTAAGACATTGTTGACTTGAGATGGATTTAAATACAAGATATGGACGTTAAAGTTTTACATATTAATGAAATTCCCCAGTTAAAAGTTGACACAAAGAACCATAACTTTTAGTAAAGATACAACCATGTTCAGGAAAAGTTATAGTTATTCAATAATAGGGACAATCATATTTTATAACAAGAATACCCAATATTTAATTTTTTTGAGTCATATTCACAGTTGCTTAGTTAAGGAGGATCTTCTGCTGCATGCTAGTTAACATATTTTTGTCAAACATTTATTGTCGTATCATACACTTTTGATTATTTAGACATAGTGTAATCACTAGAGTCCAGATCTATATGTATTAAAAAATGATGAAATAAGTTGTAGTTATGTAGTAAAAATCGGCAATATATGCAAAAAGCATAAGCAGTATATGCAGATTACCTGCAATAATAAACGAATATATGCAGGGACCAAAATGTAATAATTAGTGAAAATATTTACTGAATATGCACTTAAATGCTAAAATATGGATAATAATTTTTTATGTGTCATAAACGCCTTTTAATAATGTACGCTGGATGCATCATAAAATTTGGTATCTAGAAGCAGCTTGCCATGTAGCCATCTAATCTTAAAATAAATCCATTTTAACTAAATGACTGTGAATATGACATGACCTCTTAGAAAATATAAATTAATTGGAATAATGAAACAGATACAAACACGCTACCAATAATAAAATAAAATAAAATCTGCTTAGAACTAATAAGGAAGTAGAACATGTAAAAATGAATACTTTTGATAGTAGTATTTAATAACCAGAAAGTATAATAATTGGTTCTAGCTATTTATTGTTTGTAATATTCGAGAAGTGAGGTTAAGTGTTTCTCATTTAGGAACTTAGTTTTGCCTCTTTTCTTTGTGATTGAAATAATCAAAATTAATAAATGGCTAACAATGAGAGAACAGTGCAAAGAAGCCATTTTCATACATAATCTACTTCTTAAATTATACATGCAATAGCCACAGGGAACATGTGCGTGGAGTACCCTGGGGGTACTATTTGTCTCTTTCTTATTCAATACAAACTGTATCTTCCATCCTTTATTAATCTCTATTTTAATTGATTAATACAATACTTCAATTAATAAAGATGGAAAAATATGGTTTATAATCGATAAGAAAACAACACTAACAGACTTATAGGTAGATTCCTCATGATGAAACAAACATTTTCTTCTTAATAGCAATTTGCTCATTTTTGATTTATTTAGGAATTATTATATGTATTTAAATGTCAATAAATAAATAATAATCGATATTCAAAAGTTAAGAAGAAAATACCTGAAAGTATGCAGTGTGTCCCAAATTTGAAGCTCACCATTAGGACCTCGAAAACCATAACAGATATGGGGTTCATTAAATTAGAAAGAAAGTCACCTATTTTGGACATCAATTTACTGATGTCAAAAAAGTTCACGACTTACTCTACAGGGTGTTCGACAATAATCCTGTACAAAAATGTTTGTGGATGTCTCCTCTTTCCTTCTGAGCCAATCAAAGTTGGAAACTTTGAACAAGAAATGCTCCATAAAATAAAAACCGGCATTGGTAACACCTCGTACTTGCAATATTATGAAAGGATATTATCAACAGATTTTGTAAACTGACAGAAAATCGTAAAATGAATGAATGATATCAAATCGAATTAATGTTGGTGCTTCACGAACTTGTCTTAACTCTGAACAAGAACAACAAATTTTACAAATTGTTTCTAAAGAAACTGGAAGTAGTACAAGAGGAGTTGCTCGCCGAACTAATATTCCTAGTAATGCATTATGTTTTAAAAGCAGAATCTTTATATCCGTATAGCTCATTTGTTCAGTTTGCAAACACAGAGGATTAGCGGAGATATTCTATACAAGAATAGTTTAACAACTTCTGTCCTTGTTATTCTAACATTTTTAAATAGATACTGTGTTGAACATACAGTATTGAGTTGTGTACCGGGTGTATACCTATGAAATGAGACTTTCAGCTATTAGACCACAGATGTCGCTAGGAGTATTTTTAAACTGTCCCAAATGTCTTATTTTTTTCGTCTGCCATCTGTCAACAATATTCAATTCATTGTTTGTGATGTTTCATACAACAACGCATTTTTTTCGCTCTTAAAAATGTCGAATTTCGTGCCT
>VTPC01090545.1:279833-299557 GCA_011009095.1 Ignelater luminosus | reverse complement strand
CCATATATTTTTCTCACAGCGCTGGGGTCGGTAGAACTGGCACTTTAATAGCTTTAGACATACTCCTTCAGGCAATAAATCGTGAACAAGATATTGACATTTTCGGCACAGTCTTAAACCTGCGAAGAGATAGAAAAAATATGGTACAGACTGAGGTAAACTGTTTGCTAATGTTTTATATTTTTTTTCTACAGACACACTTTCTTAAATTTCAGAAACAATATTTATTCATTCATACATGTGTTAATGATGCACTTGAAAATCCTGTATCAGTACAAACTGGTAAGAAAACTTCTCATTTGGCAATGTCAGGTTAAATATTCCAAAAAGCATTAAAATAATTTAAAAGGGTAATAGTTATTTACATAACAAGACCAGAAAGTAATCCTTTATTGCACAATTGCTACATTTTATTTCCTTGACTATTATACTTGTATATTTAACCTGACAAGATTCTTATTGTTAATGTATTTGTTCCAAGGTTATAAAAGTGCATATTTTAGGAATTGATCTACTGAGTGAACCAATTTATGAAAATGTTAATGATATTAAAAAGGAATATGAAGACATGGACGAAAGCAAATTTTAATTAAAAGCCAAATATAGACAGATAATTACAATAATTGATTTTTGCAATAATTTAAAAGTTGTCTTCCTATAATATGGTTTAGTATTATGCTCATATTATGACCACGCAGTCCTAGAAAGACTGAACATTTTGTTTGCTTATCACAATAAAGTTTAATATTGTAAACATCACAATGATAAAATTTTAAAAATTTCCTCATTTTCATTTCATAGAAAGACTTAATATTATGTTACCCTTTAAATCTAATAACGATTTCTACTGACTTTAGAAAAATGTGATAATAGTTTTAAATTCGATAAATAAATTATAAAACTTAATTATTTTAGAATGCTAGGCTGCAGCTAGGCTGTGATGTCATCATAACAATATTATCTTTTAGAATTTTTTACAATGTTAGATTTAGTATAGCGTTGTAAAATAAAATGAGATGTACAATGTAACATTTATTGCTACTTTGCCAGTATTTATGTTGTTTTTTAGTTGTAAATAAAAGTCATTGTAATATTCTTGTTTTATATACTTACATTTTAAATCACAGCAAAATATTATTGCTGTTTTAACATATTGTATGAATACATCCATGGTGGCACTTCTCTTTTAATATACGATTCCACTTTTGGTGGTCCCAATGTATGTGATGCTGGAGGTCCTTCCTGTTTAAGAGATTCCATATTTGGTGGCCCTATTGCATGTGAATGTGGCAACATCATTGGCATACTGTGAGGTGCTGGAGCATGAACGGATGGCATCATATGAGTATCGTGCATGGACATATGCATTGGCATCATCTTTTGACCTTGCTGATTAATACTATGCGGATGAATATGATTTGGAGGTGGCACATTGCAAATATTCTGTGGTAATAATGGTGGAGGAGGCGGTGGCGGCGGCGGCGGTTTATGCGAATTTGCATTAATGTGGGTGTTATTTTGGTTATCTTGCTTATAAACTTTCGGTGGTTGTTTAATATTATTAGATGGCACATTATCTTTATTTACAATGGGTTTCTCAGATAAAATTGATTTATTGCCATTCTTTTCATAATAAAATCCCATATCAAACATTAACCTTCTTAATGTCATCAAAGAAAAATTTGGTAACTGAGTATCATTATTGACATGTTTTAAAATGGTGTTCAAAGAAGGAACTATATTGCGATATTTTAAGTCATAAATAATATAACGTATGGCCTGACGTACATTACTATCATATTTTATATCTCTACTGTTTATATTAATATTCTTACGAACTTTGGTTTTTGAAGGTTCTTTAAAGCCTTCAGCACTAGCTTCTTCCTTACGGAACTGAAATATACTTTTCTCACTGCATCCTGTAGCTTTTGCTGTTCGTCGAACAATATCCGTTACACATTTATCAGGAAAATTAGTGCGGAAATATTTAAATACGTTCAAGATTATTGTCTTTTCTTTGCATGTGTAAGACATACCTTGTTTCATTTTCTTTATTTCTAATTGGGCCATTGTGCTTTTTTTTAAATGAAACACCTGCAAATAATGCATTATTTTAAATTTAGAAATATCATATTATAAAAATTGCACACTTACTCATATGAGCAATTTATTAAATTTGAGATTTTATTACAAATACAAAAATAAGCCACAATATTCGTGTATACAAAATGAAAAGATCTGTAAATAATTGTTTATAACCTCACTTTAAAGATTCATCCTATTAATTTGATGCAGTGTCACCATCTAGCGAGCAACATAAAGAACTAATAACAGCAGTTTACTTTATTAATTTTACACCTATTTTAGGAAATTATTATTGTTTGTAGCATTTTGGAAAGTTTGTCACAAAACAATTCACTCAAATGCAATTTTTCTATTGGGAGAAATAAAGATGGTAGGATCTCTAACGACTTTCTGAGGTCAGGACCAGATTAAGACGTAATGCATCGA
This sequence comes from Ignelater luminosus, assembly GCA_011009095.1. Taxonomy (NCBI): domain Eukaryota; kingdom Metazoa; phylum Arthropoda; class Insecta; order Coleoptera; family Elateridae; genus Ignelater; species Ignelater luminosus. Next base: position 297,046 of record VTPC01090545.1, on the reverse strand, counting down.
TGCCCCCTTGGCACTTTTTCTTATACACCACCTCTTCAGTCACTTATTTTTATACTATGTTACCCTCTATCATACCTATTTGTTATCGGTAAATAAAAAACAATTGTAAAACTCTTCTTTTACTAAAATAAAAAATATTTGTATAATATAAAACACAGATAGTATATGTAAGTATTGAAATATTTACAATTCATTACTATTACTTCAGATATAAAATAATTAAATAACAATTTACTGTTAAATGTATAGACAATATATTCAATTATTCTTAAAATAATAACGAGATGACTGATTCATTTGATTAGAACAACAAGGTGGGCAAGTACATCTTGATTTTATATCAGGTTTGTTGGCCCTGTGATTTTGATTACCACACTCACAACTATCTTTTGCAAAATTAGTTTGATTTAATTTCGTAGATTCTAAATGTAATGGCGGTTTTTGTGTAGAAACTGAAACTGATCTATATGTTGGACTATCGGGTAGTTTTTGTATAGATGCTGATTTGTGTGTAGGATTATCAAATGATGGGATATTAGTAAAACTATTAGTAGCACGTCTGAAACTCAATGCTTCATAAGAAGGTTGCAATGTAATATTCAATGACTTTTGAAGATACGAATTTGAACCTATGGTACCAAGAACACTAGTATGTGATAATTTTGAGTCCAGTTTTGAATCATTTATTGTTGAACATGATTGTTTTGTATAACAACTCCTAAATGAGGGCTGAAGTTTATCATTCATTATTGAAAGATTTTTTCCACTAACAACACTAGAAGACACCCCCTTCTGGTTTCGATTCGACTTCCGTTCTGATGGTGCCTCCTCAGTTACTTCAATCACCTCAAACGTCTTCCCTTCTAAGTGTCCTGCACACTCGCCACAACATTCATTTCTTGGACTTGCACGAACAACTACTGTGGCAGTACTTACTGTTTCTTCTTTATTCATACTAATATTTCCCTTTTTCCCAGGACAATTTGCACAACATGTACACATTTTATTATCAGTTGCTGGATTAAGATTTGCAGAATAAGTGAAAGTGGCAGTGGTGGGAGATCTAGGGAAGCATAAAAAAATATATTAAAATTATAATGATGGATATTTTTTGCCCTCTTCTTCTTTAGCTCTAAAAAATCTCTCGTTGGCTACTTCTCTACGTAGTTGCTTATTCTGTTGACTATAATCTAAAGCTCTTTCCTGGTAAAAATCCAACTGTTCGGAAGTGCTGATACTAGAATTTGGTTTTTTGCAATAAGATAACTTGAAAAAAATCAAGCATCAGGAATGTACTAAACATGAAACAAAGATAATGATTTATGGATAGTTTTCATCAGTTTGAAAATCATCACTATATGGATTTTACTGATCGTAATCATTATTTAGAAAAAAATAAAGAAATTTGCCTACTACAGAGCAGCAAGGTAAAGTAATGCTATAGTCAAACATAAACTGGGATGACAAACTATTCACTTTTTGTTTTTACTATTCCAGACGATCATCTTTGATAACTAGAACTGATCATAATTGTGTGAAGGTAGCTTTGGAATTTAAGGTTATGTCATTATGAAGTTAACCGCAATATTGCGGTTAATACTTAAAATGTAATGCATCAGAATAACTAAGAAAATTCAAAATGAATAAGTGTTATATAACTTTCAATTATGCTATAAAATGCCAAAAATAGTTAGAAACTCTTCTACAAAACCAAGAAGAACGGGATGTGACAGTAAATATAATTATTGTGAATAGTTTATGGAAGTGTTACGTCACTTTTGTTGGTTACCATGGTTACCACCAAGGTACATAAATTGTTACCACTTTTCAAACAAATCGTTTCTGTGTTAAATGCCATAAGAGAACTATTAAACTTCTACAAAAATGTTTTAATCGTGTTTTATTTAATCTTACTACACAGGTAAGTTAGAATGATGTATTTACCATCGTTTAATGATAAGTTATGAATCATATTTTAATGAGAAAGGAGGATTAATGTATATTCAAAACCTAGTCAAGTGGGTATTGCTAGAGTATTAAATAAACTATAATTACTTACCAATACAATTTATATATTAGGTAAAACATAATAAACACTGTTTTTTATAGATTTGAAATTTCTCTCATGGCAATCTAACGCAGGAAAATGTTTTGTTTGGAAAGTAGTAAGAGAGCATGATATCAGCACTTGCACAGTCTATTCTGGCAACATTACATTTACCCTATAAACATAACCTAAAATAGCTAAAATTAGAGATAGAAGTAATACTTGACATTGACTGGAAATAAAACAATTTGAAATAATAAAATTGCAACTTTATAATGAAAAATGTCATATTGGAAGGAAGAACAAATAGTATTCTATGACATATCATTCCAGATTGTGTTTGACTGTATGTTTGGTTGCTTGCTTGCTCTTGGTTGAAGCACAAAGGTAAAACTAATCACAAGGTAGATTACAGCTGTAAATAATAAATATACCTCCCTAGAAATATAAAAATTGTTTTAATGTAAGTGTTTCATTCATTTCACATTCTTTATCTATCTAACATTATTGTTTAGTACATTCCTTTGAGGAATAAAATAAAAATATAGAAATCAAAGCTTACAATCTACTTTGAAGTTCTTCTATCTTTTCCTTCAATGCACGAATTTCAGAGTTCAATTCTTGATTATACAATTGAAGTTGAACATTTTCCTGTCGAGCTTCACTAAGTAACTTTTCCACATTTTCAAGTGTCATACGATCTCTAGACAATGTATCCTGCAACGTTTCACTTTCTCTTCGTAATCTTAACACATCTCTATCAATCTAAAATGGTTTTCTTTCAATTAGGCATATTTCTTCTATTTTAATCCTCATAATACTTACCTGTGATTTTTGTTCACCTTTTTCATTAAGTTCTTTCATTAAAGTGTCTTTTTGCTTATCCAGTTTCATACACAAATCTCGAACAGCAGAAAGATCAGCTTCTGTACGTTCTTGTTGTTGCTTATAATGTTCTAATTGTCTTTCTAAATGTGACACTTGAGATGTTAATTCGGTAATCTGAAATAATAAGTGTAGATGAATTTTATGTTCAATTGCATTATTAATTCGTTATACTTTAACATACCCTTTTATTTAGCCTACTTCCAGCATTTAACTTAAGAAGTTTGATATTGTTATTTTAGATTAAATTATATTAGGAATATACATAAATGAGAGTGCCACTACAGGAAATTTGCTATAATACATTATTAAAGTAAGAATCGTACCTGTTTTTCATAATCAGACATAATATTATCTTGAGTATTTAATTTTGTTTCTAAATCAGCAACATGATCTAGAGTTACAGACAGTTGAACTTTAGATTGAGCAGCTTCAGTTTCTAAGGTATGATTGTTATTCTCTAACATTGTGGCTTCTTGACTAAGGCTTCTGAATTGATCCAATAATTCACTGCGTTCCGCTTCCTGTTATTAAAAATATTATGTATTTAAAGCATACTCAACTATAAAGACAAACAATAAAAACCTTTTGTTCCATGAGATCTTCAAATCTCTTCACTTCAGCCACATAATGTTGTAGTTGACGTTTTAAGTCTTCTACTTGCCTTCTACAAATTTCAAGTTCAGTTCTGGTAGTTCTACAATCGCTTGTAGCTGATGCTAAATCATCTTGTATACGTCTAATAAACAAAAAAGATACAAAATCAGTATTTAATTATTATTAAAGGTTTATTCATGACAAACCTGTTTTCTTGAATGGCACTGTCTTTGGCACGAATTGCGTTTTCAAGTTCTTGCCTTAAACTAGCTGTTTCTGCAGAAGCACTTCGTAACAGGTGTTCTCTTGATGATGAACTATCCATGGTTATACTGAAATGAAATATAAAATCCGTCAAAAAATAATTAAAGTTTCCATCACCATAATAACAGCTTTTAACAAGATTATTAGGAAACATTAGTTTATCTACAAAGCTACAAAGTGTTTATAATTGTTTCTGGGTCCAGTTGGCAATGGAATCTAATTTTGATGTGTTGCCTTGTTGATTTATTTCAACAACTAATATGTATTTGTTTTCTGTCATTTGTCAATTGCAAATGTCACTGTCCTGCATTTAGCAATTTAGTTAATCTCATGCTGAAATTTGTTGTATTGTTCCACATTTTTTCTCTCTAATTGCGCTTATTGTACAAAAAAGTCTTTTTTAAGACTAGTCGTCTGCGTAATAATAGTAAAAGTCTTACATACTGTAAACGTTAAAAAATATTATTGAAATTTATTTTCAGCAGCATTGTAAACAATGGTCTATACTATTCAACAAGACACGTTTATTGTTATGTCTTATTACTGGAATGGTGTGGTTTACAAGAGAAATTGGACATATTCCATTCAAGCTTGCAAAGATGAATTTAGAATTCGATTTCCTGATGTTAATGTTTTAGTTTCTCACATTGAAGATGTAGTTAGTCGATTTGCTAGAACAGGATCTGTTGAGAAGGGTAAATCTTCAGGAAGACCTGCTGTGAGTGCTGAAGCTGTCGAAAAAGTGAGACAAGTAATCAAAGAAAATCCACAAATCTTACATTGCAGAATTTCACTTCAAACAAATATCCCTTTAAGTACTTGCCAGAAAACTGTTAAAAAACAACTAAAGTTATATCCTTACAAAATAACAACTGTGCAAGAACTTACACCACCAGATTATGGTAGTTGAAGAGAATATTGTACATGGTTTGAGAATAATATGAACGGTGATTTACTGGATTTGTCTTTTTACTCTGAAGCCTGGTTCCATTTATCTGGGTACATAAATTTGCATAATTTTAGAATATGAAGTGCTAGAAATTCTCACCGCTTTGTTGGGACATCTCTACATCCCATCCTAGTGGGTGTCTGGATATAGCAGTGTCTCGCAAAAGAATCTTATGGAATAAAATCAGTAATTTTGTGACGTCATCCCCGTTTGAGCTATTATATCAAATGCAAAGTGAACTGACGTGTTCAAATTCAAATGCACATCTATATCTGTGGAACAAAAGATCTGCAGTACCATACCACATTAAAAAAGAATCTGTGTGCAGTTATTAAAACTTGAAAAATATGGTTCAAAAGCTGCTAAGAAAAAAACGTTAAAAGTAAAGAAAATGAATTTTTTTTTCCTTATGGCAAAACGTGACTTTACGACAGAACTGAACGTAACTAAGACTGATCTAATCTAATCTGAATGTCTAAAAAGAACTTTAGAGATGAAACAAATAGCATATTTGACCATATTTGGCTAAGTTTGAACCAGATAGCCAGATATCCAGTTGAATTGTCCGGCCTAATTTTCAAATTACCTGCTAAGGAGCAGAAATTACATTTTATCTAAATTGGTTTTTGATCTTGGTCTAGATAGCTGCAGTAGGGCTTCTTGAATCAATTGGGTCTTGATGTTGCATATTAGAATTGAATATTTGAATGGTCAGAATTTAATACCAGTTTTTATAATAAGCATCCAAATATTTGGATTGAATTTGATTCTTTGGTCATATAACCTCCTTCATAGGAGCTACCAAAAAGTAGACTATTAATCTGATAGGTTCATATTACATGCTTACTAAGATCAAAAGAATTCTCAAACTCTTAGAAAAATATATTAGCAATTTTTATGACAAATTGGGTGCAATGTCTAAAAAGCTTACGTCTCAAATATAAATTCAAAATGTTCATTATTACAGTTTTTATACAATTATTAATATTTTTTCAATTCAATTTGGTTTGGTTGTTACTAAAGACAGAATACCATAAAACATAGCATTGGTTGTTTATCCTGTACCTGAACGGTAGAACCCTTACCGGACGGACCTCATGCCCTTGAACATCTGCTACTTTTAGTATTAGAGTAGCTTTCCTTAACTCTAACGTGTAATTTCGCGTCATGCTTCTCTTATTCTGTTACACAAAAAAAAACCATGTTTAGTAGGGCTAGGCTAAGACAATTGGGTGCCCTAGGTTGACAACAATTTGGTGCCAATTATGATGTGCATGTGAAATGCAGAACACGGAAAGGCAAAATTGACGATTAAATTTGGTGTAGCGCCTATTCCTTATGCGGAGCCGTAGACTTTATCCTAGTCAGCCTGTTGGATAATAGACCCTAACATTTAGAAGTTTGGTAGCGTAGTCCCCATATGAGGCCTGATGAGGGTGTCGGGCGTTCAATTAGGGGATAAATAAACACTAAAGCGTTTGTTTCATAGAATTCTGTAGAAAATGGAAATTTTGAGTTCATATTTGAGGCTTAAGATTTTTAGACATCACCGGACACGATTTTGCCATCAGATTTGCTCTAAAGAAATCGCTAATATGTTTTCTAAAAATCCGAAAATTCTTTCGATCTCAGTAACCATGTAATATAAATCTATCAGATTAATATTGTAATTTTTAATAGCTACTATGAAGGAGGTTATATGCTCAAAAAATTAAATCGGTGTCTTTCACAAGAAAAAGTTATCCAACTGTACTCACTTACAACACGACACACTGTATATTTCAGTTTATTAAAGTTTTTAAATCATTTCAAACTGAGTAAAATGAGAAGTATTGTAAATTGTGAACCAACAAACTCTCTTTTAAAATCTAACAAATTAATCACTCCGTATGAATACATAAAGCGTGTTTCTCATTTTTACGTTTTCCAGAATTAATCCTCGACTTCTTGGTATGACTCATGCTTGACCATTTTGTCCAGGTGACCTACTCCAAATACTACAATTGGAAAAAAAGATACATCCATAAAAAAATATATTCGTTTACGTAAACGGCAATCAGATTAATATTGTTAAGCATTAAATTATTAACTATTTAAATTAGTAGCTATGGCGGCAAATCTCTTTACAGAGTTGGCGAGGTCTATATTTCTAGAATTTGATTCGAATAAACTTTCAATTTCTAGAAGTTAATCCAAGAGCTAGTATCACACCAGTTTTAGTACCTTTATTATTTGTGGTCTGTTGACAGAAATCTCAATATCATTAAATTTTCTTTCAATGATTTCATGGCTTTTGTACACAAAGCTAGCAAAACTTATATATGTATCTAATGTATCTTCACTTATATTCAAACATAATTGATCACTGAAAGTCTGAAGGTTTGTTGAATAACCAAAGTGACAGATGCTTCAAAGAATTGAGCCAGAAAGGTAAATGTTCTTTGTTTTTATTATGGTTTAAGAACTCAAATTGTAGATTGGACGTAAGTTCGGCTGTTCGCCATAATCCGAAACTAAAGCAGAAGGTGAGTTGAAGAAAGCTTGGTTGGGATGGGCTGTGGATATCATTTCATTAATAACTTGTATGCAGGAACAATTAGGATAAGTTTCAAAATTCACTGGTTGGGTTCATCGATGGTAGTTGCCATTGTTAAATATAATAGATATTGTTAGGTATAAGTTTGGTACCCAGTATAAGTTTTGATTAATTAAAAAAAAAACAAAAGGATATTATTACGTATGTCAATAATGTAATAAGAAAAGAGAGAGTAATAAGTTTTTGAAGTTTTATTGTGAAGTCTTGCTGTGTTTATTTTTGCTAATTATAATAAAATAAAATAAAATAGAAAAGCATTTAATAATATAAAAATATTTAACAGGTTATGGGCGCAGGTACAATTAATTAGCAATTAAAAATTACGCAAGGTTATACAAATAAAACACGCAAGAGAATTCTAAAATATACAGGACAGGAAGAACAAAGAATAACATGGCGTCGTCAACAGTTTTACAGGAAGAAGTTAATCAAATCGAAAAATTAAGTAACACTGAGAATTATGGATTATGGAAATTTCAAATAGACATAATATGTAAATCATATGGGTTATATAACATACTAATTGGAAAAGAAATACTAAACCAAGAAGCATCTGAGAATGCTAAAACTGAATTTAAAAGAAGGGATGCAAAGGCACAGAAAATTCTCATAACTAGTATCGATAAGAAAATATTAACACATATAATGAGTTGTTCAAATGCACATGATATGTATGTAAAAATATGTTCAATTTTTGAACAAGATTCAGAACAACAGAAATGCTCTTTGCTACAAGAATTCTTTAATTACAAATTTGACAAAAATAACACCCTAGCTGTACATATTAGTTGATTGGAAAACTTAGTACATAGACTTAAAAGCATGAAACAAAATATAGATAACGATATGTTAATGTCAAAAATATTATCAACTCTACCTGAACAGTATAAATATTTTATAAGTGCATGGGAATCAACTACTAAGGCTGAAAGAACTTTAGAACATATAACGGCCAGACTGACAGCAGAGGAAGTACGCCATACTGGAAAGGAAGAAGAAGGAGTAGCATTTAAAGCCAATGTCGATCATCAAGTGAAGAGTAAGGTAGGGAGTACCAGAAATACGAATTATAATAAGCCAGGAGGTCAAAATATAAAATGCTTTCGATGTAATTCTATAAGGCATATAGCTAAAAATTGTAGAAAAACATACTGTAGGATCTGCAAGAAAACAAACCATCTCGAGAAGAATTGTTATTTTCGAAACAAACCTAATAATAACAATGATAATCAAAGCGATACAAAAATATCATTCCTAACACACGAAGAACAAGATCAAGAAGAAACTGTTAAATGGGTTGTCGATAGTGGGTCAACGTCTCACTTAACTAATGATCAAGATTTATTAACCGAACATAAAGAAGTAAATATTAAAATCGCAGTTGCCAAAAAATCAAGAATCCATGAAGGCAAACCTAGTTGGAAAAATCGAAATGCAAGATTGTACCTTGAATGATGTATTATATGTCCCTGACCTTACTAAAAATTTATTGTCTGTAAAAGCAATAACAGCATGGAGGTGAAGTCAATTTTATTAAAGACAGGGTTGAAATATATAAAAATAAAACAAAAATATTAGAAGGAGAAATAAATAATAATGGTCTTTATGTAATAACGTTAAGAAAAGAAAATGAAGAAACTTTAATAACAGAAAAATTAAAAACAATTGAAGATTGGCATAAAATTGTAGGGCATCTCTCAGTAGAAAATATCAAGAAGCTTGAACAGTTAGCTGAAGGAATAAAATTAAATAAGAAAGAATTAAAAGAATTTAATAAAACGTGTGACATTTGCTTGAAGGTAAAGCAAACAAGACAACCATTTTCATCTATAAGAACCAGAGCATCCAGACCATTACAAATAATCCATACAGATGTTTGTGGACCTATAGAACCTATAACATTTGATAATAAAAAATATTTTGTAACTTTTATGGATGATTATACATATTTTACAATGGTATACTTAATGGAAAAGAAGAATGAAGTATTTGAAATAATAAAAGAATAGATCCAACAAGTAGAAGCACAATGGAACATGAAAGTATGGAAATTAAGATGCGACAATGGAGGTAAATATTCTAGAATTAACCTAAAACAATGGTGTAAGAATAAAGGCGTAACAATAGAGTATACAACCCCATACACTCCCCAGCTAAATGGAAAAGCAGAAAGACTTAATCGAACCATTATGGAGAAGGCAAGAGCTTTAATAGGGGAAAGTAAGTTAGAAAAGGAAATGTGGGGCGAAGCGGTAAGAACTGCAACATATATACATATTAAATAGATGTCCATCAGAGGCAGTAGATGTAACACCTTTTGAAAAATGGAATGAAAGAAAACCTAATTTATCACGACTGCATACATTTGGTTGTAAAATTTTCGCAAAAACATTGGGACCACTGAAGAAACTCGATGATAGAAGTTCAGAATATATCTTCATTGGGTATGCACCAAACGCCTACAGAATATGGGATCCAATGAAAAGAAAAATAGTGACATCAAGAGATGTGGTGTTTTGTACACAAGATAAAGTCGAGGATAAAGCCATAATAAAAATTAAAGAAGAAGATGAAAGCATAATAGAAAATAAAACTGATGAAAATGATAGGAATAAAGAGAAGACAGAAGATAAAATAGAAGAAGTAGAAGAAATAAATAATGAAGAAAATGATATAGTAGTAAACAATGAAATAGAAGAGATGAATGAAAATATAGTATCAAGAAGTGGCAGAAAAATTAAGAGGCCCAATTACCTAAGTGAATATGAAACGTATACAGGATATTGCTTATTGACAAGTGAAAGCAATCCAGAAACTTTTGATGAAGCAAAACGAGTCGGTGGCTGGGATGAAGCAATCAGGAAAGAAATAGAATCATTGGAGAAATTAAAGACATGGACTCCGGTTGAATTACCATCAGATAAAAAAAAGAGAATGGTAGCAAAAAGGCTCGATTAGTGGCTAAAGGTTTTCAGATACAGGAGGAGAGTTTTTCAAATCCAGTATATTCTCCAGTTGCAAGAATGACTACCACAAGAACTATGTTAGTTCATGCCTTACAAAAGGATTGGATGATAAGACAATTAGACATACCTACAGCCTTTTTAAATGGTTACCTAGAATCTGAAATATATATTAAAATACCAGAAGGAGTTGAAGTTAAGAAAGGAGAAGTATTAAAATTAAATAAAGCATTATATGGCCTGAAGGAGTCACCAAAATGTTGGAACAATAGATTTAATGAAGTAGTTCATGGAAAAGGTTTTAGAAGATCCCAATATGATTTTTGTATGTACGTTCACACAGACATATGGATGTCACTGTATCTAGACGATATTATTTTGATTGGAACAGCCAAAAGAATTGAAGAAACGGTCAAGTTGTTAAAAGATGAATTTGAAGTAAAAGAAAATTACAAGAACTAGAGATAAATTAATAATAACTCAACCAAAATTAATAAATAAAATATTGGAAAATTTCAATATGGTTGACTGTAGAGGATGTTTTACACCAATGGAAGTAAATCTTCAGATTAACGTAGATCAAGATATAAAACAAGTTCCCTTTCGACAATTAATAGGAAGCTTGATGTATTTGGCTACAACATCTAGACCTGATATCATGTTCACGGTTTCCTACTTGAGTCAATTACTAGACAAGCCTACTGAACAAGCTTGGAAAGAGAGAGTAATAAGTTTTTGAAGTTTTATTGTGAGGTCTTGCTGTGTTTATTTTTGCTAATTATAATAAAATAAAATAAAATAGAAAAGCATTTAATAATATAAAAATATTTAACAGCCATGACGTTATTGATAGTAATGGAAGATCATTATAAATTATTCTTCTAATGATAATAATTGCTCCCTCGTTCTAGGTAACCCAGAGATTAGTGTGTAAGGTTATCAATTTGACTCTGAGATAAAATGGCGATTCTTTAGATGTTAGTAACTTCTAGTTGAGCAGTTAAGCAGAATCTAATGTAACAAAAGTGCAGTAAAATACTATAATTTAATGGCAATGGTTGCTAGTATTCTGATTTGTAGTTCTTAGTTTCGCGACTTTTCGATAATGGTAAAATTGGCGTAGTGTGCAAACTTAGCTCTTAATGAAACCAATGAGGATGATACCGACTTTCTGGAGCATAAGACTAATATTTAGTTTTAGACCTTTTCTTATAAACAAAATATATTGAAAAAAAAATTAATGCAGTGGAGAAACGTTCTGATTGTCTCGATTCACTTAAGAAAAGAAGTTATACAACTTCACTTTAAAAACTAAGTCTTGCATTTTGCCACTACTTCAGTGTACCAATGACAGAAGAGCAAAAGAATGCAGCATAGTTGAACGCTGTGATAATATGGCATCTACTGAGGTTCTTGACAATATAATTATTTTAAAATTAAAAAAATTCAAGAAGAATGAAAAGAAAAATCGAAAAAGTGTTTATGCTTTGTTCTGCATTTGCTATGGTCTTCATAACGTATGATTGCAGCCGTTTAGGTGTTTTTTTCACTCCTGGAAAAATCTCTTGTGATAGCGGATTATTTTCAATAAAATATTGTAGAATCATAAAAGACCAGATCAAATTCATTATCGATATAACGTATAACGCAAACCTGATAATGGTTTTTTTCTCTTCACATCAGTAAAACCATTAAAACTTATATAAGAATGAGTAATGACTAATGAGTAGTCTGCAACTAAATGCATTGCTGACCCAAAAAGTTTAAATAAGCGTAAAGCAATTATTAAATAAACAGACACATTAATTTTTGACTCGTACTACAATTTCTAAATTAATTTTAAATGAGTGGGTATGCTGGGTATGCTGTTACAGTGTAATTTCGTTATTATTTAAGAAATAAAATCCCAATGATTTATCAGTATTAACTCATATAACCAGAATCTATTGCACCACCATCACATTGCTAATTTAAGAATCACGTCAATTCTCCATATTGCAAAACTCAAATCAATTTGACCTAATAACTTCCTTTATTAATAATTCTGAAGACGTAACAACATTTTCATAGTGGCAATAAAAACAATGAAAAGAAGAACATGACTATACAAAGGAATTTTTATATTGTTTTTTTCTAGGTTAGTGGGTGTCATGTACAACTATCAATAGATTAACGTAAGAACGACCTTTGATTGAAAATAAAATCGTAAAAAATTTCACTTTCTCCTCTAACTTCCTTTAAAAGTCTCAATAATAATACAAAAGGAAAAAGACATAAACACAGAACTGACATAAACAGAAACAAGAAACGCGCTTTATTATGCAACCAGTTCCGTATTTTATTTTTCTGTCAGAATAAACTCGTTATTTTTTTTAAAGTGTCTTGGAATTTTAAACAGGTTTTTGTACCACAAATTAAAGTTAATTTTAAGGTTTTTTTATACTTGCTATAAAAATTGAATTGTGGGGAAATTGACAATATTTGTATTGGTCGTAAACACTAAAAAACTCTTGAAAAACTCGGTATAGCTAATGTTAGAAAAATAAAGAAAAACGTAGAAAGCTGCAAGATATTATAAATAAATAAATAAGAAATAAAATACCTGAGAAATGTTCAATAAATTTAACGAAACTTGATACGATGCATCGTATTTAAGACAAGAAATAACCAGAAAACTAAAATGTTTCAGATTATGTTCCTCGAACATATACACTTTTAAATGTACAGCTTCTGAAGTTGTAGATCTAATTATTAGAATATCATGCATTTCCACAAAAAATATTAATAATTTAGAAAAGTTCTAATAATGCTTCTCAATGCCAGTGAGCTACACAAGAAGGTTCGATTTAACTCGACCAACAGAAGATTGCGTCGTGTTGCCAAGAATTACCATACCCGACATTTGAAGGAAAATATAAAATATGGACAATTATTCAGAACCTGGATTTAATGACCTATCAACATGTTAAAAATGATTAATACGCATATTAAGTGAATTAACTGAATCTCGGAAATATCGAATGCTTCACCTGTTAACACTTTGGAAATAGTACATAGTGTTTTGAATCCTGTATTCTTTGCAATAACGTTTTTAACCTTATTCAATACTATTTTCCAGATATCACCCTCCCCCACATTTTGACTTCCAGAGTTTTACCTAAATTTAAGAGGATTCTGGAGAATCACTCCTTTTTCCTGCAGACGTGTAATTACTTCCGACAAAGAACTGAAATTACTTTTTATATAAACTAGTCTCCCTTGCATTTCACGGTCGGAAAATAGTTCTTGTGCAGACTGAAGCGCTCTTACATCCTCTGCTTTTAATGATTCCACAATTAACTTTATTGTTTTAAAAAGTCGCAGTAGTAAACACAACAATCAACTCAGGTATCCCATCGCGTAATTATAGGTTATGGAGGTAGAAGAATGTCTGGAGCCTGCGATTTAGATAGTCTTCTACAGAGGACCAGCCTTAATAGAAAATTTCTTTGTAGTTGACATTAGGGCATTGATTTGTAGAAAATATGCCCTTACGTAAGTAACATGCACCATCTTTGAATAAAATGATTTTATTGCCTTTCCTGCTTTTACCATGTATGGTGCAGCATCCATTATAAAAAGTAGAACATTATCGTGTTGTATTCCTTCGGGCCATAGCAGAAACATGGACTTATCATACAGTCTACAAATTGTAACGGACTCCAAAACTTCGGTGGTCACTAAAAATACTTTACTTTGTTCATTGAATGATCCCACAATTACATTAGCCATACATGACGATTCTTTACATCATTTGTTTCATCTACGGAAACAAATTTCTTTTTTCCAGCAGCTTTTCCCGTATTTTGTCTAATGCGCTATCGTAACACTGGGACAAATAATTCTTTCTCAAGGTGGATTCGTCTGGAGTGGAACGACCCATACGTAGCTTCACGAAGTTTTCCAAAATGGAATGCTTGAGGAAACAAAGGCTTTACACAAACCTCTGTAAAATTCAGAAGACTTACTATTTTCACTTGTCGATGCATTTTGTCCAAGTAGTAATTGAAAAGACTTCTTTCTGTTCGCATTCTGTATAGCTCGTACATGTTTCTCACGTCCGATATATTGCTTGTAACGGGAAAATGCCCAAAAGTATGCACAAGTCCCGTATAAGCCAGATATCGGTAGATGTTCAAGCCCATAGCTCATGTCGAAGACGGGAGTAGGTTCAAAAATAGTAACTAATCCAGGCTTTGATCTTACCTGGACCTAAAACATAGCTCTTGGCTGAAAAGCCTAAAAGAGATACCAAAAAGGCGCCAGGAAACAGTTATGCTAAAAAGAAATAATCCGCCGACCTGTCCCCACATCGGCGAACACGCTGTATATAGAGTTAACCCAACATACCACCCTGTAGATAAACACTTCAAAATCGTGTCCGGAGACTAAATTGTATTCTCTTTTACTTACCAAGGAACCTTTTATTTACGTCTGGATCTTGATATTGGAAAAATAACAAAAGGCACGTCCGCTGGAGCCCAGAAGTCGAGACCACAAAGTTCTCAATTCTTTAGAATAAAATTTTAACAAATATCCGTTCATAGAATGAAATAATTTAAATATTACGCGTCAGAAAGACAAATATCTGAACGAAATTGAAAGACAGGGGCGGATTTAGTGCGGATTTTAAAATAACATTACATGCTGCACCGTAAATCTTTTTTCTGCTGCTACTTTTATTTCACAATTTTTACAGAATAATATTTTGCCATGGGTGGCAAATATACAGGGTGTCCCAAGTTATATGTACACTCCTATAATAAGCCTTATTTTGAAAGACGTGTGAAATTTAGAGAATGTATATTAACTACCGGGAGGTATAATTCTAAATAAATTATATAAGAACTATTTGCAAAACAAAAATGACCAAAACAAAGAAGAGTATAAACAGAAGAATAAACAAGTCCGAAGAACAATAAAGCAAGAAAAGAACAAAATGTGGGAAAACAAATGCGCCCAAATGAACACATACATAGGGGGATCTAGGTCAACAGAAGTGTAGAAAATAAGAAATATGAAAATAAACAATACAGAAAGAATACATACACTTATTGATTTAGAGAAATGGAAAGATTATTATGAAAGTTTGCTGGTCGAAACTAGAGAAGAATTTTTGGTAAACGAAGAAGAAATAGAAGTAGAACTTGATGAGCCTAAATTAATATCGAAAGAGGAACTGATACAATGCATTAAAGAAATAAAGAATGGGAGGTCACCCGGGCCAGGACAAATAACAACAGAATTAATTAAAGATGGAGGACCAGTACTAGTAGAAAGAATCAGAAACTTAATAAATCAATGCATAATTCAACAAAAAACACCTAGCGAATGGAAGGAGTGCTTTATATCTTCAATACATAAAAAAGGGGACAGGAAGAATCCCAATAACTACAGAGGTTTGAGTGTAACTGGTTCGTTTAGCAGACTGTTGGGGGAAAATAATTCAGAAAAGACTAAGAGCGGAAGTCAGGGACTCCAATGGAGAAGACCAGAGTGGTTTCACGCCTGGTCGATCATGCGTAGACGATCTATTTATGATACAACAGCTAATAGAAAAAAAAGATAGCTAAAGACGATGAAGTACATACTATCATGTTTATTGATCTTAAAAAAGCGTATGATCAAGTACCCAGAAACAAGCTGTGGTATGCTCTAGAGATAATTGGAGTTACACCGTATCTAATAAAAATCATTAGGGAACTATATACAGATAATAAGTCCTATGTAAAACAGAGAGAGTATCTTTCAGACCCAATATACCCAACAAAAGGTCTGCGACAAGGCTGCTGTTTATTCCCATTAATGTTTAACATCTTCATAGAAATTGCTCTAAGAGAATGGAAACGTAAATGCGAAGGTATGGGAATACCCATCAATGACACGTACCTATATGCCCTTAGTTTTGCCGATGACCAAGCAGTCCTAGCCCAAGATTTTTGTGATTTGGAATTTATGACTAGACGACTACATACATACAGAGTATCAAAAATGGGGATTAGAAGTCAGCATAAATAAAACAGAATACCTTGTCATAAAATCGGAAGCAAAATTCCATATACTAGTTAATGATACAACCCAGATAAAACAAGTAGATGAATTTAAGTATCTAGGAGTCACAATCGACAAAAATGGAATAGGGTAAAAAGAGATCAAAACTAGGGTACAGAACGCAAGGAAGATAGTGGGGGCTCTAAATCCTGTTTGGTGGGACAAAAACATTAATAAGGAAAATAACAAAAGCATAGGCCGGGTGATGGTAGATAGTGCATTGTGCTATGGTAGTGAGTTGTGGACAATCAAGGAAGATGACAAACGCCGATTAAATGCTATGGAAATGGATTACCTCCGACGAAGTGCCAGAATCTCAAGGATAGAAAGAGTACGAAATGAGCGAAACCGAGAATTAATGACAGCTAAAGAAACTATAGTGGAACGAATAGAAATACAAAATCTAAAGTGGTTTGGACATCTACTAAGAATGCCATAAACGAGATGGCCAAAAAAAATATTTGAATGGAAACCACCAGGAAGGAATAAAAAAAGGAAGACCCCGAAAGTCCTGGAGTGAGAGTGTAAAACAGGCTTTGACGAGCAGGAACCTAAATGAAGATATGGCTTATAACCGGGAGGCGGGGCGATTAGGATTGGGAAAGCAGCGACTGGCTATATGGTTATAGTATTGTAGCGTATTTTATTATATTACATTATACTGTAATTAATCCCAAATATATATATACAGGGTGGCTGAAAAATCGTTCACCAGCCTATAACTATTTTATTTTTAAAAATATGAAAAAAATGCAAACGAGAAAGTTGTTTGATGTAATAACAGGCATAATATCATGCATTGAAAGAAAACCCAACGCCTAC
>VTPC01090545.1:171964-274833 GCA_011009095.1 Ignelater luminosus | reverse complement strand
AATTTGTATATGAAAATGTGCGCAAGAAAAAAGAAAATCGACGTGTCCGAGGATATTGCTTGATAATGCACGCTTTCACAAATAACGAATTTATTCCAGACTTTTCTCGCGCATTGTATATTCCGAGTTAATAAAACCAATAACTAGTATATTAACAAAACAATCTTACTCTCTAATAATTTTCAACATAAATTCAGCCCTATCACTTGTCACACAAGTCAGAAGCATGTTTATTTCTGACAGATTACACGCTGTCTTTTAAAACAGGGCTTATTCTAGGGATGAACATAGAACTTGAGACACTCTGTATCCTCTCCAAATTTGCATCGTTTTATTATTATTTTATTTAGATATTCCAAGCACCCATAATAATGTAATTTTTCGTTAAACTAAAAAACAACACAAAACTTGAACTTTTCTAATTGAACATTTTTTAGTGACTGAATGAATATCCCTTTTAAAATAACAAAACTCGTTAAGACACATTTCAGGTGCTACGTGTTAATATCAAAGATTAGGGAATAATCTTTGTTAATACAAAGAAGTCTTTAAACAAAACATTTCAATTCAAATTGTTTAGCAAGTTGGGCCGTATATAATATTGTAATCCTCCCTTTTAGATACAATTTTAAATAAAAGCCTTTTATGTAAAATAGCAAAGTCCTTTTCTTAAAAGTATACTATCCTAACAATAGACAGTTCTTAACTTTAATCTCTTATACATTTATAAGTATTTAGAAAATTGTCAAAAGCAATTACTGTGAAAACCCATAAACATAAAAGGATACCTACTGAAATGGATAAGTAACTGATTTATAATATTCCTAAATAAATATAATGCCGAAGATCAGGTAAGTAAACTTCACTTACAGTTACAAATAATAAAACTCAGCAGTTTTAAACTAGAAAGTTAATACAATATAGAAATAAATCACAATAAAGCAATCTTCCAACATACAATACAATATAGAAAGTATTTAGTCCTGAACAGGATTCAAATAAATGTAAAAATTCTTAAATACTAAAAATTTTATTTTAAATACATGTTTTACCATTCAAGTCTTAAATCAATATTATACAGTGTGCCCGAAAAGTATGGAATATCCTATATATCTCAATAAATATGCATTTTATGGAAAAATGTTTTCTATAAAAGTTGTTAAGTGTTTAGTTTTACATTACAGGGCAATACCAAATAACTATTTTTTAAAAAACAAAAGCGCAACGAATAATGCTTCAATTTTTTTTAATGGGAAGGTATCTCTTTATTGTACTCATTTGATAGAGAATGTAAAACTTTGATACACTTGGATAAGTAAATTTTGATTAAAACGCAAAAAATTGTTTGAATAACGCTTAAAAGTTTATTTATTCATCTGTTACCTTTCCAGACGGGGTCTTTTAAATTTTTAATATCATCTAGTCACATTATGGTCGGTTTGATACACTTTTGTTTGTTGCAACAATTGAATGCCTCGTAGAAATGTCAGTTAATAACCGAACTGAAGCGAAAAGTTATTTGTTTAATTAATTTAAGCATTTTGATTAACGTGAGGATAACAAAGTTACAAAAATACGACTTACTATGGATCATTTATCAGAAAAACATCGTATCGAAATTTTCATGATGCTGGGATATGGAGACAGAAGGAGAACACAGGAAGAAGTTTGCAATTTGTTTAATAACGTGCATCCCGAATACAATATTTCTCAGTCTACTGTAAGTAAAATTTTGCATAAATTTCATGAGACGGGTTCTGTCAAAGATCGTCCAAAAAACGGGCAGACCTAAAGCTCTAAATAATGAACAACGTGAGAATATAATGTTGGCTGTCGTGGAAAATCCACATGTTTCTGTTCGACAAATTGCTCGTGAACATACTTTGAAGAAATCCACTGCACACGAAGTTCTAAGAAAGGAGAAGTGGCATCCGTATAAACCTTGTATAGTTGAAGAATTATTAGATGATTTAGATCGAAGATTGCAATTTTGCGAAGAAATAACACATAGGCTTCAGGAAAATGCAAATTTTCATAAAAATATCCTCTTCACTGATGAGGCAACGTTTTGTTTGAATGGTACCATTAACAAACAAAACACGCGTTACTGGTCTTCGCTAAATCCTGGCTGATATGTAGAAGGGCACACCCAATATCAGCAGAAAGTCAATGTCTGGGCAGGAATTATTGGAACCCAAATTTTGGTACCTTTTTTTATAGAACATAATTTAACAGCGGATGCTTATCAAGATTTTTTAAGATTTGACTTAGTTCTTGCTTTAGCTGTTCTATTTCCTAATGAACTAGATCCAGATGTACCCATAACCAAATATGGTTGCAACAAGACGGGGCTCCTCCTCATTTCGGAATTAATGTCCGACAGTTTCTTGCTAATGCTTTCCCTTATCGATGGATAGGCAGAAGAGGTGCAGTAGAATGGCCAGCTCGCTCGCCGAATTGAAGTCCAATTGATTTTTTTCTGTGGGGCCATCTCAAAAATAAGATTTATGTCGATATGCCTGAAGATATTGAAACTCTAAAAGACCGTATTAGAACAGAGATTAGAGCTATCACAAAAGAAACGATTCAAAATGCAGTAAACGAATTTGAAAGACGACTTTATGATTGCCAAGC
The DNA here is from genome assembly GCA_011009095.1 of Ignelater luminosus. Taxonomy (NCBI): domain Eukaryota; kingdom Metazoa; phylum Arthropoda; class Insecta; order Coleoptera; family Elateridae; genus Ignelater; species Ignelater luminosus. Next base: position 272,199 of record VTPC01090545.1, on the reverse strand, counting down.
TGTAAATGGTGCACACTTTGAACACCTTCTATGAACTGTAGAGTGTAGTTATACAAAATTTTCAATTCGTAACAGATGAATATTGAAGTAAACTTTCAAACAATTTTTTGCGTTTTAATCAAAATTTACTTATGCAAGTGTATCAAAGTTTTACATCATTGAAAAGAGAAAAACATTCTCTATCAAATGAGTAAAATAAAGGGATACCTTCCCATTAAAAAAATGAAGCATTATTCGTTGCGCTTTTGTTTTTTAAAAAAAATGGTTATTTGCTAGTGCCTTGTAATGTAAAACTAAACACTAAACAACTTTTATAGGAAACATTTTTCCATAAAATGCATATTTACTGAGATATATAGGATATTCCATACTTCTCGGACACACTGTATATACAGAAATCAATAATACTCACCAGAATGGCTAAAAAATGATAAAAAAAACAAAGCAAATTTAAAAAAATGACCAAACAGCCAAAAATTCCCAAAACATAACAAACAATAAAATTGAAAGATCATGAATAGGATTTACTTATTTACAGTCAACATATACAAAATAAGAAAAAAAAGATGTCATGTCATCAATATCTGGGCCTTGATAACAAATCAAAACAACCAACAAAATTTATCATGTACACATTTCTGAGTAGAAACCGTTACTAAATCGTGTCAGTACAAAGTTTTTAGTACTAAATAAATCATTGCAAGAGCTCTGACTTTATAAAATACCAATAATTCTGTATCGATTGTCTATAATATAACGAATTCCATTTAAATAACAGTTGGTAAAACCAAGCATTAGTGTGAAATCCGGAATCTCAAACATTTTAGGCTGCGGGCAAAATCCTGAACAGATATTAAAACTGGAACCAAACCCATATGTATATGAAACTATTTTTGGGCAATGGGCCAAATACTTCGGTAAGAACCAACACTCTTCAATGTTTTATATTCTTGACTTAATCTGAATCAAATTCGGTAATGAATTTAATTGAAGATCAATTCATTTTGTTGTAGTATTAACTAGAAAAAAATTTCTAGTATCCATTATGTTTATCGTTTTAGAAATTCTTTCACAGAATTAAACAGTTTAATCGTAACACTGTTTTCAAGTTCATGTGTATTAATTACAACACAAGCAATTAGTTCTTTCATTACACGTATTCTTCGCCCTTTGATTTCTGCTTGAAATTCAGTAGCATCTACATCATGAAGACAGTATCTGCTGCCTAAGCCCGCTTAAATAATGGTTCAAATAGATTCTGTAACCCTTCAGTTTTGTAAACATAGCGAAAATTCTTAGATTCGATGTGCACGAGATTGCCGCGATTTGTCTTTAATTTCCTTTATTTGCTTGGAAGTTAACGGATTGTCAGTCTTGTATGGACATCTTGGCATATAATCTTTTTATTTTCAACGAACTCCGAAAGGAGTCGTTACTGAATTTGCAAAATCTGCTATCTGTCCGTCCCCATTTTTTTTAAATTTTAAAATTTCGACTTCAGATTTGGATTTGGACATGGTCAAAATGGCCGCCTAAATGTGAGGAAAGACGAGAAACGCATGCAGCAACTGAAGGCCAAGATGACAGTTTCCAGGTAAGACGCATTTAGAATTTACATAATATGTGATAGATCTTTAGAAGCACAAAGTACGCTCATTTCTGAAGCTTATGCGTTAAGCAACAACTTATAAAACTGAACCCATCCACACTATAAGTTTCCAAGCGAAAGGCAGTGAATAAGATTCGAACTTTGGATCTTGCCAAGAGAAAGTCAGTAAACAAGATGGGGTGATTGAAAAAAAATAACACCTTTATTTCGCGTCCCTTCACTTTTTTCACTCTAAAAGCACAGCTTCTCGCAACCCACCATCATCGGTTGAAAGAACAGAGACCTTTTGGAATATAAGGGATGTATAAAAATGCCATCCCTCTGCAGGACACTCCAGCAGTGTTCACACAGTTCCAGGAATATTGCGACGAACATCTTCCGCAACCTGAAAACTGCCCCTCCTCTCCCGGTAACAGGCATAGAAATCAAACGCGTCCTGAAGAGTAAACGAATTTCTTTGTCCCAAGAGTAGATGCCATTAATAACTTCTGGTAGAAGTCATTCCCGTCTTGGTCGACTCTTTGCGGATTACATAAAGGGATCACATATCCGTGGTTACCGATTAACATGTTGTATAAAATCTTCCACAAGGTGTGCGAACGTGTCCTGAACTTAATTAACCCAGTTTGAGAACGAGTTGCAAAACAAAGAGAATCGAAGAGTGGTCTTGTATGTTGTAAAGAAAACTTGTTAGTAGACCGGTGCGTGTGTAACAATGCAATGCACGAATTTCTCATCTGCTTGTTGGGGGGCCTCCATGTCTACCCTATAGTGAGATGTATCGACAGTTTGATTCCACTCTAAAATACCAATTTTGCCATATGGACGAAGAAGTAGTATTTCCAGAGTAGATCGATTTTAAATGTGATGTCTTTTAGGAAAATTTCTTGAGTTCTTTTCTCTTTTGTATCTCATTATTGCCGTTTTCGATTGAGTTCATGAAACGCCGGGGGTATATGACCAGAGCTCATCACTCATCTCTTTTAACTATATGGATGACTTGGACTTTACGCTGGAAGCAATAGACTTGCAACTCTATCTTAATAACGTCTCTGTCTACAGGTTTGCATAAATGCCTAAACATGGTTCGAGTAAGGAGTGATGATGAATACTCAACTGGTCGAAGAGAATATCGTTAAAAATTTAGCCGTCAAAAAACTTTACAAGTTCCTGGTGTGCAGAAGAAGAGTCTTGGCAGCAAGTATACAACACGACTTCAATAGATTTAGAGTTTCCAACTGACGAGAAAGAACAAAGTCACTGTTACGAATATGCGTGCTGTTCCGATTCTCGTGTACTTCGACACAGAATTACAAGCAGTTAATCGAGAGACCAAAAAAATCGTAAACATAAACCGTAGTTTACACCCAAAATCCTCTGTTCAGCGGATTTACCTTCCACGTCACCAAAGATATAGGGAACTATTTAGCTTGGAGTATCTGTACAGTTGCATTATTTTGGATGCAACTCACCGCGTACTAAGAAGCATTGGTTGGTCAAGAAGTCACGTAATCGACGGGAATGGATTATTTCTTTTTAAAGCGACTTGCAAAGCTCAGACTTAAAGACCAGACCACCGCAACGCTTGAAGTTGTAAGCGCGAGAGTTAGGAATATGCAGAAAGACCATCTAGTACGATTACAAATGGGAAAAGTCATGCATTTCCAATTCTTTTTCAATGCAGAACAAGACAGTATTTCTCGTGAATTATCGTTTGCCTTCCTAAAATCAGGTGACCTGAGTCCGAAACTGAGAGATTTGTGCTGGCATGTCCGATGTAGTTTTTAATACGTTTGTGTATTACAGTATTATCTTGCAAGAGAACATGTAAGGTCCATCCCAAAACACTGATACACATACTGACAGCTTGTTCTTCGTACGCAATGTCATTGTAGTAGATTCGTCGATACAATGCAGCTCTGAAAATTGTCTATTTCACATTAGACACGCTTATGCAACATCGGTCATACCATAAGCCCCCGCTAAAACAATAGTCCGTGGTGGAGAATTGGAGAATGGAGATGCCGTAAATACTGGAATTATGCTTTTCCCATCACGAGCGAGTTAGGGGCCAACAAGCCGGATTTAGTTCCGCTGGATATCGAAACTGTCCTGTCCATAACATAATAATTATCAAATCAAAAAAGGTCGACCAGGAAGAGAAGTACCAAAACCTCTTGTCCGATCTTGGCCGAATGTATCCAGAACATGTGGTAAAATTAGTTGTACTGATAATAGAGGTCCTTGGAGAACTAAAAGCTGCTTTCATGTAGGAACATAATCTCATCAGTCCTGTATGTAAAACGGAGTCGGTCTCCTGGTCTTACAGAGTTCAAAAAGCAGTTTTGCTTGGTTCTCTTCACGTATGTATCGAAGGCAAGTTTGCAAGTGATCTAGGGACTTTCTGGCGTGAGTGACTAGGTATTGGGTTTTGTCTCATTCCCAGGGAGACAAGAGCGAGATTTCCTAGACATAACAGCTCTTATTTAACATAAAACAAATTTAAAACTTAACTCGAAGAGTTCTGATTTTACATTAGCTAAAAGCCATTAATGAATCTAAATTGAACTCCTAATTAATTGATTAAATTTTTTTGTTGGATTAGTCTCTTATCAGGCATATGGTCTGGTTTATTTCCATTTTTTATTACAGCAACCTTTCAGAGTTACAATGTTGATTTTTGATTCAATTTCACTAGCATAAGATATTTGTCAAAAATATTAGTAGATCTGTCATCACTATTTTCAATCATATAATATAAAATACAGTAAGTTAGCAATTTCTAAAATTTAAAATTGTAGAAAACTTTGAAGTTTCTTCATGTTAATTTAATGGAAAGCTAGGTAATGAAAAAAGCAATTTTGATGGTGCGTAGTAATTCACATTACTCCAATTGTAATTTTTGGCAATTGTTTGGATGCATCAAATTGGTTTGCAATACTAACCGGTCAAGATAGCTGTGACAAAAAGCTAACTAATCAAATTATCGATGCTATTGCGCAATGAGGATTATTGAAGCATCTTTTTGGTTGGAATTTAATTCGACTGTGATAAGTTTCTTGACTTCTCCTCATGACAGTCTCATTTTAAAAGTGGAATTTCTTCAATGCCACTTCTTAAAATCAAAAATAAATGAAAAATTGAAACAAAAACAAAAACAAAAAAGCAAGGAAAAGTTTTCTTAATTCCATGACAAATTGATTAACTATTAAATATTTTAGTAAAAATTGCCAACATGTTTCCTAAAATAACAAAAAATTCATTATGTAATCAGATCTATTCATAATAATAATAAATTTCATTAGAATTTTGATGAGGTTAATTAAGAAGACTTACAAAAAAGTTCTAGGTCGTTTAGTGACATTTAGGACATTTGTGGTTTTCTGTAGAATTGAAATGCACGATTTAACCTTGAACACTAATATTGTCGTTGCATCTAAAATTATCTATTATCATAAATTGTACTTTGCATAAATAAATTATCCAAATACCTAAATAATATTAACGGAGCACGAATTGAATATGAAGGATTTACAAGGATACATACATTCCATTTAATTACCTTGTAAACTTTTTTCAGCTTACTTTTCTTAGCATAACTTCCGTTTTATTAACAAAATTTCGCGGAAGATACTAACAACTATTTAAAGCTGGAAGCTATTCATCTATCTATCTACACAGCGTAACGGGTTTCGAGCAGATAATAACCATCAACGTTACACATTCATATAACACCATTTAATTTCGCTTTCGTTAAAGGTGCGACCTCGTGGCCGCGTAATGTGAGTGAAAGTCCTACTTTGAACTTTACAGAAGTTTGACATTGACGATGGAAACCCCACCAATTGACTTAAGATATGTCTTCAGCAGGAGCCGGTTTGTTGTTGGTGGCGGAGGCGCCCACCCTCTCACATGCACACGCCGGTATTCTTTTTGCCGATTTTATCTTGATTCAGTAGTAGTAGTAGTAATAGTAGTTAGGTATGACTTCCTTAGATAGCACGTTCTTTTATTGGCGTTGCTGAAGAAAATTACGAGATAATTTTGTTGATACCAATACATTAAAATTATTATGGTGTATTATTATATTTTTGTGTTGAGTGTTACGTCAAGTGCGATTATGTATTTAGCAACAACGAAAGTTTAAATTATTCGGGATGATAGGAAACTTATACTTTCAGGTAAGAAATCTTTCAACTTTTATTTCGTTGCTGAAATCTAATTATAATTCTATTCTAAATTATTACTTGTTTCTAATTTAAAGCTTTAAAGATTACGCCATAAAAATTGCCTAGTTGAGGATGTCAGTTTATTTTGATAATAAAACGTTTATTGCTATGGGAATTTCATTACAGAAGATACAGAGACATAAACTCATATTTGAACCAGTTTCCCTTATAAGATGGATTAGGTGAAGGTCGGCAACTTTTAGCAAAACGAGGTACTGTTGCTAATCGTGATATAATCTACCAAGAAAAAAAAAGATTGTTAGGCTTACTAAAATTACCTGTATGATTTAAAATAGTAAAACATCAAATTGCTTCACTGAAGAAAAAACTGAAAACAAAAGAAAGTATAAAATAGATAGCGGTATGAGTATGATTTGTTGTAAATTTCCGTTTTTGTCTACGTTTAGCCTTCACTTTATGACCTCAAAGTTTCTTCCTTATTATTCCTAGATCTCTTTGGTATAAATCTACCTTTATAAATACAATGAATAGTCCTGTCTAACAAAAACTTCTTGGTAACCTCGAAAATGTCTAAAAGTGACATCTTCATTGCTGATAATGAATTTATTGTGTTTTTGCCCTCAGTCTTCAAGATTCAAAACGTAAATTAACTTCTGTTGTCTGATCTTCAGTTCGGTAGATTTTTGCAGTTTTGTGAGCAATTGTCATATTTGTTTTGGGCACTCTTCGGATATCGTTTTACTATCTTTGTATCTCGTGTATTGGTTTATTGTATTCAATCAGAACAAATGAGATTTCAAGGAGGGAAAAACCACATAAGATTACCGAAATAAACATTTTCAACGTTTAACATCGCATAAGAAGTATTAGAAAATCGATAGTAGTTACTTACTGTATTTGGTAATTCTTAGAAAGAGTAATAAATATAAATAATAATCATTAATCATTTTATAGCCTAAATGGTGCACTTTTAAACAACAAACCAAATTAAGAATTAGAAAATTAAAATTGAAACAGGGTATACTTTAAGATATTTTCCTTCAAATTAGGGCACTATTATTGTTGGCAATTCAAAGCCTCTCTGGGTAATAGTAACCTCGAGAAATGTTCACTAAAAGATGTCCTATTCTCTGCAATCACAAAAAAAACCTCAGTCCAAGATTAGTATTTTAGTATTATATCATGTAGGCACTTTTTAGCAGGAAATATTAATGTCTGAACGTAAAGATTAACTTTACCAGATTGCCATAACTCCTGCAAAAATCTTTTAATTGATAAATTTGCAATCCCTCATAAATGTCCAATTGAAAGTTAGTTATAATTAGTAACATACTACAAAAAATATTAAAAGTACCTGACTAGTCAGTTGGTGGTCTTTGTCATGAATAAAGAGTTAAAAACAAAACTGACATAAAGATAAGTCTATTGAATCATCATCATCATCATCATCATTTCTCAACAGAAATCTACGTTGGACAAATAATTATAAACACGCTCATGTAGGAGTCTCTAAGTCTAAAACAAGTATTTCTCAACTTACCTACGTAATAAATCAACCGTGCAGAACTATAAACTGTGACATCAGATCATGCGTCAAGAAATAATTACAATCCGAGTTTTCTTTTACCTTTCTTAGTGAGGGTAGGTGGTACAAAAAGGTCAAATCAATGTCTTGTCCGCAGTCGATGGTTGCCATACATTTAAAGCGCCAATCCAGCATACCAGTATCTGATTTACATCCAAAATTCCACTAAAAAGTCAAAACTGTTCAAAAATGAAAAATCGAGGAAAGTATTCAAACTGGCTATGACTTGAAGAATTTATTATTACTCAGTTAACATTCAAGACAAAGCTTTAGGATTCTAAGAGTACTTAATAGAGATCTCAATGTTGATGACAAGAATCTTGAAACGACAAATAAATAAAACTTGAAGAGTACTGATAATAACTAACGCCGTTAGTATGATCTTCACGATAATTTAAAATTGACTTCAGCATTCAGAAGTGAGAAACTGGACTGTCTAGAGCAGGTTGAAATACAATTAACAAAAACTTCTGAAAAGACTTCTCAGCAAGATAATTCTGTCAACCTAGAAAGAAATTGGATCAGAAGCAAAATTTGATTTTATATCGTAATTTGAGCAAAGTATGACGATAGCATGTCAAATGTTTAATTTATTTTCATCGTCAGTCATAAAGAGAGAACGAGACCTTTAATGAACAAAGATAGCTGTTTTTTGAAATTGTAAAATCGTTATAATTGGAGAACGGGAACTACCAATTTTGTGACCTTTGGAAATGACTACGGATGACTGTTCTATTGATCATCTGTTTTAGAAAATAAAAATAACAGATTCGCTTCCAATCAGTATGGTGGTCGTGAATTTTCTCAATTCTAAGTACATTTGCACGCCGCTGGTATCTTTAGTATGTATATAGATCAATGGTTCTCAACCGGCGGTGTTCCGTTGTTTCGTGAGCTTATTATGAGTGTTCGGCAAAATTATGAAAAATCAAGAAAGCCTGTACATAATCTTTGCTATCCATAGTTTTATTGATTTTCGAAATCTGCCTCTTAAACCTATGTCACACTATCAGTCAGTTTAATCAAACTTGACTATCAGTCTGAAACAATGACGTCATACCTTTAGTTTTGGTCAAATTTTCTAAGTTTTAGAGGCGTTTCTGAATCCATCAGTCAGTTTGATGCGATGGCTTACGTGATTGGCTAGATTTGAAAATAGTTAAGCAGGCGCGAAGAAAAGACGGTTATAGTGGGTTATTCGTGTTTGTTTTGCTTTTTGTTTATTTTCATTCTGCTTCAATGCTAATCCTAATGTTGAAACAGCTACTACCGCCTTTTTTGTTCATTTTTATAAAATAATATCAACTCACCTGGTGTTTTGTATACGCAGATATTAAAATGAATTATTATATTATTAAAAAATAACAACTAATTATTATTCTAAAAATTATTTACAGTAAAAATATAATTATTACAGTACAACCAATAAATGTAACTTGTTAAGTGTAAATGAAATTAGGTTAGGTTAGATTTGTTTATCTTTAACTTGAGTTAACATCAGTTAAAATGGGTTGGGTTAGATAAAATCAAACCGATTTAGGTTAGTTTTTATTACATTCTAAATTAGGTTAAGTCAAATTTGCTTTTCTTAGGTTAATTCGGACTAAGATGAGAATATGTTACCTAACAATTAATTTTGTATGGATATTTAGGATGAAGTCAGGTTATGTTAGATCAGAACACACGCTCTAATAATATAAATTGTGAGATTCGTAGATCCCAATAATATAAATGACCAAAATGATGGAACAATTTATGTTTTTTACGTGTACTAAATATTCACAGTCCCACGTTGGGTGCCATTATTATATTAATACAATGGATGACTTCAATACGTTATTAATTTTAGAGTTCCGCTAGATTTGTTTATAATCAGAAGTGTTTCGTAACTTAAAAAAGGTTTGAAGAACCTATTGTATTAGTCTTCTGTAGATATGATCAACATGATTTTCAAAATTGCATGCGGTTTTTATTACCCTGGACAATTCAATTACCGAAATCATTTTAGAAATTCTAGCAAAAAATTTTCTTCGAAAGTTGCGTCTATATAGGCAAGACGATTTTTGTTATAGATGAGAATTATTATCCAATCTACGGAATAGGTACTTGCTTGATCTTGAATATCAATAACTTCCTGTGTTAGCAAAATTTCTTAACACCAGATATAATAAAAGAACTCAATAATTTTGCTTTGTTTTATTGTCATATATCATAATATTTATTATATTCAGACCTTGAATTCACATAATGAGCTGGCAATGCCATTTCAATTACACTTTTATTTTTACTTCTTGACTTTTAACGATTTTTGTAATTAAATATACTAACCATCTGTTGACCATAAAACTATCATCAATCAAAGACGCCTTGGGCATTTTGCATAGGTAAGTATATACCGGGTTCAAAATAGTATCTAGACCTTCAACCTTATTCAAGGAATAGACAACTATAAATCTAAGAATCTTATTAGAAGACATTTCCATATAACATTCAAAAAAAGAAAGAATGTCGTCATCGCGACTTGCATATATAGAATTTTAGTGAGAGTCAAAAAATTTCAATTTCAAATTTGTGAAATATAAGAAAAAGGTCTGCAAATCTTAAAATTTATTAATTTCATAATTCGAGAGTAAAATTTCACATGTAACGTAATCTCGTTCTCACAAATTTAAAATAATTTAAAGCTTTCAATCTCCTTTTCAAGGATATAAGACAATTTTCTCAGATTTTGTTTTTATTTATTTAATTAGATTAATTAAAACACATCTCGTAATTGCGATTCCTATTAACGTTATATGGCATTAACATGAAAATCAATTCAAAACAGAAAACAATTAAAAACAGGAACTAATAATAAATGCTGACAAACAATAAAATTCCACTTAATTCATATGTTGAATGCAAAAAAAGATAAAAGAGTATAATATAATTATCGTTTGTCACAAGAAAGAAAACCCAACGGAGCATTAACATGTAATGACATAATTAATTCAATAAAAACTAATATCAGATACAAGTAATTATAATTAACGTATAGCATTCGCTAATTCACTTTCTCTGCTAGAGTTTGTTTCATCACCACTTGGTATAAGACATTTAACACCCATTGTTAAGTTACACCAAGTTTCACATTCAAAGACGTAGGTTTTTAACTAATACGTGGTTAAAGAGCGTTAATAAAGTAACAATTATGTAAACTAGATCTCTTTGTGTAAAACATAAACATTGAAATAATGATACACAAAAGAGAGAAAATTGTATCTCTTTAGATTCTTAGATAATGTTATGTAACAAATCTCGTTACGTAAAACCTTCATTCTGCTAAATGGAAAGTAGTAAGAGAAACAAAAATGTAGGCGCTATTGCATAGTTTAATCAAATTTCGACATTTATACGCTTCCAATTAAGTTAAACAATATCAAAAAGAAAAGGAACGGTTTTGTCTCAAATATAAAATTTATTAGTGTACAGAATACATTAACGCTTGTTTTGTCTCGTTTTTAATTGAACGATTTATTCAAATGATCAAGTTTTTATGCCGATCAAAAGATCAGAATAATTTAAAACGAACGGTTTTTCCAAATGTACCGTAACGAGGATATAGGAGACAATGAAATACTCATGAAGCATTTACGTTTACTTTTTAAATTCTATTCATCCGATTTTAAGTTTTTCTTATTCAAACGTATTTATAAGTACCATTTCATTAGTTAGTTGTTTCGCAAAAAATGGTGAAGACTTAAAATTCTTCTTACAAAGTATATTTCTTCCCTAAGCTTAGAATTAATTTAAGTAAATTGATCATAATTGGATGGTTTATGAGTCTTTTTGAGTTGCTCCATTAACTACATTAATTGCTCAAAAGAAAATCAGTTTTATTTAAAAAAAATAAGTTTATGGGGTATAATTGTAACTGCTCTGTTTTATAGTAGAAATTTTTAAAGACTAAGCAGATTGAAATAGGCTTTCACGAGCGTACGGGTTGGTTTTTTTTGTTGGTCATTGTATGTAATTTAAAAATGAGATTTATACTTTAGACCTAATTAGCAGAGTATTACGTTTAAGACAATCAATATACTTATATGGAGTTAAACAAGAACAGTTTCATTTCTTGGAATTGCCACAGCTGATGAGATTGAAACTAAAACTATATGTCAATAATGTGTTTAGAAAATTAAGGTCGAATTTCAAGCACAAAACACTCGATCATGCTCTGTAAGAAGTTTTGGCTTCAAACCGACAGGTTGTAGTAGAATTTTAGAAAAAATCTATTTCTTGTTTAACCCCGTATATTGAGTAATTAATAATTCAGAAAGAGAAACCTTACAATTACAGGATAAATACCTACCATATTCCAGTGAGACGTTATGGCAGTCAAACCAATCAGTGTGATCAAGACTAATGTGGATTTCAAAAATATAAAGATAATATACATATGGGGTTTCTCACTTTAAAAGACAAAAGGTTCTACTCTGTGTTGCTTCAATCAATTCTGCGGTCCTAAAAATGCATTGCCTAAAATTTTCTGTAGTTTTTGAAGTCCTTTAGTATACCATCTTTTCATATTTATCCAAATCCCGAATATGTCTGTCATTAATGTCATTTTCATAGTAAACCAATAGACCGAGCGGTGACTGTAGTTTACGCTACGTCATCGAGTACAAGAAAAAATTGTGTTTGTAGCGAAAGTGGTACAACAGACATACCCTTTTTGCCTAAGATTTACTGGGTTTAAGTTCGGCTTAGGCCCTCAAGTTTTTGGGGGTTTTCTATAGTTTTCCTGAAATCCCACGTTGAAAGGGATAAAAAGAGATCACTCCCACTTTCGACGGCCAAGAAATAAAAAACTTATAAATTTACTCGTCTCGTCATGGGCGTTCAGAAAAACTAGAGGATGGACACTTTATCTAGAAAAAAATTTTTTTTATGGAGATTTTCCATTGAAAAAAATTGTTTTTGAAAATTTACAACTTTTTTATTTCTTGACCGCCCAGAGTGGGAGTGGTCTCTTTTTACTCCTCTCAACGTGGGCTTTCAGGAAGACTATAGAACCCCCCCCCCAAAACTAGAGGGCCTAAACCGAACACTTACCATTTACCGAGTTCGAAGAACATAGATGACCTCCGGTACGATTTTTGTTTGTTTAATTATGTGATAAGTTCCACAGTAATTTTTGCTCTGCAATCTTAGCATACAAATACTGAGCTCTGAAACGTACTGTTTGTTTAGCTTGTTTCCTCCAAATTTCTCCTCAATGTTTGACACCAGGACATTCTTCACTAAATGATTGAGTCCAATTTAGTTCTTTTAATATAATAAAGTGTTTTACCATATTTTGTCCAAACTAATGAAAGTAAACTTAAATGCAAGGTGGGAAAATTTACGTCTCACCGGTTGAGTTGCTGACAATACAGAATCCTGGACGTTTCCGTTGCCTAAGTGACTTGAGTGTTTTTAAGCATCGTTATGTTGTGCGTTGGAAGCAACGCGATTGGTAAGAACCGGCGATAAAACAGTGTGAAATCGCTTCGGAGATGATTCTGACATATTGATGGGGTCTTCGTTAATGATTTTGACAACCTGCAGTGATAGGTTCTGGTGGAATTGCTATCTTTTTCAGTTTTTCTCGACTGATGTGTTTTGTAGCTTAGAAATTGCTGTCTGGTAATCAACGATACTTCTGTTGTCGTGTATTGGATAGGTAGGGATTTTTGGAATAATTTTGGATCTGTAGACAACACCTTGAAGATCAGGGTCACGACGTAACTTTTTCTAAAGAATTCTTCTGAAGACAAAAGGTTGAATTCTGATCTACTGCTCTGTTTAGATATCGGTGTCTTAAGAATTTCACATGCACATCTACAAGAATTCGCAGTTCCCATTAGGTGGTTCATTTCCGTGGAAGGATGTGAGCATTCTCCCGCAGGCGATCCTTTCCTTCTAACGAAGCCGGCGAATCACATGGCAACGTCGTGAAGAAAACGATGGATCGGTTGTCGCTTGGAATATCGCCGCTGAGTTGAGAGAGCAAGCCATTACTTCAGGCTTTGTCTAAAATGTCGCGTCGGTGAAGATGTTTGCTTTTTCCTGATTGTAGTGCACAAGATGAAATTATTAGATTTTCTTTTGACTCTTTCAAAAATATGTCAAAAATTTGTCGCCCTGGCGATGATTCAAGGCTTGAACAAGCGGCCTACCAACGCACCCTCCAGAATTAAATAAAGATGAAAATTGGATATTGTTCAGAATGATGGAAACCCAAACGGATAGTCCGCCAAGCTTTAGTTCTTCGGAAAATTCGTAGGAAAAATGATCATTGATAGGAGGTACAAAAAAAATGTGAACGGGGTTGTTGTTCAAGAGGTGAATAGAAGGAACGCAAACTTACGGCTACGAACTGTGCTGGAAATTGAAGGTCGGTGCTAGAAAACCTGTTCTTAGTTGCATTGATTAATACCATGGTGGGGTAAGCAAGTGAGATAACTTCGGTTAGAGAAACAACAGATCCATGGCGGTCAAGAAGGATGAGGAAGATCGAAGAAATCGGCAGTTCATTGTATGCTTCATTACAATCAACCACTTTCGACAAGAAATAAACTTTGATCAAGATTTACAAATTGCAAGCCAGCAACTCATAAGAATTACTACCGAGCAATACCACTGCAAATTCGTGTCAACGGCAAAGCATTAAAATTCATTATCTACTTCTATCTTTATTATTTATTAGTTTCATAAAATCATCTCCTTTTCTTCTCATCTTCATCTTCATTGTTTCAGACAACCTTCCTCGCTGAAAATTTATATCCAAATTTGCTCGTGTATTCTGAAAATTATTTGCGATCATCGCATCATTGATCTCCAAAATGAATATATTTGTTGAATTGACTCATTTTTATATTTATGGCCAAAAAGTCATTTATTATTATGTTACTATTTTGGTGTTGGGGGCACAATTGGATATTGTCCCAATTCGGTTGTTTGAAATTCGAGAGTTTCTAAAAAATTAATATAAATAAAACCGACCCCATATATTAAGATTTTGCAAATAACATTCCATAACAATTTTATTTTTGTTTCAGATACAGATACTGCTGTTTTATTTTTTATCTGCGATAGCAATAACAAATTCACAAGGAGCTGTGGCACCTCCTCCATGGGCAAATCCTAAATACAATCCATGCGCAACGCAACCACGAGGATGGCAATTATTGTACTGGCCACCAGATGGGAGATGTTATAAAATCTTTCAAGTATGTACTTTCTGTGTATGTATGTACTATGTATGTCGATCATGCACAATAAATATAATTAGATTGTTTTTCATTTTTTAAGTTAACAATCTTTGAAATCATGAAATCATTAATTTTCTTCTGGGCATGACTTGTATAAATAGCAAAAGTAATATTTTTAGACCTAATAGACAAGGTCAATAATTTGTTGTTCATTGAATGACAGTGAGTGTATAAATATTCGCATTAAGACACTCGATCTGGATGAATTTAACAAGAATTCAACTCCTCCACAAACGGTATTTAAAGAGAAAGTACTTTCAGTGCAATTGTTTGAAGTTAAATAATTTCAAGTTAAAGCTAATCAACTGGTCATAAGTAATTATAAATTTAAATTATTATGTAATAACAACAACTAATACCTCGCTAATAAGTAATAACATAACGTGTATACAGTTTACAAAATACAAAATTAATTATTGTAAAGTATTTGAATAATACATTAATTATACTTTCACAGTTTTAAGGAAATATTGAAATATTCATGCACAAATATTAAATATTTATAAATAACAATGATGAGTCAAAAGACGACAATATATGATATGTTCAAAAATAAAACAAAAATAAAAAAAGGCAATCAAAAAAATATTTTCAACTTTCTCATTCTTGTATGGAAATAATATCATACGCGCTTATATAACAAATACGGAAAAAGATACTCGGAGACAAATAAAATCAGGAAGGAAACGCGACATAATGAAAACAGAAACGTTTAGGCGAATCAGATATGCAAAAATGTTATTTCATTAACGTGTTAATCAGGGTCATTACTATGTATGTAATACCTATAGATTGGCGTATAACCTTATTACTCGTAAGTTTCCTACTACGTTCATTTCTATTTTTATTTATCTTACTTAAAATCTATCCACGGTGACAAAAAAGCAACAGACAGACTTCCTTATTTATAACATTCCAAACTGAAATTTGCAAACGACCTTAAAATTATTTTCAGGGCCAAAACAACAGAATCTAAAAGATTTCCGTTGATGGACGTCAATATGCAATAGAAGATGTGAGAGACTCGGACTCGATAAATGTGGAACTTCGTTTTTTTTTTATAATTATAACAAAGAAAATAGTAACTAAATACAATACGATACCTACAGTCAGATTGTGGCTCTTCTTCGGTACGACAATCTTCGAGAACAAAGCAGATACATTTACATATGCATTTAAATGACGGAAAGTTTAAAGTTTCTATCTGTCTATAGATCGGTTTCACCTTTTTAAAATCATTCGTTTTCATCAACGAATTCATAAAGTTCGTAGATGGGCTCAACTTAAAACGTTCGGAAATCAAGCAACCGAGAATCCGAAACATAGCTATTTCGAAAAATGTAATCCAGGATGTTTCACAGATGGATTATTACTGTAATGAAGGTGGTTGATTAGTGAACGTTTTGATTACTCGATATATTTTTTCGTTCCTTCAAGTTCCAATTATCGAAGTTCGACTGTAGTTTTGCGTAGTTTAGCGTTTCATAGTTAGAGACTGAGCTAACCTGTGGCATTTGATGCGTGTACAAAAATATATTCGAGACGTTCTACTCCCATATGAGAAGGCTGCTGAGCGAGATGAATAAAACATCAGATTCTTTTGTTTTGTTACTGCTTTTCAGAACATCGCGTCGCGGAGAAATTTACCTGGATTCTCAATAAATCCTAGGATTTGTATAAAATCTATTACTTACCGTATGTAACAAAAGTTCTCGGACAAAATCTGGTAACGGATTAAAAGACATGTCTAAATTTTATTTAACTCAGAAGTGAACATCTTAAAATACGAATTAAATAAAAGTCATCGTTCTTCTAATTTACGAAGCTTCGTCCTATCATCTCTTATTGGGCATTGAGCAGTTTCTACTCCAAGTTCTTTTGGTTTTTAGAATATTCGTTTTTCCATTTGATTCTCATTTTGGGCTTCCCACTCATTCTCGTAGATCATTTTGCTTAACAACTCAAAAAGCTTCGTGCCCGTTGAGCATTAGGTAAATTTCTAGGACAAAAGGTATGTTATGCCTTTCCAGCCATTCCAATGTTGTACGAATCTAATGGCACGAACCAAGATCCGGCCAAAACATAATACCGTCATTAACATGATGATAAATTGATACTCATCCAGAAGTAGATTTCTACTAAATTCGAAAGACAGTCACATCAGAAACGTTGAATCGACGGGATAATCTTTGCGTAGACATACCAATCGTATTTCTAGCATTCTCAACTAACCTCTGGGCTCTTTGTTGAGATAGTTTTCATAGGAGACCGGTTTTAGGTAAATTTAAGCAAAGTATAGGTATGAGACGGAAAGCCCACTGCAGATTTGCTTACCTCATAGCGGTCACAACAAGATGCTGTACAAGCGCAAAGATGGCTTTTTTCACACCTGCTTATATCATCGCCAACAAAGATAAATTAAATTGTACAATATAGTTTCCGCCATTACAATTCGTATGTAACATGTCTAGCATCGATTTTCAGTCACGAAGCGTCTGGCAGACCAACTCAAAAAATAAACATTTCCACAATTATACGTCACCGTCAGCAAAGAAAATTCCAATGGTAATCTATTCAGTTAAGTAACCTGATTCAAAATCCACCACTTCACTAAACACTCAAAGTTACATAATGGCTGATAGACTCTTTCAAAATCCAAACTAACAATCCTAACATCGCTGTTTACAAAAGCGGAAAATGTGCCAAATTGTTGATTTTAAGTTCCCAATGGTAAATGTGATTGTCTGCCCGCTCCAAACTGTTCGGCAGACCAATCTCGGGATCAAAATATTTCACGCATGCTTACGTCATTAACTGTAAACCAAAATCGAGTTTCCTTTTCTCGACTTGATGGGACGATTTGAACTTCAGTAGTCACTAAATGCCCGACACTAGCCTATAACTATTTTATTTTTAAAGATATGAAAAAAATTCAAAGGTGAAAGTTGTTTGATGTAATAAGAAGCATAATATCATACATTGAAAGAAAACTCAACGCCTACTGTTTTTGCGTACCATCAACTAACTTTAATTGTTTAAATGAAACATCCTGTATATTTCTCAAAATTCTGAATACACCTGAAATTCTCTTTTCAACTATATAACATACCTAACGATTTTCTTGAAGACTTGGCCTGCAAGATCCCCAGATTGATCAATTCTGGATTACTTCTTATGGGGCTTTTTAAAAGACCATGTTTATGTAACTCCATCAGTAATTTTTCTGCCCTGAGAATTAAATCATGCCTAGCGTGTTGTAACATTTCTGGCGTAACTAATGCTATAGCTGCAGTATTTCTATTTTTCAACTCATTTAGACTTGCCGATGGAGTTACATAAACATGATCTTTTAAAAAGCCCCAAAAGAAGTAATCCAGAATTGATAAATCGGGGGATCTTGCAGGCCAAGTCCTCAAGAAAATTATTAGGTATGTTATATGATTGAAAAGAAAATTTCAAGTGTATTCAAAATTTCGAGAAATATACAAGGTGTTCCATTTAAACAATTAAAGTTAGTTGATGTTAGTCGTTGAGTATTCTTTCAATGCATGATATTAGGCCTCTCATTACATCAAACAACTTTCACCTTTGCATTTTGTTCATATCTTTAAGAATAAAATAGTTGTAGGCTGGTGAACGATTTTTCAGCTACCCTGTATAATGTGTGTGAGAAATTTCTTGACAAATGGAAAATCTTGTTAATATCGAGTTTTTGACAAAAAGTCATTATTTCAAGAAAATCTTGGTTCTACCCAGATGATACTATACCCTCAAAATTGCTTTATCATATACAGTGAACGTAAACTTTCTTGGAAGATTGACTTTTTTGTCATCGATGCAAAGCATTGACGGGAAATTTAATTTGATCTACTTTCCAAATCAGTTTTAAAATTCAGTTTATGACGAACGAAAAAGAGCTTAAACCCATTCTAAATTAAAACGTCTTTTTGACAAGCCAACTTTGCGAAGCATCTTGTGGTGACCACTCTGCGCCGGCAGACCGACGATTCTTGCATCACGTTAGTTATATTTCTCAGTCGATACCGCATGTCAAACTTTTTGCCGCAATGAGGTAAGTAAATCTGCAGTCTATATAGTTTGATAAATTACTGTCCTGGATAGATCTTCTTTCCTAGAAATTCCAACAATCTCGTTTTTTGATATTTTGACTACTAACGCGTAAATGTTCTTTCTTAACTCTAGTTTACACGCCATTATTGCCAAAGTTAAAACTGGAAACTATCTATCAAATAGATAAACAATAGTGATGTGGTTTTATTTTCATAGATAACTCGAAAAATACAGAGTGTTCCAAAACTACATGGTTATAGCTTGAGTACGCATCCCTCGACAAAAATCAAGTCTACTTTGCCCTATAACATTTTTTTCCTAAAGTGCATCATTTACAAGATACAGGGTGTTTTTTGTTTAAAAAAACCAATTCAGAAATAGTAATGGATTCTTGGTCTTCTCAGTCCTCATATTTCCTATGGAACACTTCAAAGAAATCAATAAACATACTCGATTTTAAGAAGATCATTTTATTCTGTTCAAAAAATGTGCTATTCTTTTATTCTTACCTATACCATCGGCCCTTTGCCTAGAATTTTTATAAATCATTCACTAGTCCATCATACAATTGCCAAGTTACTAATCCTGGGTATTTGTAAATTATATCACAAATCTGTAGTTTAAACAAAGCCATTGTTTTTGTATGACTCCACAGAAAAAAGTCAAATGGGATCAAACAAGATTTCCCATTTAAAATAGGAAAGTTAATGTTATGTCATGAAACAGGAATGCTGGTGGCTGCAAGAGCAATTCAAGACATTACATAATACAAGTCCTATCAATGGGTAATAATAAAAAAAGGGAGAAGGTGAACCAGATTTCAGATTCAGCCAGTATACCAATTAGCAATAATTTACAGGTTTTGTCTTTACTGGTCTTTGTAAGAATGAATAAGATTTTTAACAGAATTATATTCAGATGTTGGCTTAAAAAATAAAAAGAAAATCTAAGAAGACTGTATAGACTAGCATCCTATTGAATTTACGCAAGCAATTTAAATTATTTAAATTAAATGAATAAATAGTAAATGCTACTTTACATTTCTTTTGTCATCAAATTGAAACGTCCTTATTTAATTCAAAGTTTACAACTTTAGTTAAAATAGCAGTTCAAGGTTGTATAGAAATGTTTATTATCCATGAAGATAATTGTAATGCGTAAAAATGAACTTAAATGCATTATCTTCAAGGTATTTTATACTCTGACATACACATTAGATAAAATCTTTTGAATTTCAATTACTTTTACAACTCTTTTTGCATGTATAATATAACAATAGACTTGTAAATAAAATGGTGTCTTTTTTAACACCACACCTTACTGCACCCATCATTAATGTTATTTATCTTGATTAAAAAGACGTTACAACAAAAGATAACACCAAACTTTCAATTTTAATCTACCAATTGCATCATTACATAGAGATCAAAAATTTTCATTTATTCAAATATTTACAATAATATTGAAATATTAATTGTAAATCATATCCAGTGAATCTTTCACTTTCATAAAAAAACTACAATTTTAAAAAATCAATTTCTATATGAGCTAAATTTCTGATCACGTAGTAACAAAAATGGAAAGTGCAAATGAACTTGTATTTTGTTTAGTTTCTTTTTAGGTAGGGTATCCTTGTCCCGAAGGAATGGAACTTAGTCCAACTACAATAACATCACCAAATGGAGAAAAACGTGTAGCCGCCGAATGTAGATGTCCACCACGAACGGCTCAATTTGCACGTGACGGTCAATGTTATGAACTCTTTACTGTTGGACCTTGCGAGCACGGACATTATTTTGCACCTGACACACAATATGAATCTAGTTCACAGTAAGTATCTTTGTTTTATGTAAGAACTTATATACAGGTACTCTTTAATTTTTAAAACATGCAACATCGTAGCTTTTCAAAGTACAATTTATTTGTTCATTGGTGACACTCAAAAAAAAGACTTACTATCTAATATAAGCAGTTTACTTCTTATAAAATGCTTTTATTTATTATTTATTTTATTTATCATTATTTCTATTTATTTTATTGTAACAATAGGTAGTGCATGTTGCATTAGTAATTCAAAATACCCATTGAAAAAGGTTATTGTGAAAAATTTATAATTTTTATGCAAGCAAAAGGCAGAATAGTCATTGAATAGTGTGTTTGTATATTGATATTGCTAATTTTAAAGATTTGAACTCCCTATCATGAGAAATTAGAAATAACTGAATAGCATTGTGCTAAAAAAAAATCTACAAGTTTGTTGATTTTAAAAATTACTAATACTTAGAATCTGACAATAAGTTCTAGTAAGTCATTTTGCTTCTGTTCTTGCATGTTACACATTAATTACAGAAATACCTATTTTTAAGATTCTATTCTTGTATGATATAAAATGATGCTATTTTGGTGTGGTCGAGCATTACCTTCATATGTGACATGGGAAAGCTGCAGTTTCTAAATCTTACTGGCCATATCATAAACTTAGCAAGTGGGGCCATAAATGACAACATGCAAATATCAGAAATTACTAAAAATGCTTTCGTTTCTCCTATATAATAATTCTAACCAAACCCAAATGTTTCACACAACATGTAATGCGTGATCTATGATTTTGATGCAAGAAAAAGGTAGATTAGTCACTGAATAGTGTGTTGGTATATTGATATTGCTAATTTTAAATATTCAAATCCCCTACCATAAGAGACTAGAAAATTATTTTCGATATATCTTGAATGAACCTATATACAGGGTGGCTGAAAAATCGTTCACCAGCTAACTATTTTATTTTTAAAGATATGAAAAAAATGCAAAGAGAAAGTTGTTTGATGTATGTTAATAAGAGGCATAGTATCATGCATTGAAAGAAAATTCAACACCTACTGTTTTTGCATAACATCAACTAACTTTAATTTTCTAAATGGAACACCCTGTATATTTCTCAAAATTCTGAATACAACTGAGATTCTCTTTTCAACCATATGACATACTTAACGATTTTCTTGAGGATCAGGCGGAAATTAAAGAAAACAACCAAAGCATTTTTCTGCTCTGAGAATTAAATTATGTCTATCGCGTTGTAATGCTATAGCTGAAATTTTACTTTTCAACTCATTTAGACTTGCTGATGGAGTTACATACACATGATCTTTTAAAAAACCCCATAAGAAGTAATCCAGAATTGATAAATCGAGGGATCTTACAGGCCAAGATCTCAAGAAAATCGTTAGGTATGTTATATTGTTGAAAAGAGAATTTCAGATGTATTCAGAATTCTGAGAAATATACAGAAGGTTCCATTTAAAAAATTAAAGTTAGTTGATGTACACGGAAACAGTAGGCGTTGAGTTTTCTTTCAATGCATAATATTATGCCTCTTATTACATCAAGCAACTTTTTCCTTTGCATTTTTTTCATATCTTTAAAAATAAAATAGTAGTAGGCTGGTGAACGATTTTTCAGCCACCCTGTATATTGGTCAATTCAAATTGTATTAATGTTAAACTAGAAGGCACACCCTCTGAGACCAACACTGCAGAGATTTAAAACCTAAATAATACTGATGAAGTGGTGATCATCATCACTCTCATGAATTGCATTGTTAATATCGTAATATAGTCATGAGTACAGCCTTGATTGACTTCATTGAACACATGGTAGTACAATAAATGTGACTTATTGTTTTGTATTTTAATTTTGCAGCAGCAAGAGACGTTGGGGTGTATGTAAACACATCGAGAAATGTCCAAACAGAAATGAAATATTCTGGCCTCAAGATGGAAAATGTTATTTATATTTAACAAGAGGCCCATGCTCCAAAGGGCAACTCATTACTTTGGGCATTAATAAAATTGCAGTATGCAGATGTAATCACAGATATGAAATGCGTAAATACTGGTCAACAGGAAATGGTTGTTTTGAACATTTTACCAGAGGCCCCTGCAGGGAAACTGGCCATTTATTCTTACCTGATCGTAGTTGTGGATGTCACAATTTATTACCTCATTATCATAATGGTACACAATTATGTTATGAAATAGGTAGGTAAGAATTTCTTGCCCTTATCTAATAGAATCTAATAGTGATATTTTTTAGGTACAATTGGGCCATGCAATTCTGGAGAACAGTTTCAGCTTGATCCAACTGAACAAAAGGCAACTTGTCAATGTAAAAAAGGTCATATAAGATATGTAAAAGATTCCAACTGTTATAGGCCCTATACGCAAGGGCCCTGTGAACAGGGTTATATTCTAGTCAATTCTACTTCTTGCATCAAACAACCTTGCGAGAAGGGTTATTTATATTATCCTGCAAATAAAAGTTGTTACCGAATTGGAACACGAGGACCTTGCAGAAATGGTCATGTGATTACATTTGATTTCGAAACGCGTCCATCTATTGATGGCATATCTTATAATGGTTTATGTCAGTGTAAAAAACCCAACTGTATTGAAAGTGAACAAAGTACAACGTGTATCAATGATAGAACTGTAGTGTTACATAATAAAAGGTGTTTTAAATTGTATAGTCAAGGACCATGTCCAGCAGGGGCTTGGTTAGCACTTAAGAGACAAAGTAAAACAGATATGTGGGAAGAAAATCGATCTAAAGAGGGTGTGTGTGAGTGTATGCCAGGCTATAAAGAAACTATACGGACAGAAAATAATAAAAATGTGACAGAGTGCATTGGACCAACAGTTGTTTTGGCAGAATTTCTTAATAAAAATTATTTTATGTTTACAACAAACCAATAATTTATATTTATTTATAGAAAGAATAAATTATAAAGAACTTACCTTAGTTTTTTTCTTAAATCTGCTATAGTATTCTCTAACATCATTATTTTGGCATCTTTCGATTTCAGTTCTTGTTCCAACATGGCCAATCTTTCTGTCTTGTCATCTATAGACATCTAGAATAAAAATTTGTAAAGTACAATTTTAGATTTAAACAATCTAGAATTTAAACTGCAATGAGGCAGCTAAGTAAATTACTGTTTCTTCAACTCATAAATTCTATGTCAAGTTATCTACAAAAAGATCTGATCATTAAGGCACATCTTTGCTTGTGAGTTATTCCATGTGAAATCACACAATTTCTGGAGTCTTGGATTTTACTGAAACTTTTTTGTTCAATTCGGTGTAATTTAAAGGCTGAGAAGAAACACAAAAATGAAATTTATGATTACTTACTGTGTTTTCTACGACAATTTATTTTACAAAATTAATTTTCAACACAGTATCATGATGGAATTCTTTTTGATTAGTTTATAATTACCTACCAGATACCGGTATGTGAACAAAGACGTATCGATACTGCAGTAATATTGGACGCATCAACAATCTAACTTCACCATTCTGTTTAGTTTTAAATTAAGAAAACATAAATAAATACTTGATACTGTTAGACATGAAAGTAAAGTACACTAAAAAAAAAACTATGACTTATCAAGATTAGCAAACACTATACACAGAGTCCAGTTTAGATAGACACTATCTTCTTCATTTTCAAAGGAAAATTGTTTTACTAACATTTCATTTTTCATAACAGAACAATAGAATGCAATGTTAATGTACCAAATATTGATTTTGCATTTTTGTGTTCGACCTGCAAAAATTCACTTGTATCTTTATGTTAGCTATCAGAAATAAACTTAAAACTAATATTAAAAATGTTGTTCTGAGCCCAGCCAAATAGTTCTTTGAGTGTTGTGATTGGCCTTGCCATGATTGAAGACTAGCTTTCATTGTTAATCTTTTGGTGGCACCCCCAATTCTATCACAAGGCCACTTCCTATGCGATGTTGCAAAAAAAATGCTATTCAGTATCAATTCCAAAATTTTTTTTGTGAAAGCATAGATTTGTAAAGTTTATTTTTCTCATCTAAAAAGTAGATAACTTTTTTCACATTCCTCAATTCCTTTTTCAAGAAACTTACAAGTGCGCTTGTGTCGTGTTTTAGGCATTCTGATATTGCAACCAGGCTCCTGTGCTTTAATATTGTGTTTTTTGTAATATAGAACAAAGGGATGCACTGTAGTCTGCATGGGCAACAAAAGAATAGTTTTCTGCAAAATTGGAAATAACAATACATTTCCCATAGAGCTGGGCAGTAATAACCTACTTTGTAATTTAAATTACTCACTTAATTGCCATTCCACAAAAAGAAATTGTAATTCAATTCTTATGAGTGAAAAGTGCTAAAGTAATTTATAACAAATGTATCTTAAAATTGTATTACTTAAAAAGTAATTGAATTACCTAAAAGTAATGAAACTACTTAAAAACTAATCAAATTAATTGAAAATTTGAAACAACCAAAATTTTTAGAGAGAAACAAGATAACTAGTTCTAACAAGTATATCACACATGTGCGTCATTCCTGTTTAATCTTGGAAAAGGGTGAGTTGCTTTGTGTATTATTATACGGTGTGTCCAAGATAAGGATGCACAGCATGGGGATCTTAAAAACGGTAAGAGATACAGCATCGGTTATATGGAATGAAAGTTGGATATTTATAGGACCTTTTTGTTGGCGTTTGCAAAATCTAGATATCTTGAATAGTTTCAGAGATATTAAAAAAAAGTAGATTTCTTGATTTTCGTTATTATTTTTTTCTTTCCTGTATTTGAAGAGATATTGGAAAACTAAAACCACTTTTCCGTTGCCACTTTTTGTTCTCTATTAAAATACGCTACCTAAATTCCTGTACAACGTTTCAGTTTCAAGTAACCATCATCAACCTCATTTTTTTAAATACGCGGAAAAACAATTGAAAATTGTTTTGAATAGCTCTGGTTGTTACGATTCTAATAATGTAAACACGATAGGGTTATTTTGGTTTTGATTTTTTTGTGTTGAATGCTGCTGTGACCAACTGTAATAATTGCTGTTCATCTTCAAAATTTTGGTTGAGCACATGATTCTTGACATAACCCCAGAGGAAAGAAATGTAACAGTGTCACATTATCAAATAATTTGATCAAACTCAACTATCAGTCTAGAATGATGACGTCAAAACTGACAAACTCAAGTTTGTATCAAACTGGGTGGTCACACTATAAACAAAATAGTTTGGTGGTTTGCTCAAACTGTGAGGTTAAGTAGCCGTATTTGGGTTGGTATTTACAAAAATACTGCGTGTTTTTAAAATTTTGTGAAGTTAGAACATTAAATTAATTTATTATTTGTTTTACGTTTTGTTGTTTTCTTACTTCTTATTCACTACTGACCACAAAAAACTAATAATTATATTTTTACTATAAATAATTTTTAGAATAATAATTAGTTATTATTTTTTAATAATATAATAATTCATTTTAAAAATATTAGCGTATACAAACACCAGGTGAGTCGGTATTATTTTGTAAGTACGAACAGAAAACAGCGGTAATAGCTGTTTCAACATTAAGATTAGCATTGAAGCAGAATCAAAATACACGAAAAGCAAAACAAAGATGAATAACCTGCTATAACCTTCTTGGCTTCGCGCCTGCTTTACTATTTTCAAATTTAGCTAATCACGTAAGCCATCGCATCAAACTGACTGATGGATTTAGAAACACCTCTAAAATTTAGAAAATTTGACCAAACTAAAGATATGACGTCATTGTTTCAGACTGATAGTCAAGTTTGATCAAACTGACTGATAGTGTGGCATAGGTTTTAGATCAGGTGATCTTGCAGGCTAGGGTACTGCAGGATGCATTAATTTATAGCATAAGAAATTAAAATAACCCTATCATGTTTACATCAATAGAATCGTGACAACAAGAGCTACCCAAAACAATTTTCAATTGTTTTTCGGCCTATTTTTAAAAATGACGTTGATGATGGTTACTCGAAACCGAAACGTTATACAGGAATTTTCTTAGCGTATTTTAATAGAGAACAAAAAGTGGCAATGGAAAAGTGGTTTTAGTTTTCCAATATCTCTTCAAATAAATAAAAGAAAAAATAATAACGAAAATCGAGAAATCTATTTTTGTAAATATCTCTGAAACTATCCAAGATATCCAGATTTAGCAAACGCCAACAAAAAGGTCCTATAAATAGCCAACTTTCATCCCATTTAACCAATGCTGTATCTCTTACCGTTTCCAAGATCCCCATGTTGTGCATCCTTATCTTGGACACACTGTATAGTATATCCCTCTATCGGTGTTGTCTTGTCTGTATCCAGAATTCATTCAAAAAGTCTAAATTTGTGGTTTAAATATCTGTGCAAGTACAAGGTAAATTGATTCTTCAGCATTTGAGAAGTTTTAGTTTGTTATCTGTGTAACAGAACTTCAAAGCTTGTGTGACTTTATTTGACATTGACATGCTGTAAAATGTTTAGAACTTCTGCTGTAGTACTAAATATAAATTCATACAATAATGTGATTTTCCCCATCCATTAATTTAGACTAATTTCTACTATATGTAATTTAAAAGTAATTTAGATAGTAATTCAATTACTTTTACCAAATAATTTGTAATTTAGATATATTGCTTGCAAAGGAATTTTGTTACATTGCAATTTAATTATTTTTATGAAAAGTAATTGTAATTAGTAATTAAATACTTTTAAAAAGTAATTTATCCAGCTGATTCCCCAAGCTTTAGATCTTCCTTCTGTTTAGAGAAAGATGCAGCTTGTTGTGCAATAAATGCATGAGGTAATAAATTCAAGAATTTTGCAGATAGCTTTTCCAAATAGTCTTCAACTGATGACTATAATGTTTTTAAATTTGTACAATCAACTCATTGTTTATAAGTAAAGATCAGACTATATGCAAAATGCACCTCCTTATTTTTTAATATACGTATCTCTTCAAAACGTTGGAATTACTTGTTTTATTGTTTACTAGGACTTTTTAAAACACAACAAAAAGTAAAAAAGGAATATATCAAAAGATACAGAAGTGCATTTTGCACATAATTCGAGCTTTACTTATAAGTCACCTCTTATATCGCTTCTGCTTCAAGTATTTCCTGAAGTTGTTTCACTACTTCCTCAGTCCCTGGGCAATTTTTGCATTTTGTTAAATAGCAATCTGGTGAAGGAATATCACAAATCACTTGCGACAAACACTACATATAATTACGTCTGATTTTGCCATAAGTCTAGGAATATTAGCACCTTCAATCATCAATTTAACATTTTCATAATGAGCACAAACACAGAATGTGTTCCGTGAGCTCCAGGAAGAATACATTCTTCTACCTTCAGTTTGGCAAATTTTGAAAAACTTATTTTGCATTATACTAACCTTTTTTGTTTTCCCTCTCTTACAAACACATTACATCATTAGAACTGTAAAACTGCAATACTTATTCCACCATTGAAGATTAAGTTTAGTATTGGGAACTGACAATATTCCCTTCTCTGTAGCTAATTGCTTTGCTATTCTAATCATATGTGTAGAAACACCAAAATACTGTTTAATTTTATTAAGAAACCAGCTTTCAAAAATTGTTAAAATTTGAATTTGTACATTTTTGTTGTGCTTTGTTAAAACAGTTCACCAGGTTTTGTATATGCATGAAATACTTTTTCTTTAAACGTACTTTGTGTTTTCTGTGGCTTTTGATAGGGGTATCTTTTTTGTGACAGTTCCTTTTTTCTAATGGGTGTTTCTCCTACTGATGCCAAACCTTCATTCAGTTTGGAAATATCGGGTCGGTTTCCGCTCTCGTCATTAAACTTAAACATTCTCTAATTACCACGGCAACTTATTTTGTCCTTTTTCTTCTTGTTAAGATCAGATAAAGCTATACTTCTTTAAATTTCTTAAGTTGCACACTCATCAAACATCTGTACTTAAGTGCATTTATAAAATGATCTTTGGGCAATAACTTTCAAATGTTTTATGATTGTTCAATTTCACATGGAATGGCTTTGAGGCACCTAACAATGCAGGTAGTACCTCTCTGCATACTCAAACAGCAGTACTTGTAACATTCTTAAAATACATTTATAATTGGAATTCCATCTTGAAATTTGAGTGATATATAAAAAACGCATTCAAGAATATACATAGTAGAAATTTTCCAGATCTTTAAACAATCAGGTTAATGCAGTAACTTACAATTTAAAAAAAAACAATCTTCTAAAATACAAGTTGTTTTTTAAATAATTGAATCCTAGTATTTATGGAGTAAAAAACCATCTTTCAAGCTTTAAAATGTTCCAAGTTGAAAGTTTCTATGTTGTGTAATAAAGAAAAAGCAAATGTTTTTATACTAAAGGATGCGCTAATTCTCAAAAACTTAATATATACAGAACAAAATACAAAAAAATTTGTGTCTCTTTTTTTGATTGGTACAACATATAAAAAAAATTTCAAGTGATTACAAAAACTTGATGTTTTGTGACTGCTCGTTTTCACATGAAATAGCTCTTGTATGTTTTATTTCCTTAGCTATTGGACAATGATATAGTAAAGTAAAAAATACAAAGTAAATCATTGCAAACTCATCAACTTAAAACCTCATTGCAGCTTCAAGTAATACAACCAATGTAAAACTAACCAACAATCCATCCTTTTCCTGATCAATTTGAGCAAGATTTCCTTTCATAAGCTTAACGTCACTCTTCAAACTAATCACTTCTTCAGAAAGGCCACTTCTATCTTTTTCTAAACTACGAACACGCCCTTGCGACTTCTCAAGTTCCGCT
Source organism: Ignelater luminosus (assembly GCA_011009095.1). Lineage (NCBI taxonomy): Eukaryota > Metazoa > Arthropoda > Insecta > Coleoptera > Elateridae > Ignelater > Ignelater luminosus. Next base: position 242,794 of record VTPC01090545.1, on the reverse strand, counting down.
TCAAGCTGTGATATTTGACCTTGAGAATCAGCTAAAGCCTTATCAGTTTGTTCTTGAAGTGTCCTGTAATATTATTACAACAATAATATAACATTCATAAACATGCACACAAACAGATTACTTACTTTAGTTGAGTACCTAACCCTCTTTGATGGTTCAATTCTGTTTGGCATATACGTAATTGTTCTTTTAAAGCTTCACACTGTTCCTCAAGGCTGTTGATAGCAGCGCGACGTGTACCTTGAGTTTGCATCAAATCTCGACGTTCCTGTTCTAACCTTCTTATTTGTTCTTCTGCATCTATCAAAGCTCTGTCTGTCCTGTCACGTTCTGCAAATTGAGTGTCTGTGGCAAGCTGTAAAGGTTTATTAAAGTACTGTTTATTACTTTTACAATAACAAATAGGATACCTTGAGACGTTGCCTCATTGCATCTCTTTCCTCTTCTAATCTTTGAATGTCACCTCTGAGCATGTCTCTTTCCCGTTCCAGTTTTCTAATAGTAGACTGAAAAAGTTACAAATTTCTTTTAAACAAAATTAATTTTATTTGATCATTAAAATAACAAACTTACTCTGATAGATAATCCATCATAATCACCTTCTATACGATCTCTTGCAGTTTCCAATCGTGTCATTAAATTGTGCTTTTCTTGAGCTAACGTTTTGTTTTCATGCTGCAATGTTGCAATCTCTTTTTCTCTTTCGTTGAGTTTTTGTAATAAGCCAGAATGCTAAAACATTTTTTTAAACACAAAATAAATCATCACACACTAGACAACGTCATTAGATGTTTAAGTAAATACCTCTTTTTATTTAAATTAGAATAAATTATTATTTTTGAAAAGTGCAAATCATAAAATCTTTCATAAGGTTATGGAAACCAATAATAACATTTAGCACAGGAGCATATGTTCCCAAAATCCACTTCCGTGCACAGGTTAGTGATATAATGGCACTAAAGATGTTGTTTGATTCATGCCACCACGTAGAAAAACAGTTTCGATGGTGTTAGACTCAGTTTGGAGGCATATAGTTGTGGTAACATCACCAAAATGGCCATCTTCCACAGTTAGATAACTGGTATTTTCTCAGAACCTTCTCAACAGATTTTAATCTTTAATATTTCAGTCTAAAAGTATTAGAAAGTTTTAAAAAAGTATATTAGACATATTTGGCATAGACATTATCATTTTTCCACAATTCCCAAAAAACATAAATAGACTACAGCAAAACTAAGTATGATACTTATCAGTCAATGTAGGGCATTTTTTTGATTTTTCTTATTGTGTTTTATTGATTAGCAATCAGATTTCTATAGGCTAATGTGATAATTTGAGAACACATCTCTGTTCTCATTATTATATGGTAAGGTCTTCTCCATTGAGAAAACCTCTTTAACTATTTTCAGGTCTGCTGGGCAGTTCCTTCTAAGTCTTCTTCCAATTTGATGTTCTAATAGTAGATGTAGCAGCACACTTGTATAATTTTCTAGTCTGAGATGATATTTTGTGCTGTGTTCTTAGATGACATCTTAAGTGTCTTTGGAGAGTCACGGAAGCTGTTACTGAATCTACATCATTCGCAAGAATAACAGTATTGTTGGCAAAAGTATCCATTGTGGTTTTTCTATTTATCAGGAGGTCTGTCATGTACAGTAGATAAAGCAGTGGTCCAATAACACTACCTTGTGGAACACCAGATTTTATTAGAAAGTTATCAGATATGTTTTCATTGACTCTAGTTCTGAATTCTCTGTCACTTAATGTAGGACAAATGGTCAGTATAATGAAAAGGTCATCCAGTCCAATTTGTAGTGTATATGAGATTCTCAACAAGCTATCATACGTTGAAATTGGTTAAATAGATTCTGAGATAAAAAGATTGGTTTGAGGGTTGCATAGTTGAACCAATTCATTAATGTAAATTTTCTGTGCCATAATATTGGTATAATATTGCACTGTATGATTATAGAAGTGTAGTTCATAGTTTTACCATTTGTTTAATTAATTTAATTAATAAATTTGGAACCACATTACATACTTTGCTATCATAGATGACTATGTGACCCAAACAATTTTATTGCTCAGCTCAGGCAAACGCTCAAAGACGAACTGAGGTCAGGAAGGCTGCCAGTTATAGATGAGCAAGTAGTACTCGCTGTCATTGAAGCCGAAGTCATTTTCTGCTCTTGCCTGAGCTTGCCGAATCACTGCTTCACACTCACATGAGAGACAACTCCTGGGCCTTTCGCATGAGTGATATTGTATCATACTTGCATAGGTGTGTGGCCGGAATCGAATTCATACTTGATTAAAATATGGATCTCATCTTTTGAAACATTCATTCTTACATTTAAACAAAATCAGAAATGCTGAAAAATCCATGAGTGCCATATCAAATGAAAGAGCATTGAATGTTCTATCACATGATAAAAGAATTGGGTTAAAATGTTGCTTAATTTTTGATATGAAAATCAAACTGTTCAATCAATTCTGAAACATTGAGACTTTGCAACTGTTCTTCCATACACTTGTATACAGTGTGTCCAAGATAAGGATGCACAGCATGGAGATCTTGGAAACGGTAAGAGATACAGGATCGGTTACATGGGATGAAAGTTGGCTATTTATAGGACCTTTTTGTTGGCGTTTGCAAAATCTAGATATCTTGGATAGTTTCAGAGATATTTTAAAAAAAATAGATTTCTTGATTTTCGTTATTATTTTTTCTTTCCTTTATTTAAACAGATATCAGAAAACTAAAACCACTTTTTTATTGCCACTTTTTGTTCTCTATTAAAATATGCTAACAAAATTCCTGTACAACGTTTCAGTTTCAAGTAACCACCATCAACCTCATTTTCTAAATAGACGGATAGCTCTTGTTGTCACGATTCTAATGATGTAAACGTGATAGGGTTATTTTGATTTTTTATGCTATAAATTAATGCATTCTGCAGTACCCTGGCCTACACGATCACCTGATCTAGCACCATTAGATTTCTTTCCTGTGGGGTTATGTCAAGAGTCATGTGCTCAACCAAAATTTTAAAGATGAACAGCAATTATTACAGTTGGTCACAGCAGCATTCAACACAAAAAAATCAAAACCAAAATAACCCTATTATGTTTACATCATTAGAATCGTGACAACAAGAGCTATCCAAAACAATAGAAAATTGTTTTCCGCGTATTTAAAAAAATGAGGTTGATAATGGTTACTCGAAACCAAAACGTTGTACAGGAATTTTGTTAGCGTATTTTAATAGAGAACAAAAAGTGGCAACAAAAAAGTGGTTTTAGTTTTCTGATATCTGTTTAAATAAAGGAAAGAAAAAATAATAACGAAAATCAAGAAATCTACTTTTTTAAATATCTCTGAAACTATCCAAGATATCTAGATTTTGCAAACGTCAACAAAAAGGTCCTATAAATAGCAAACTTTCATCCTATTTAACCAATGCTGTATCTCTTACCATTTCCAAGATCCCCATGCTGTGCATCCTTATCTAGGACACACTGTATATCACCTAAATGTAACTCATTTTTCAGATCTTGGACTTTTTGGAATAGGATGTTTTCTATGTCTTTGTTGTTTTCAAAAAATACTTCCAGGTAACAATCTTCAAGAGTTACAAGAGTATGAGTATGAGCTTCAACAGCATGGCAAAGATTCTTTCCATCAATCAACTAATTGTATTTACTTTCACTGTACAATACTGTCCACATTTCTGTTATACCACTATGGTCAATGAATGATCCAATTGCATGACTACTGCATGTAATGTATGTGGCTCATTGGGAATTTCACGATACATTCTACAAATTGAATTGCACAGTCATGCTAACCATTTATCCTACATCAAGGGAGAACTGTCATGCGTAGTTTGGTATTTAAATGATTGCATCTATGCTAAATATGTATAATACACTTTTTTAAAACTTTCTAATACCTTTAGAATGAGATATTAAAGATTATGGTTCATTGAGTAGATTCTGAGAAAATGCCAATTATCTAAATGTGGAAAGCAGTCAAGACTGAAAATTGAAATTTTTCTTCTATGCACCAGTACAAATCAAACAACACCTTCTGCACTAACTTGCACATGGGATTACATATGTTCTGGGACTAATTTATTTTTTTTTTTATTTCGTATAGATCAGTATCGTAAATATCACAAGTATTGTTAGATACTATTAGCAAAGCTATTACAGTCTAATTTGTTCTTAAAATTATTTATACTTTGAGCCAATACAATATCTTCTGTGAACTTATCCCAGTATAGGATCATACTAAACATTTTTACAGACAAATCAGGAACCAATAGATTATTGTAAAGAGTGCACACATGTAGCTGTTTCAATATTATAGAATCCAGAGTAGGCCTTGACATGATATTTTTGTAACAGTGCACTTTGAAGTGAATATTACTAAATAAATATTTTTAGGTTAAAGATCTGTCACTTGTCATCTTTTTAAATAAAAATGAGTTGTCAATATATATCTAGTAATTTTTGTGCTTTTAGGTTGTAAAGCTGAATTTGCTATATGTTTGTTGTACACTGCAAAAATGGAGTAAAGCCAAAGCCTACTCTGAATTCTATACAATATTGAAACAGACAACAACTGATTATTGTAATTTTCATGAAAAGGATAGATATCACACATACAGGGTTGCCAAAAAGACTTGGTTAACTAGAATGTAAAAAGCATGAAACTTAAAAAAGATAGTCGAGTATTATTTGTAGAAAATACAGATAATGCATATTTGTTAAAAAGTTTAAAAAATAAGCTTTCCAAAAATATAAATTATGACCTACTAAAATACATTAAACTGTTACTGAGATTTAGTCGTATTTCCTTACTTTTTGGAAACCCCACATAGTGATCATAGTATGTTTGTATGAGGCCACTTCTTCTGTAGCAGTTGTATGAGGTTATAAAGTGCAAAGCCCTCAATTACTATCTAGTAAGTCCATATCCTTTTAGGAATATGGTGACCAAACTGTAGTAGCATCATCAAAAAAGGGTAAGACATAGGTTTCAGCAGCAGCTGGTGACCTAACTTCACTTAATTGGTTCTTTTACAGATAAAATAAATGGACAAGCTAATCAGACAGCTGCTAAAGTCTGCAACCACCATGAAGCTAGGTCATCAGTCATCACTGATAGATTTTATATAAACAAATGCAAATACACATATCTTCAGAATCCTGTGTGGCAATGCTAAAATTGCTTACAGTCTCATTTGTAAAAAAAATCATTAAACCACCAGTATTTTTATACCTTTTTTCTAATCCAGCCATGTTTTAGGAAAAATATTACTACATAATATTGATTTTTCATTTTTTAAAGGTGTATTATCAACATTGAGTACAGAGTGATCAAAAAGAAGCCTTATTGTGGTCGGCCTTGAAATTGAAAACGTACATGGGTGCTTGATATATTATAGGTACAATTATAATTTAATAAATGACAATATTAGCTGTTAAACTTTGTAGTTACTTTTTTAAAATACTTTAAACACTTCCAATAAACACTTTTTGTTCGTTTCACAAACAAATTTCAGCCAAAAAACAATTTAAAATGAACTTAATAAAATATTTGACAAGACCTTGTCACTTAACAAGTGCACATCAATTTTAATTTATGCCCTACGGTTTTTTTTCAAGGGTGACTATGATATACTTTCTTTATGACTAGTAGTATTGATTTAAAGTGCCTTTAATCTAAATATTTCAAATAACATAAAAACATTTAATACTTGTTTAATAATTCAAACCTATTTATTTGCATACAAACATTGTACAATACTCAAACATTGAAAGCACAAGGCATATTAGTGTAAATATTGCACATATAGTTTGAACCCATCGTTTAATCTAAAAATAAGAAATTACTTTTATTAATTACTTTGTAGGTTCTACTTTTTTATTTTCAAATCCTTTGCAAGTGATTACCATTAATATTGCCTGTCTTGTGATTTTAAGAGGCAAGGTTTTAAACAGAGCTAAGGAGTATCCAAAGATTCAAAAATACTTTCAAAGTACATATTACAATTTAAATTAATTAAATTAATTTAAAAATCTTTACCACAGGTAGGATTTGAACCAATATCTAAAAAGATTTGAACCTAACTAACCAACTAGAATACCTACCTCGGTAGCACAGTTGGTTAGTGCACCTTACGCGAGATAAAGTTACATAGGTTCGAATCCTACCTGCGATAAAGATTTTTAAATTAATTTAAATTGTAATATGAACTATTGTAAAGATGTCATTAATAATTTAATGTATGTCATGAGTGATTAACTCAAGAAAATTATTAAAGTAAATTTACTTTCAAAGTATTTAGTAATTGGATTATCATCACAAGAGGTAGAAATTAAATGTGGAGTAAACAGATATTTGAGAAAAAAATATATTATGCCAATGGAAACATCGATAATTTTACTAGTTTTGAAATATACATCCAATTTAGGAGAGAAAGCTTCTCTTACTTTTCTTAAAAGGATGCATTGTGTTAGAGTAAAACAGAATTCTTTGATATCTAGGGATGTCAAGACTTAATTTTCAGTAATTTTCAGATGGAATTTTTTTGTACGTTTATTACTATAAAACACCTATTTTTCTTGTAGAGTTTAATTATGCATTTCTACCAATTAAAACCCAGTCAAAATTCCAATTATAAGATTTTTGGAAATTAACTAAAACACTTTAGTTTTTATAAAGAAAGGTCTGGTCTATCTAGGGGTGAATATACTGCACAGTTGTTCCTGTAATTGTTTTACAGCATTTAAGTAAAATGGATACATCTGTATTGCGGCTAGTGTTCAGACAAATTTGCATCTGGATACACATATTTTAAAGTGAAATTTTTGTGACAGTGTAAAGAATATTTGAAAACTTTATCATGGATACTACAATTCAAAGTAAACAGTTTTTATGGCATAATAATATATGTTAAAGTTTAATAAAAATTTAAAAAATGCAAGTAAACTACATGGTCGCAGAAAGATAGTCATAACTCAGATGTAGTATACATTTTTGATATAAGACAAGAGTACTTTATTTTTATCATACATATGAAGGATTTTAAATTTTCTATCAAATTTATCAAAATTGAAGAAACAAAAAAGTTATGATAAGAAAAAGGAGTAGTATCCTCTAGTTTAATGACTTGCTGACATTTTTAAAATGTGAATTTACATCAAACAGTAATCCTTGATCAAACAAGAATATTCTTCATACACCAGAAAAAAATGTTGATTAGTTTAGATTTTATAAATGAAGTTAATGATTCTTCGTCCCCTTTTTATCCGCCAATATATAGAAAACCATGCATTATTCGTATGACAGACAAAAATCATGGTAATCACTATATTCCTCTATCAAAATAATACAATTAACATTTACAGAATTTTGTAATTCTTTGCTGATATTAGCTGTATTCTTTTGTCCTGCACAAACTGAATAAACTGAAACTGATAGAAGTGAGAAATCTGTCCACTTTCACTTTAGTTTATTCAGCATGTTCAGAACAAAAGAATACAGCTATTCTTATATACATGATTGATGGATGAAATGTGAATATTTATACTTTAAAAATTTTTATTTTCTAAGCTTTTACTATAATAAACTTACACTGTCCGGCCTGTTGGAAATATTCTTCATTTGCTCTGACACTCTCTGATATTCCTTCATGTAGTAGTCCCTCTCTGTTTTATAATGATCCAAAGCAGCAGCCTAAAAATTATTTTTATAATGATTACCATTTTACAGTGTTATTCTTTCCTTCATAAAGTACATTAAAAGCAGTCTACCTGCATACAAGGGCATACTAAGTGATGATCTATTCCACCATTAAGCCATTCCTTACATATATCTTGCAAACATTTATTTTCATTGCCGCAAGTGCAGCATTGGCAACATCTAAGATCAACATATTTTTTGGCAGCTGCATCATTATCATACTGTATATGATCTACAGATTTGAGCTTATGTTCGTTCAAAACACAGGACACATTGGGACTATTTTTTGGTACTGCAGCATAGGCTGGTTTTGGGAGACTTGTGCATTTTGTTTTTCTTGTATTGTGCAGTGCAGCAGTTTTCTTTGAGGATTTTTTGGATTTTACCACTTTAGGAGGTTTAGGATGTAGGGGCATTTGATTAATGATTAGACAGTCTTTTGTAGGTAAAAATAGTGAATTAGTGTTTGGTTTCAGCCTTGGTGAATGTCTGGGAGAAATACTTTTAACAGGGTTGGTATTCAAATTTTGTTGCTTTTATAAAAAAGAGGAAGTTAAAACATTTTGTAAAGTTTTAAATTTCACAAAAAGCGTCATACCTTTTCTTTTACTTTTATATTTAATCATGCATAATAAGTAGATTTCAAAATATCTTGATACTAATTAGTAAAATAGGGCTTTATAACATAAAGGTTAGTAAAATAGGGCTTTATAACATAAAGGTTAGTAAATAAAAAGAAATTATTCCTGTATGTGTTCTTTTAGTGGTACAACGAAGTAAAAGTAAGGTTATGGACTTATGGTACTTTATATTTCACGAAACGTATAAACTCGAATATTAATACTATTATGCACTTACTTCAGCTCTTCCAGAACGATCAGTTACAGTATCAAATTTATCGGTGAGTAATTTACATTCTAGTTCTGCAATTTTACGTTTTTGATTGGCTGATGCTTGAACTAATCTATCTATTTCTAGGTTTAAGTCATGCTCTGAAATAAAAATTTTAATAATATTATAAGTTATAATCTTATTCACGTTACTAACAAATTATTTTTTAAATGCTAGATATATGATTTCTTCTATTAATATGAATAAATGATATGCTACTAAGACCATGTAAGCATTTTTCAATATTTTTGGGATTTTGTTATTGAGTTTACAAAGAATGTTGTTTATATTCATAGTGTTTTCATAGGAATTTCTTAATTACTGATAATTTTTAAATGTTTCATAAAATATCAATAAACTCTGGTTCATTTTTAGAAAAAGTAACTTAAAATTTCATCATAAAAATAATAAAGCCATACCCAAAAATATCAAAAAGCAGAACTTTCAAAAATGTAACTGTCATTAAAAATTGATTTACACAAACTATAATTCCACAAATAAAAATTCATTTTTAACATACCAATAACAGTAAATTGATTAATCCTATCATTTAGTCGTTTCTTTTCATCTAATGCAGTTTCTAAAACTGTCTGTAAATGGTTCTTTTCCAATTTTACAGCATCTAAGTCAGCTAATAATTCTTGTTTTTCACGTTTGAGTTCTGAAACATCTCTTTCTAAAGTTTGGATTTGTAAGACAGTATCATGTACACGTTCTTGAAGCCTTGGAATAAACTTCATATTAACCATTATGATGAATCAAGATACATTTCTAATACCTACCTATGCACTTTTTCTGCATTCATTTTTGATGTTGTATTACAATCTGCTTCCACAGCAAGAGCCATTTGGTCAATATCACGTAACTCTTGCTCCAACTGTTTATTACGGTCTGCTAGATGTAAAGCACGTTTCATTGCTTCATGTTGTTTTGCAACTGCTTCTATAAAACAAATCAAACTTGCAATTAACTCTATTAAACTTACATTTAAACTAAGTTGTAACCTTTCAAGCGATTTTCAAGTTCTAGCTTCTCTTTCTCTAATGAAGAAATTTCTTTCTGCATCAAACATATTTTTCCTTCAGCATCTCTATAACAACAATCTTTATTTAATGCATGAATAGGTCGTCCACCCTCTAACATCTTATTTAATCGTTCTATTTCCCTGTCACGATTATTAAGCTGCAATCAACGAAATAGTTTTTTAATATTATTTGTAATACATCTTACTTTATAAAAAATTACCTGGTTCTTGTAAGTCTCATTCATTTCAATTAATTGTATTTGTTCATCCTTTAATTTCTTTATCTCCTTTGTAAGACAAATAATTTTCTGATCAGCTAATGCCATTGAAGCACCTGTATCATCAACGTTGCTTTTAGAAGCTGCTGTGCTACTTCTACTTTTTGAAGCTGTTAGCAAGCTACTTTTGGGTCTAACTTTATTTCCTAATAAGAATATTTTATATAATAATAATAATAGTTTATATAAAAAAATTGATTGTTTTACCAAGAGCTTTATTTTGTAATGTAAGTATGCGATCTGTTTTATTGGCTGATTCTTGTTCTAAATCACGAATGCGTCTTCTTAATTTTTCACACTCTGCTTCACAATCAAGTTTTTCTTCTTCTAAAGTAGACAAATGCCTTTTCAAATCTAAAATTAAATAAGTGAATAAATATTACAATTAGAGAATCTTAAAAGCTACCTTTTTGGACTTTTTCGTTTTGTTCACGAAACTGTAAAAATGCTAAATGTAGATCGTTACATTCTTTAACTAGCTTCGCATTATCACATTTATATGGCTCTGCACCTAGCTGCAAACTGTCACGTTCCTACAAACAATGACATTTAATTATATCTTTTAAGACAGATAAAGACAGCAGCAAACTAAAATAAATTTTTAAAATGTACCTCTATGGTATCTTTAGCAATCTTTTTATATTTCTGAAGGCTTTCAGTTGTTTGAATTAAATCTGCGGTCAGTTTTTCAATGAGAGGTAGTGCTTCTGGTATTAATACTTGCATATACCCTAGATCATCTAATTGTTTACGTACTTTTTTAAATCTTTGTTCCATTTTTATACTATTTAAAAGACAAGCTAAATAATACTATAAAATACTCAATAAAATGTAAATGGAGACTTTTTCCTCAAATAAAATAATTAAACACACTTTAAACACTACAAATTAATGGCATGTTTTACATTAAAATAATTACTTCATACGGTACTTCCTATATTCAGCTTACAATACAAACAGAAATTTTTAAATTAAACATTATTATTGATTTCTTAAAATTTAAACCGTCATTTATGTCATGTTTTGAGGTTAGTATTACAAAAACAAAAATTATAAACCAATGTTGCCAATAGACCGCATTATGCCGGATTAATTTATCCACAGCTGCCAACCGTTTGCATTCATTGCTACTCGTATTGCTAGAGTCCCCAATGACTTTCTCTAATAACTACAGTAAAACTCTTAAAAAGATCTGCTGTAGAAGTTTGATTATTACATCAAGAATTTTTCAAATACTGTTTTGTTTGATAATGTAATGTAAGATTCTTTCGATTTTGACTACAGACTACAAACGACAAAGTTGCTTTTTCTAATCGAATTGATAAAGTATCTAGAAAAAATACAAAACCAACTTATTAAATTGCTTAAGACATACTTCTAGCCCAGTTGCATTAAAAGGGAGAGAAACTGTTAAAAAGGTTATACCATGTGATTAGAAGAAAACTGAATTAGACTGATGAACCTGCTTGATTGGCAATATTGATTTTCTTCCTTGATAAATATTGATAAATAACATTGGGTTGACATCTTTAAAATTTAGGTTAATTAACCTAACTTTTTTTTACTTAAAATATACTGACCGGCAAAAAAAACAGTCACCTTGAAATATCTCCAAAGACTTTAACAATTATTATTTTAATCAGTGATTGTTATTTGATTTATGAACCATTCACTGTTGATACAGAATGTACAGATTAACTAAAAAAGAGACAAATTAATACAGAATTAAATTTAATTTAAGCAGTAACAAAAACAGTCTAAATACGATACTTTCTTAATTAAAAACAATAAATGTGGCTGTTTATAATGGACCTCCTGATAATTATTAGTAGTATGTTGTCCTCAAGCTTGCATTACATCATTCAACCGCGGTGGTATTGAAATTAATAATTTTCAAAGTGGTTTTGCGAAATTATTCATGGTGACCGGTTTTTTTGCCAGTCAGTTTATTTTTATTGTAGGTATTGTGCTCTTTTGTCTTTCTACAATAAAATGACTTTATCAAACGTTCATTTCTATTTTTATAAAATTAATTTAACTTCTTTTTTATTAATGATTTAAGTGTCTCGACCACTAAGTTCTTCGACACTGCACAAACGTTTTGTTATAATAAAAATAACATAACAATAAGTTAGAAGTAGAATACATTAAGAATTGCTATTTTCTGTTGTTTCTTTATTTTTGTTTTGACTTTCTGATGGCAGATCGTAGTGACGGTTCGTGGCACGTAGAGTAGGGCACAGAAGGAAATGTACAAAAAGAGTGGTAAAGTAGGAGCAGTTTCGGAATAGCATGGAAACTTATTGCTTTTACATCGGTTGGTGTGCTTTTCTGGAACTGTTCCTACTTTAGTGAAATATTGGTTTAAAGTTTTAATTAACATCTAATTTATTTGATGTAAATGCGCCAGTCATCGGCACACAATATTTTGTTTATTACTAAATAATATTTATTAATGGAACTTTCTGTATAATTACGTACACATAAAAGGTATACATACTCAACCATAAAAAGTCATAAAATGTTTAATTTTTTATTAAAAAGTAATAATTTATTGAAATCCGCACTTTGTCCCAGTAATTGGCCGCCTTGCACTAGAAGTCCCGAAGTTCCCGGTAATTAAAATCCATGCTTTGTTGCATTCCATATGAAGAAGGAATACTGTTTTAATTTAACAAACAGACGCGAATGCAGAAGTGTCTAATGAAAACGTACTGTATGGCAGTCATTTTAGCATAATCATGTTTTGGAAGTAATCCACTAGGCAAAACGAACTTGCAGCAAACTATCAGAAACATTATTTCTGCAAATGCAAAATTGTTCAGCAACATTGCAGATACTTTGCGGCAAAGTTTGAAATCCGTGCTCGGCGACATTGCAATTGCTAAGTTGGAAAAGGGTACTTTTGGTGCAAATTAACGGCATTTAGACATGTTTAAAATTGCTTTTACAATTTCTATAACTTGCAGCAGCATTAAATAGGATTAATTACAATGTTTCTGCAAATTATCATTGATGGTGAATTAACCTGTTTTGTAACTTTGTGTGTAATTTGTTGAAAACCCTTATCTAATCAATTGTTTCAGAAACTATTATTTGTACAATTGCAATTAATTTACAAAAGGACTTTTGAAAAAGTAATAGTAAGTAAAATAATGCAATAGAAAAATTAAAGATAGCTTATATCCTACTTCACCGCAATATGAGGTTCAAGAATGCATTATTCTGGAGTCCACAAGTCAGTTAAAAATAATACTTCCTCTGTCCAAAAATAGTTGCTACATTTCAATTTAATGTAAAGATTATTGCAGGTATGTGAAGTAAATTAATTTGTTTATACAAAGTGTCCCGAAATAACACCGAGAATGTTTAACCATCGATTTTGGGAAACATATGACGATTCATAAAAAAAAAATTAGGTAAAAAGTTTGTCGTTTTCGAGTTATAAGATGTCAAAGTCAACACACTTTTTTCTTAATTTTCTAACTGTGTTTATGACTCATCCATAAACAAAATTGTCTCCAGGAAACCATCTTCTCGGACAAAGTGATTAATGAGGCATTTGCCAAGTAAATTAAAATTATATTTAATTTTTAGTTTCTATAACAATTTTTTTATATTGTTTATTTTACCGTATAAAACACGACTTCGTGAGCATTGCTCAACCTGTCCATTTGCTTGCTGTACCCCATGGGCGGATTCAGACTTCCATTTTGGTGGGGGGGGGGTCATGGTGTTATTTTTGTAACGGGAGAGGGGTTGCATAACCAAACATTAAAAAACATTTTTATTTGTTATTTTCAAATATCGTATCTAATTTTATATTATATTTGTATATATCATATATTTCTTATTCATTTAATCACCTTATAACTTTAGAACAAATGATATATTAATATAATCTCTTTAGGTGATAAATTCAACTCGTCTTTTAGAAATTTTCGCAAATCTTGTAATAATTTTCTCCACGTCAAGCTGAATCTGACGGTGGATATGCAGCAAATTTCATGGATCCGTGCCTGCTGTATCCCCACTCAATTTCACGAGCCACGCTGGTACGAGGATGTTTCATTACATTAATACACAGCAGCTTGAGCAGATACAGAGTATGCTCATCAGCCAACTCGTTTGTTGTTCGTCTGCCGCCCATTTGAGAATGTTAAGGCGACTTCATTATTAATAGAAATAGTTACATTTTGCATTTAAAAATTCAGTTTTTTAATTTTTAGCAACAAATCTAAAATTAAATTATTGTCACAATCTTAGTACTATTAATAAACATGGTGCTTTTATTTGTTTTATTGTCTATTTTTGTTGTACAACTAAAGACAAAACAAGAAGGAAAATTGTGATGTCATCTCAAAAGGGTAACAATTAAACTCATTAAACTATATCCCCTTTATAACAACATATTGCAAGTGGGAATTTGAGGTTAGGTGTGCTATGACGAACGCAGTGACCTCTATGATTAGGTCAATTGTGTATTCTAATGTTCCCCCTCCATAAATAAAGTGAGGCGATTTTTCTCATTTTGATATCTTCATTTGTTTACAAGACATTAAGGGTGGATTGATTTAAAATGAACACATTGTATAATTAAAAAAATGGCAATATTATCACCATGTATTAGCAAGTAGACATAGGTGGATAGACCTTATGGGACCCTCCTAACACTTTCCTAGGTATACACAACTGCCTTGAAAACTACTCATCATTGGTTAAATATCATTTGAAAGAATTTTTTTTTAATTATTAATATACTTTAGATACTTTTCACCACTTCCTTGCTACAAAACAGCTGGAGAGGGTCAACCTTTTTGGATTTATACTTCTAAACCTAATGCATTTGATTTGTCTAAAAAAGAAAAGCAGCCTTGCATTAACTAGTATGAAGCAACAAATTATTGTGTTCCAATTTTTCATGCCCTGAGGACTTTTAAGTACCAAAGCATACATTTCTAATCTCCATATTATTTTAGTTCAGATTAATAACAACTGTCAGCATAACCATAATTTAATAACTGTTTCAATTTACATTATTTCTCAGAGTATTTACAAGAAATTTAACAAAGGCAATTCTGATTTCATATGTATATAAAATACATGAGACTCTGCTGAATATACAAAGTAATGTATGAATGATTTTTATGTTGTTGACTGTAAACCTTCATTTTAATTAAAACAGGATAAAGAAAAACATAAAAATGTGTTTTTATATTACTGGAAAAATTATGATTATTTACAGCTTATAATTTGTTTACTCAAGTGATGTAGCAATAAACAAAAAAAATCCATCTATTACAGAAACAGATAAAAAAACACTTTATATTGCAGGCAATAAAAAAAATAGAAAGTATATAAAATAATGTAACTATTAGGAAAGCATTAAAAATTAAACTCTGAGATAATTTAACGAATGAAAAATATTTACTACAAAGCAATATCAATATCAAATTTGTAACAAAATAATAAAAAAGGAAACAAAACACCAAGATCAACTTAATAAATGTATTCCACTATTATGATAAAAATGACTTTCTTCGTTCTTATCAGTCAACATGAGTGGTTTAAAAATGACTAATCTATATTACATAAAAATAAATGCTATCAATAAACAATATCCTCATTTGGCAAATAAAATTAAATTTTATAAATTTTACTGTAAACCAAGCTTTAACTAAATCAAACTAGAAAAGAATGAAAAGAAATTAAAACGGAAATAAAATAAAGATTTGTATAAATGTTCAGTTTATTAGCATTCTATGTAACAATAATATCATATTTTCAACTACCA
This sequence comes from Ignelater luminosus, assembly GCA_011009095.1. Taxonomy (NCBI): domain Eukaryota; kingdom Metazoa; phylum Arthropoda; class Insecta; order Coleoptera; family Elateridae; genus Ignelater; species Ignelater luminosus. Next base: position 227,054 of record VTPC01090545.1, on the reverse strand, counting down.
ACGTGTTAACAAGAGGCATCATTCTAGTTTGATGTAATTAAAGCTTGTGTGCTAGTCACGCTTCAATGATAGCAAAAGCTTCAGCACGCTCCTCTACTAATTCTTTTCCTGTCGCCTCTAATAACTGACGATAATGGTCACCAATTTGAAGCCCTTTTACAATCTGCCATTTACCATTTTCTATTGTCACTGGAAAAGAAAATACAACATCTTTGGGAGTATCATAACTGCCATCACTAAGAACTCCCATAGATACATATTTGCCTGGTTCTGTGCCCAAAAACCAACTACGCATGTGGTCTCCAGCTGCTTTTGCTGCTGACATTGCAGATGACATTTTACGTGCAGCAATTACAGCAGCCCCTCTCTTTTGAACAGTTTCAATGAACTCATTTTGCAACCAAGCATCATTATTGACAGCTTCCGATGCAGATAATGTTTTACCACCTTTTACAACTTTAGCGAAGCTAGCATCAGGAACTTGAGTGGATGAGTGATTTCCCCATATAATAACATTTGAAACATTAGCAACAGGAACACCTGTTTTTGCAGCAATTTGTGCTTGAGCTCTGTTCTGATCAAGTCGAGTCATTGCTGTAAAGTTTTCTTTGGGAATTGATGGTGCATATTTTGCACAAACAAGAGCATTTGTGTTTGCTGGATTACCAACAACTAATACTTTAACATCTTTCTTGGCATGTTGATCCAAAGCTTCACCTTGCACTTTAAATATTTTTACATTTGCTGAGAGCAGGTCCTTTCTCTCCATTCCTTGCTTGCGGGGCATAGCTCCTACGAGAAAAGCTGCCGAAACATCTTTGAAAGCTTCTGCAGGATCAGCAGTAGGTACGACTCCATGCAAGAGCGGTAAAGCACAATCTGCTAATTCCATGACCACACCTTCTAAAACACCCATCATAGGTGGAATATCAAGAAGGTGTAAGATGAGTGGTTGATTGGGTCCAAAGACATCTCCTTTAGCTATTATGTATAATAGTGAATAAGCAATTTGGCCTGCAGCTCCTGTTACAACAACACGAATAGGTTCCGACTAGAATGCAGTAAAGAAAGAAATTAGAACGTTTTATTACGTAAGTGTAGAAATATAATAATTACAATATTTTTCTATTGCAATCAAGGTACTTTAGAGGTCAAAAAAGTGAAATAAAATTACGGAGATTACTTACCATTTTTTTAAAAGAAACGCACTGCTCTCTTCACTGACCGATTTCAAACTATTACTTTGTCCTTTTATACTCAAGGTGGTTATTTTATCGACAATTATGCTTTATATTAATGATAAAACAACTGTCCTTTGACCCGGTTCACTAGTGTAACTTTTATTTAAAAGGGGAAAGTAGATTTGCGGGCTGTCATATATACGTCACATAAACGTTGACAAGCGATGACGACTAAAAATAGTACGTTCGATCATTTATAGTAATGACATGAGATACGTTCAGTAAAAGGTAGTAAATAGGAATGAAACGCTGTAATAAACGATTATTTTGATGTTTAAATATCCCTGTAAATGTCGCCGTGTCATTTATTTATCAAATACAATTGAGCGTTTTCTAATTCAAATATAAAAAGTTAGCTTACTATGCAACTTTTACAATTTCAAAAAGAATAAATAAACAATCCGATGTCTGTGAATTTAGTTTCGTATAATTTAAAATCTCAATTAAATTATCGAAGTAAAGCTAAGTTCTGCTAAGTTCATGTTGATCAGACATATCCGGTTTCGTTAACGCAAGACGCCAGACAGCAAGGTCAAAAAATTTTTCGATACAGGTGAGCCGATAATGCACTTTTTGAATTGAGAAGGGCATTATTAAATGTGCCATTGCTGATTTAACACTTTTTGATAATTCGTTTTGCTATGGTTTTAACGAAAATGCCTGAAAATTATTATTGGTAGTAAGAATTTGAAACATATTTTTAACAGTTTTTAGCTGAATTTTCAAAGATTTGCTGTATAGAACTATGTTATAATTGATATTTAATCATCATTTTTGAAATTTAAAGCATGAGTAATTTATTTGATTCGGGATATTCGAAAATATGGCTTAAGTTGTGTAGTAACTAGTAAGTAACCTCAAATTTTGCTTTTTTCGTTTGCAGCTATGACAATTTCTTTCAAAAAGTAACAAACATGGAATCACCGAGAAAGAATAACGATTGCTATTTTTATTATTATTCAACTTGCACCAAGGTAATAAATAATTTGATATGTTAAATGTTACTCCTATTATATTAATGCTGGTTGTTTAGGGTGACAGTTGTACCTTTCGACATGAACCTTCTGCTTTGGGCTGTGAAACTGTATGTTCCTTTTGGAAGGAGGGAAAGTGTCTTAATGTACACTGTAGTTTTCGACATATGGAATTAAGGGTTTGTATTATTTCATAAAAAATATGACTTTATAATAATGTATGTAATTGTTGTAGAAAAATCGGAAAGCAATACCTTGTTACTGGGAAACGCAACCAGGCGGTTGTTTGAAACCTCATTGCCCATTCTTACATAAAAGCCCTAAGGATGGTGCATCCGACAATTTAGGACATTCTGAATTACAGCCTTCTGATCTTAGCAAGGCTTTAGGTAGTTAGTCTTCTAATAAATAAACGCAAGATTTTTCTTAATACTAGTGTTATTTAATGCAGGACAGAGTAGCTCACAGGCTAGCGACAGTGATAGAAAGGCAAATCAGTATAGTGAAACAAATTTTGGAAATCCTACAGTTGATTCTCTTGTTGTTAATTTTGAAGAAGGTATGCAGATTTGTAACTAATACTTTCTTAGGATAGTAGAAATGTATTAAATTGTTATATATATTTTTAATTATTTCTTTTTTATATTGATTTTTCATTAATTTGTTGAGAGTGTTATTTTGGTTTTTGATTAATTAGTTTGTTCTTGCATTTTCTTTGATAGATTATTTTCTGAATACCTACTGTAATCAATATTTATATTGATAAATGGTATTTTTAGTTTTGGAATTGAGATTTATTTTAATTGTATTAACAATGTATTTATATTTAACAGAAAAAGCACCTTTCAATATATTTATTAAAAGAGTCTTGGTGCTAAAAAATATAGCTATAAAATGCTTTTGCTCTTCAAAGAATGGATCATTAAATGGTTAATTAAAAAAATTATGTAAAATTACTTTTAAAAAGTAAATCCTTTTTTGTATCTTCTAGGGTGTAACAAATTTTATAAATTTTGCGTTGTAATTTTCTTTTCTGTTTTGTTAAAATGTTTTTGGCAAATTAATAGTTAATATCATTTGATATTTATGACAAAAAAGTTGGCATTCTGAATTTTTGTTTTATATTGTGTATTTAATCCGAATATTGTTATTATAAATTTATTAGCGCAACAAAAATAAATTTACAGTAATTGCCAATTGTTAAGAGATTTATCTCAAAGAAATAAGTTTTATGAGTTGTTACTTTTATAGTTTAATAAATGAAAAGTTTTCTGTCATAAATATTTTTTTTAGAAATTAATTATTTCTCAATATATATTTATTCATATTTTCTTAATTGTTTTATAAATAAAGTAACTGTTAATTTGCCTCTAATGTAGTCGTATCTAATTGAAGAATTAAAGATTTGTAAGTTTTTATATTGATGTCATAAGTATTCTTTCGGTTTTTGCTGCATATGGACTGGAAAATATGGCAGCTTAAAACTAGTTCATAATAATAATAATAATAATAATAATGATAATTTATTGTAGTTAGGAGTTATTATAAATAAATAATAATAATAATAATAATATGGGGCTGTTTTGCAATTTAAAATTTAGATGCGATGATACGATGCAAATTGTAGTGTGTGATTGTATTATTAATAGATAAAATAGGTGTATTGACTTTTAATTCAGAAAACTAAACTTTACATTTACTTTATTCTTTTTTCATTTGTAATGAATTATTTAGGGTTGGCGTGTTTATATTAAAAATTATAATAGTGTAAATGATACGTAGAATATAAATATGTATTTAATTATTTATATGATAGTGTTACATCGCTGTGTATGACGATTAAAGAAAAAAAAAATTGATGGAGAAGAAAATTTTTGCTATACTATAAAAGACTGTAACAGTTAGTTTATTTTTTTTAAACAATATTAGAAATATTTATTTATTGCAGCTAAATTTACATCTAGATCTGAGGTATAACATTTCTAGTCCAAAAAAAAAGATAAAGACAATTTATTTATCTGATTTCTAGATAATTATCGAAGTTCAGTTTTATTTTCTTTTAAATACATTATTTATTCTGTTCTGTTACAAATTAACTATTGTTGAATATTATTATAACTATTACCATATAAAACAGGAATTGTTATTCTTTAGTATTTTGTAGTATTTACATTGTAAAGATATAATTAATTAAAGTTTTCTTTTTTATTATGTTAATTCTTCTAATATACTTTTTTATTATGTACGCTGCAAGAATGCACTGCAGAAATAAGTTAGTTATTAATTTTTTTAAGTAGTCAAATTGAAAACTAATAATGTGGTGTATTCTTGCAGAGTCTGACAATGAATCTGCACCAACCAATTCTCCCGCTAAGCCTAATGAGACGCGAGTTGTTAAGGTGAAAACATTAGAGGAGATACGATTGGAAAAAATACAGGCAGAATCTGCTGCATATTATTTTTATCCAGGTAAGAGAAACATTTACACATTTATTTAAAAGTTACAATTTCTATATTATAACTATGTAGGTGTAGAAGAGATGCTTTCTCAAAAACCAATTGAAATTGAGAATGCAGATGATCTTAGGAGGCGAATAATGAAAAGGCTTAATATTAAACCAGAAGAACCAACTAAAAACTTTGAAGTATTAACATTAGAAGAAATAAGAAGACGTAAAAAACGTAATTTGGATTTAGATTCAAACTCTGGAAGTGACGATGAGACTAAATCAAAAGTGAAAAAACAAAAGTTAAGTTTAAAAAGAAAAACCAATGTTGAAGATTTGGGGAATATAAAAATAAAAACATTGGCTGAAATACGTGCTGAAAAAACATTGAAAACTGGTGAAGAAGATAAAGATATACCAACCACATGTTCTGAAGTCAGTAGTACATCAAATTCAGAAGAATTTCCAGAAAAAGCTGAAGCAACCGAATCAAAATGGCCAGCAAAACGTCAAGCACGTAAAGTATCTAGTAGTACAGATGAAATTGCCAGTTATAAACCAAAATTGAAAAGAGCAAAGTTAAACCAAGATGTTGTTGAGAGTACTTCAAATGAGAAAAATACCAGTGCAATTGAAAGTGATAATAGTAAAGAAATATGTCTTGAGGTAAATGAAGAAAATGTTAAAGAGAAAGAGACTGAAGAAAATAGTAATAGTAATGATCAAAAGATTATTTTAAAGTCAGATGATCAAATTAATTCATGTGATAAAAGTGATGATTTAGTTTTTAGGCGTGATTCTTCTAAACTAGATGATATCTTATTATTAGATGATGAAGATATTGAAGATTCTAGCATTAACTTAAAGGCAGAAGAAGATATTTTAAAAGATATCGATGATTTATTAAATGATTAAGTAATATTTTACAAATATTCTATAATATGTTTTTAATTGTATACTGTATACAATATCACTTAATGTCTAAGATAAATTGTTTAAAAATTTGTAAATTTTAGTAAGGTACCTAAGTAATAAAAATATCAAGAATTTGTAATGTACTTTCATCGTCTTTTTTTCTCTATAAAAGTGAGTCTATTCACAGTAGGTGGACAAGATATTATTCAAGTTACCAGTAGTAAGCAAAAGTTAAACCTACTGATCCCCATTCAGAAATATCAGCCACATAAAAAAAAGCTACAGTCATCTTTCTCGCAATTACTTACTGGATCAACATCATGAGTTCAGCTCAGCTCTACAACATAAGTTCTCTTACCTGCAAGTATTCAGTAAGTAGTTGCCTACTTTATTTTAATTCCAGCATGTGCAAACAGAAGTAAAATATGAATAACAAAATGAGCAAAATTAAGCAATGTAAATGAGAGACTCTAAAAATGTTATTATTTCCAAAGACCCAAAGTTAAATACTGAAAAATATTAATTTCATTATTAATCAGATGTGATAAACTGATAATTGCTATTATAAATAATATATGACTGAGAAATTTTAGTTCTAGGTTGGCCGTGAAAGAGAAATTAATTGTTTTAGCTACAATCTGTTTCTATATTACAGAATTCAGAGTAGATCGTGACATATTTTTTGTAACAGCGTACTTTGAAGTTTCATAAGTTACTAATTATTTTCTTGGTTATTTTTAAGTAAACACGAGTTGTCAATATATGTAGTGATTTTTGTTTTTAGATTTCTAAAGCTGAATTTGCTGGTGTGCATTTCTTGTATAGCGCAAAAAATGAGGTAAAATCAAAGCCTACTCTGAATTCTATAATATAAAGGGTTTTCCAATAAGAGGTGTTATTTTGATATTCAAAGAAAAGTGCCATTTTTTAATATAAATGATCGGATGTTTATTTCATTATAAAGAGGAAGGTATGCTGTTAATAGTGGAAAATAACATCAGGCAAATGACCACCACGACCACGCTTACAGGACAATATCCTTTTCATGAAATTTTCCATAACCAAATCGCAAAGTGGCTGCCCTACGTCCTCGATAGCCTCACGAATTCCATCTTTGAGGTCTTGAATCGACGCTGGGCTGTTGGCGTAGACCTTCTCTTTCACGTGGCCCCAAAGAAAGAAGTCGCAAGGTGTTAAATCACAAGATCTCGGTGGCCAATTGTGATCACCTCTTCGAGAGATAACACGGTCCGGAAACTTTTTCCGTAAAAGATCAATGGTTTCGTTGCTTGTGTGGCACGTAGCGCCGTCTTGTTGAAAGTAAACGTTGTCCAGATCAATACCATCCAATTCCGGCCATAAAAAATCGTTAATCATCTCTCGATAGCGCAATCCAGTCACCGTAACTGTTGCTCCAGCCTCATTTTCGAAAAAGTAAAGTCCAATGACTCCGCCGGACCATAAACCGCACCAAACAGTCACACGTTGAGGATAGAGAGATTTTTCAACAATAACTCTTGGATTTTCTGAGCCCCAGATCCGACAATTTTGCTTGTTGACGAAGCCACCGAGGTGGAAATGGGCCTCATCACTCAAGATGATTTTTCGATGGAATTCTGGATCATTTTCATGCATTTCAACGACCCAATCAGCAAAGACACGACGTTGTTGATGATCGGCCGGCTTGAGTTCTTGCGTTAACTGGACTTTATAAGCCTTAAGACCCAAATCTTTATGCAAAATACGGTGTAATGACGTTTGTGGAATGGCTAATTCCAAAGAACGACGAGGAATGGACAAACCTGGGTTTCCTTTAACACTTTCGGCTACAACAGCAATATTCTCGGCTGTTCTTGAGCGACGTGCACGGGTTTTATTCTTCACATCACTAACTTGTCCCAAGAGCTCGAATTTTTTCACCAATTTCTGTATTGCGGTCCGACAAGGTGCTTCACGGTGACCCAAAAATGTTCGAGTTTTACGAACCGTCTCTGCCAAATTTTCACCATTTTTATAGTGAATTTTAATAATTTCAATGCGTTGTTGAAGCGTGTATCGTTCCATATTTATTAATGGCGTAGTTTCTACTTGTCAAATGTCAAAAAATGATAGCTTCAAAAGTGACATCTACCGAAATAGCGGGCTATTCAAAATAACACCTCTTATTGGAAAACCCTTTAGAAACGGACAGTAGGTTTCAATAAAAATGGGAAACTAAATTTTTGATAATGTAAACTGAGCTTAGTCATTCATTATTTGTTTATTTGTCTGTTTGACAATTTATTACCTGACAAATAATTTATTCAAGTATACAATACCTAACCTATTTATTTATGAATGACAGATATGATGTTAACTTCATTTTTAATAAACCATTCAAATTACAAAAAATTAATGAAAATACACTAAATTGTTTCTTTGGATCTAAAAGAAGGTATCATTAGCATCACAGAGACTTTTAACCATTTCTCTTTCTTTTTCTATTTTTTATAATAGATGTTCCGAAACATATTTGTCACCCTGATGAAAATCACTTATTTTACTGACTTTTCTAGTTAGAAACAATAGAGGCTGTAAATAATGTGGTAAGCGTATTGAAGAAAATTCACATATAAAAATATAATTATTACTATATACAAAAATGTCAAATACATGGTCTATCAGTTTTTGTGTACTAAATACACGCTGTAAAATTTCTCAGTCTTAACCAACCTACTGACAATAAAATGGTCATTTAGTTTGAAGAGTAGCCAGAAATTAACTTTACACTGTCTAAATGTAAAAAGTCAATTCTTTACATTGTGGCACGCTTATTTTGTATATTGTGGTGGCGGTTGTGACGGTGCGGTCTCGGACACCAGATTTTTTGAAGGAATTTATTCCTTTGCCTCGTCTTTGGGGCGATCAGATGAAAACTCACGGGTAGCTATGTGGGTGGATATATGGCCATCCAGGGTTCGAACGGCCGCAACAGTATTGCTGTAAAGCTTACGGTAAAAATAAAACACGGCAAATATATACAAGCGAATTATATATCCAAGCAAGTTGTATACATAGGCAAAATATATAACTAAACAAACCACAACCAAGCAATGCAACCAGTATGCGCTACGCAGTGTTCAAGCCAAATTATAGGTTTTACCAGTTCCGGTTAGGTGCTCTACGGGGGTATATGGTAACAAATACAGGGCAGAGCGAAGCTATCTAGCCGCGACGGACCGGTTTGACCGACAGGAATGACACCGGGATAGCTTGTCTTGTGGCTCGACCGACAGCATCGGCAGTCAAATCACAAGCGAGGGTGTAGGACGAAAGACGGAGCTATCCAGCGGCGACGGACCGGTTCTACCAACAGCGACGACAACGGAATAGCTGTTCTTATGGCTTGACCAACGGCGGACTGACTCGACCGACAGCGTCGGCAGTCAAACAACAAGTTGGGATATATGGAGCGGACGGTTAGGATAGTGCACCTTAATACCTTATGGTTTACCAAAGTACTTGCTACTCATAATATACTCACTCTATACTGGAGCTGGACTGGCTGCTAGTTGGCTCTGCAAACTGCAACGGCTGCAACTGCCTTTCGATGGTACGGTGTTTGCTTCTGTACTGGTCAGTTCCCCTCATACTAGCAAATATTCGTAGCGGGGATGACGCCATAAGTGGGGGCAAACTATTTGGGAAATCGGCGCGCGGCTTGCATTGCTAATGATTCATAATACATTTCATTTACAATAATACTTAGTACATGCGGCGGATAATCAACAAAAATATTAAATACATATCGGCGCTCAACTTAATACATTTTGCAAATTTAGTTAGAATAAAATATAAAATTATACTAACAATGGTATAAATCGGAAAATTATAAGTATAAATTCTCACCTGAACATAATAAATTACAGGAGAAAAATACAATTTAACATCTTACGTTAAAATAAATATCAAACGGAAAAGTATAGAAATATTATTTACAATTCGGCGAGCGATAAAGAAATTCACGCGCTTATCGGTACGAATAGTATGTGCTAAATTAAATATACAATTTATATCGGCAAATAACTAACAAATAAAAGTAACTTCGTTACAGCATTTGGAACTCACCGACCGACATGCTGCCAACGTTTCAATTCCACCAAAATCTCGCAAAATTTATTTTGGTTACTTTTCATAAATTGTCTGTTCACAATCATTACACAAACAACGAGTGATCTGGAGGTAGCGTTGTTTTAAGGTGAATCGCCCTCTCAATTATTAAAATAAAAAATTAACAAACGAACGTCATGTTTATTATCAATGAATGAGAAATGGATGAAGTAAAAATCGCTCCAGGGAAGATTGTTGTGGAAATTGCCTTCGTGAGATTTCCAGTAAAATGCCAAAGTGACAGTTTTATTTGTTTTTGGTTAAAACTGTAAAAACTGTAAAACTGGGAAAGATTATTAACCAAGAGATGGCACTAAATTCCGTCAAAATGGCGAAAGAAAACGTGATCATTAGCTATAACGAATGTTGTTAGAGCTAGCTGTATTTATTATGGCTTTTGACAATATGCTTTATTGTTGTGGCAACAGTATTATCATCCGATGATCACCCCACATTAGTTTTTAAATTTCCACTAGAGGTTTGCGATTAGATTTCAAGAGTTGAATTTGATTATTATACAGGGTGTCCCTAAATTGCATTAAAAGTTTCAGGTAGCCGCCTTTCTTAATCAATTGTGATGAGAAAACTTCAAACGCGAACTCTCTAACGCAGTTAGTTTCTTCACACGAGCCAAAAAAAGAAACATAAGCTTGACAACGCTGCTTAGTACCTGAAAGCGGCTTAACCTTTACAGCTAAAGCTGGCGACATCTGATTACAATAAAAAATTAAATCAGGCTAGCTATTGAAATAATTTAAATCTAAAGCAATCTAAAGTAAACTCATGTAAGAAAATCACATTTATGAAAAAAACTTACATTTTTAAAAATTAATTATTTATTTGCAGTTGAAATTTAAATATCAGTGGTATCTGTACGTTTTGTAACAATAAAATGTATTTTAACTTAAATAATACCACGTGCTTTAAACGTCTTTTAAATTGATATTTCTGCCTGCTCGCGGTCTACCTCCATTTAAATTATGAATTGGCATAATATATCCAGATTTTCTGTCTTTGGTGTGCATTTCGAATACGTTATTACTTGGATGGCGTCTATTTGCAAAACGTTCTGCATAAAGTCTGGCAGCTTCATTGTAATTTCCATTACATTTCCCAAGAAACAGAATGATGTCGGTATACTCATGTATTGTATACCCCATGACAAAACTAAAGAAAAACTAAACTATAAAACTGAAATACAAAAACTAGAATTAATACATACCATACATACCAGAAAAAAACGGGAACTGCAAGTCAGTAAACAGAAACAGAACGGAATAAAAATTTTAACAAAAACAAAAAGTCAACAAACAACAATAACACAAACAACGAAAACGGAATAGAAAATAATTAAGGAAAAACCGGAAAAACTCAACACCAAACAGCAAATGTGCAAGAATAACTCAAATTACAAAATGTATGTCTAACGCCAGCTAACCACAAATGTCAAAATCTAATAGATGAATTATGATGTAAACAATTGTTTAGACTCATCCAAGTAAACAGTGTTTGCGTGGTTGCCACATCTGTTTTTACTAAATCTCTTATTTTTAACACCCTCTCTGCAAAGAAAACGTTAATAGTTAATGCATTCATAGTGGTAATTTTTTCTTCTAATAAGTTCACCTATTGAATGGATAAATGTTCCGTTAGATTTAATTGCCTGATGTCTTGTAATTTAATGTTAAATGTGTTAACTTCTTCATCGTCGTAAAAGAAAACTAAGCGACTAGGGAAAATTCTGGTTGCAGATTTGAGTTCAGGTCTCATAAAGGTAGACGTCTACCAGAAGCTTTTAATGCAATTTAGGAACACCCTGTATAAGTATCACAGCTTTCTATATTTGTTTAAATCCAGTGTGATTTGATAACTAAAATGGTTTAAAAGGCACTATAAACAATTTTCACCACGGAAATCTCGAAGACACAACAATCCTTGGAAGGTGTATAAATACACACCACAGCTTGTTCATCATCATCAACACCCAGGTGTTAATAGCTCGTCGTTTATCGAATTAACTCTTGAGTTTTTCCATCTTTTGTCAAGTTAACACAATGTGTTTTATTTAACATATTGTTTCCGACCTCTTCAATCGAAGCTATAATTGGCCAAAACATAGAAATCCACATTACGAGGTACTTGGCTTAAGGTCTCCTGACCGTTACAAGTTAGTCCGTCATCTGAAGTCATCGATCTGATCGAAGACAAGTTTCCACCTACCTGAGCTAGGCAAACGGTAACAATTAGGAGGCGCAACGTGGAGCACCTTTGAAGAAGACGCTGTCAACGCCATTGCCGTCGTCAAGAAAGGGATTTCCAGTTACCTATCTGAAAATTGAACTCCGCGACCAACATTAACGAGAATAGTGGAGACGCGGGAAGAAGTAGGAAATATCATTTCTGATATTCTCACAGAAATTCTTCTTATTGCCGAGTCGACCCACGTGCTTGTCGCTTCAGAAAATTAACCTTGTGCTTTCAGCTCTTGGTCAGTGGTCAATTTTCATCACAACAAGCACTGACAACTCGGAAAAATTTTACAAAATATGTTTGACACTCGGGATATTATACAGTATGTCTTAAATTTGAGGCTCACCATTGGAATTTTGGAGACCATGAGAGATACTTAAAGGTATCTTTCTTTTGTTTTAGCGATTATGAACTTCGAATCTGGGACACACTGCACCTATATGATAAAATTTAACGATGTATCATCAGTTATCAAAAATAGTACATTACAAAACAAAATTTGTCAAAAAGTAGATAATTTTTCGATTATTATCGGTAAAATAACGATATCGTTGTTTTTATAAAATAAGTCTGTCACGCTGTTATTCCATGGCCTACTCTGAATTCTATAATAAGAAAACGGACGCTATAGCTGGTTTGGACCGAAATAAGTAAAATCTACAGTATTGTCAAATATTACAAGAATCCGACTTGGAACACTAAAGATGGCCATGATCATACTTATTAATTTATTATTTACTGCGTTCGGTAAGGTACCTTTGATAGCTATTTTTGCTCGAGATCGTTTCTGGTTTTTTTGGCCAAATCTGGATTGCTATATTTCGAGTAACAAAAATAAGAGATGATCTCGAGAGTAAAAATAACTGTCAAAAATATCTTAACGAAAGCAAATTGACATTTCTAGGTTATGTTTGCTGTCTATGATATTGTTTTGTTGTCAAATTGACATCTTACTTTTAATCATTCATGGCCTTCTAAGAACTGAAATTCTTTTAATCTTATGAAATAAAGCGGATCAAAAATAATTAAACTTAAGTTTTTTATAACACACTGCATCACTGTCTTCAAATGTTAGACTTGTCTTCTATCTGTAATTTCATTAAATAAAATTAGATAATTTAATTCTCATACTTATTATTTTTGTACTTAAACTTTGCATGAAACGTTTTGTTTTGGAATACCAGATTTATTTGTAGCTATACAGGGTGTCTTGAAACTGAGTGCAAACACTTGACAGGTGCATTCCTCGACAAAAATTAAATCTTGTTTTGTAGTATAACTTTTTTTAAAAATGCACTGTTTCCGAGATACAGGGTGCCAAGGTTTCATTTAAAATTTCTTGTTCTTTAAATATTTCAAGAACAAAATAATATATTGGAATGAGACTTTCTGCATGTCTGTTACTTCAAAGTGTCTAGTATTCTACATAATTTTGCATTTGGTATTCTTATCAGAGGCGTAGAATTGGGGATAGGTTAGCTCCCTATGCCACTGAGAAATAAAAGAAATATTTTCAGAATACACAATCGTTTTGAAACAAAAAGTTATTCTTTATTCTTTTCGTAGAATGCGTTGTTCTTTAGTAAAATCGAATTTTCAAAAATCTTTTAATTTTGACGGGCTATGATATGTACGTACATAAGCTCAAAAACATTCCTCGACAAAGATTAAACCTTTTTTGTCATAAAACTTTTGTCTCTAAATTGCAGCATCAAGGTATCAAAGTTCAATTAAAGACAAAAGATTCTGACATTGACACATTTTAGGAAAAAAAATTATACTACAAAAAAGGCTTAATCTCTGTCGAAGAATGCAACGCAAATAATTATATTCTGTTTTTGAGATGGCGTATGACTTTGCCATAGGTCGTTGAACTTGAGAGGTTTTGAAAAAATTCAATTTTACTCAGAAATGAGGCATTTTACGGAAAAACCGCAAGAGTAACTTTTTGTTTCAAATCGATTGCTTATATTGACAAAAGAAATTCATTTTAATTTTTCAGTCGCGTAACAATTTTTTTGCGTAAGGGGCTAGACTACCCTCAATTCTTCGCCTCTGATAAGGATACTAAACGCAAAACTATGTAGAATAATAGACACCGTATAGTAACAAACAGCAGAAAATGTCGTCTCAATATCTTAGTTTGTTCTTGAAATATTGAGGAAACCAAAAATTTTAAATGAAACTTTGACACCCTGTATCTTGGAAACAGTGCACTTTAGAAAAAAAAAGAGTATTGTGAGAAAGGCTTAATTTCTGCCGAGGAATGCCCGTGTCAAGTATTTGTACTCATTTCCTAAACGCCCTGTAGTAATTATGTACAGGGTATTCCAAAGAGTCATAAAATTAAGGGGCTTGTTAATAATACTTTTCTGAATAAAAAATACTTATACGCAAGGAGCGGTATCAGTTAGTTGATGCGTCATGCGTTCGATTCTTAACTGTTACTAAGTTATCACTCAAAGGTAGCCTTGACTCAATTCATTTATTTTTATAGCCATGTTAAATTGAAAAGCAGACAAATCAATGCAAAAAAAACAAATGTGTATCTGTGAAATCTTTGCTGTTTCTCAAACATTAACATTTATATTCAGCCACTACAGCTTCAGAATTACCAGCGCAAAATCCATAAATAAAATTCTTTGTAGCATAGTATTCAGGTGTAGTCAATCTTCCATTTTTACATGTTTATTAAATACATTATTAACGTTGAATTAACGTTAAAGTTTGAGAATAGTTTGATCTTCGTCAGTCATAAGTTCTCAATTATTGAAATATCAATTGTTTCCGCGACTAGCTATGTTAAATTTGAAATTAAAAGAGAGAAACGGCTACCGCTTTTTTATTTTTCAAAATAGCCATATCGAGTTTTATGCTGCGGTAAAGATCTATCTGGGGCAAAAAGTGATAACTTTTAAACAACTTGGAATGATATGATTTGTCAAATAGTATATTAATAATATTTTCCAATAATCCAACTAATTAATCTAATTCAAGTAGATAGGGAATAGTTAATAATGGGCAGTAATTCATTAAAAAATTACATTATTGATGAAAATTTGGTTTTAGTTGTTTATTTGCTCCATAAACAAAACAATAATTTGCTCCAGAAAATGTCATTTTATTATTTTTAAAATTTAGTATCTGTAATAAGTAATAACTAATAAATATAACTAAAAACATGAGTTTTCAATTTTATTAGGCGTTCAGAATGACTTGGATCGCTTGATACCTGACGTGTATAGTAGTAAGTTGCATCTATGAAACGCAAGAACAGAACAAAAGATTAAATTAAACTCAATTGTTATAGATACAGTGGTACTTCAATTGTTAAAGTAGGAAGCAAATGAAGGCAGCTGCATGATAACTTAACAGAGAACAACAGATCGCTATGTGATGACCGCATATTGATCCACCCAACTTCTCTTTTATCTCACAGATGGTGTAGCCAGTGATTTAATATTATTAGATTCAATATACGGGGTGTAAATAAAAGGGCGCGAAACATTATACTCTGTTAATTTAATGCTTAGATTAGTTTTTAAAATCAACCAAGAAGATTTTTATCAATATTAAAATTGATGTTTACAATACAAATACCTAAGCAACACCAGCTTTATTCTTACTGTTACCAACCCGGCTGTCATTCATTAAAGAAATCCATTCTTACACTGACTGAGTGATTTATTCTTATTTTTAATCTTCCTTTTTAGCTTGCAAGCTTTTGAATAAATTATATTTAATCATTTTAGTTATGTGATATGATAAAGCATCAGTCATTGTTTTGCTTATAAAATAACACAATTTTTATTATTAACTACTAATTTAAATCTGAATGTTCTTAAATCGCTCAGAAATAAACAGCTAAGATTTTTTGCTTTATTTCATCTATCCACGAAGTAAAATGTGTTATGAGCCAAAATAAACTTTTCTTACAACACGTCAACACTGTGTAATGTAGATGCTAACTTGTTAAAACGTTCTAATTGCACACTGAGATTTTTAAAGTCTTTATACACCACAAAACTTATTATTTACTAGCAAAAGTTTGGCTTATTCAATAGGAACTGCCTCAAAAAATCACATTTTGGTAATTTTTCCAGGTGTTCTAGTTTATAACAAAGTTTGACCATTAGAAAATTAAAAGGTTTTTAGCGTAATCAATCAACGTTGATTTCTTCAAATAAAAAAAATTAAAGTTAGGCAGTTTTACGTCTATGTATCTTAATAACATTTTTACATGGTCGAATGGAACTTTTTGCAATTGGGAGTAGAATCGTTTGGTGCGAAACCATGAATTTGTCAATTGCAAGTTGTCTTTAGCCAACTAATTTAAAATATTTCTAGATGTTTTTGTAACTTTCTAAAAACATCTAAATAAATTATATGCTTCTTGTTGCGTTCAAGTTTTATCACCACAATCAAGCATTATGAGTATTTCGATTCTTCCTGTTTCAGTTAGCTTCATCATCAAAAACGTCGATTAATTCGAAAGTTTGTAGTTAATTATAGTTGACAGTTCTAATGACAAGTGCGTGTAAAGTCATGCATCTTAGATTATTCTCGAATAGTAATAACATGGCTTGTTACGGTCGTGAACAATAACAAAAACAATAACTTTGACAGGTCGCCATTTTGTTTTGGGAAGTTGCAATTTCCTGAAACTTGGACATTAAACGTATATTAGTGAGAGCTTCAAAGTGAGCTATTACACAAGTACCCTTTGTATTTAATCTTTTTTACAAAATGGTGTTCTGACGCTATCTTGACATTTGGAACAAACATTTTTTGCTTCAAATATTGCTGATAAATAAATAAAATTGACGTGTTCGACCCTTCTTCCGAAAAATTAAAAATAACGCTATAAATGAATTTGTGCCTTATTTTTTTTACGCACTGTATATCTATTTGTCCACTCAGGTAAAGAGCAAATGTATCAGCTAATATTCCATTAAAAAACTGGACTACATTTGGGAAGTTTTTGTAACCATCTGATTCCTGAGTGTTACACATCTATGCCAAAGAATCTGAATTAACTCTTTTGGTATTTTTATTAAAGTTCTGATGCATAGCTCAGGTTTACTTTTTTATGTCAAAAAAGCTAATTATTAAAAATTATTTTTGCATCTCAAGCTGTAGTTTGCCAAAAGTAAAGACATTTCTAAATAGCTTTTTCTTTTACTAACATACAACAAAATACTTTAAGAGTGGCGAAGGAAGCACAGTATTCTCTAATTATAATCTGTTAGTTAAAAATCATAAATCGAGAAACAATGAGCAAAATTGGTACATCCATCGGCTCATCTAGAAATATCTTAGACCTTTTGAAATATATTAGTTTGCACATAGTAGATAAGTATAACAGCGATAGTGAGGAGTCACCGAAATTGAAGAAAGTAGACATTGCTCTCTGGAGCTGCAGTTATTATTGAAATTACATCGCCAGTCCTTCTAGGGTGCTAACAGTCCTGTTCTGAAATAATCCTGTTTTATTGTCTGTTGCCCTATCTGTATTTTATTAAAATCAATGAGTTTCTATACTACTTGGTAGGATGACAATAAAGTCTACGGGCCCGTGTAAAATTCTTTAATGGTTATTTAGAGAGAAGATTTTTATACCTGAACTTAGTTCAACTCATAAAAGCTGTTATTGCAGCAATTATTGTTTCTATAAGATTGAACTATTACTACTAGATATTCAAGACTGAGCTAGCATTAATTCAGATTTGTTAATATGAGCTAAATATGACCTAACATCACCCCCTCCCTCCACTAAAAGAGGATCTTTTCTGGCTATGACATACTTGGGAGAGAGATCTAACTCTCAAAAAGTGTTGATATTCAAGCTTACTCTAAACAATAGCAGTTTGTGAATGTAAAGCACAAAATGTATCTTCGTTGCTCGAGTATAAAAACCATACCAATAAGGCAAGTCAAGACGATATCTTGGTTATTTGAAGAGATGCAAAAACCATGGAAACTGCGAAAAATGATTATGGCTAACTTGGTTACCAAAGTATACATTCATTTACTGAACTTCTGCCGTAAATGACGTAATCTTTTTTCTCTGCAATAAATAGATACCTGGAAATACAATCTTAGAGTATGTCACTTAAAATGTTTTTTTATACCTTGACACTAGCCTACCACTTGCTCGTATATTCCAGATGTTTTCTGGATTTGTTGGAAACATCGTTCCACACGCCGACAGAAGATTTTAAAATTGGTAATTGATGTCCAGTAAACCATCGATTTAAGGTGTTTTCATCAGTAATAATCGAGTCGACTTAGGTTCGGGGAGAGAGCAGGCCAGCAAACACAACTGGAAGTGTTCATAGAATACAACTATAATGTACACTCAGCAAGCCTTTCTATTGATACAGAATTGGTTATAATTTGGAAACTATAAGGGATCACTTTATATCTTGAAGATAATGGTTTGTGATGAATTTCAGATTTTCCAGAAATGCTTTCATGACTATGTAAAAATGTCTATTGTATTATCACGGCAAAAACAATTGGGGCATCACACAGGTTTTAAAGTTACTCCTTGTAAATTTGACAAACAGAAGAGAGAAATTTTGTCAGACCCTACGTATCGTTAGACTAGTGTGCCCCAGTGTTTTTGCCGGGATAGTACATGATTGTAATTGCTGTTTATTACTTTTGTAAATTTCTAATATGAACGAAATCTACAAAATGAAATAAATCTTCCCCTCTCTGTGTATACTCCTTTTCTCTGAACCCCTGAGAATGTGGGAAGTGCAACTGTATTTCAACCGTTCCAGCAGATCTTGAGTATAGAAAGAAAGGATCAGTGAAGTGAAGGCAATGGTAAATATTAAATGATAAATAATGTGTTCCGTTTACTTCGGTGGGTCTTGGACAATTGGTGTAACATTGTTTCACATTAATTGAGTCGAGCAGTGATTCTCAACCTTTTTTTCGTCACGGTACACTTTTAATAATTTAAACATTTGGCGGCACACTAACGATAAGATAGATTTAAAAGAATTTTACTAAACTAGTATACAGGTTTGTTTGGGTTAAATCTAGAACTAGACCAGAACTGTAATAGTCATGCGCATTGGTTCAGTCAGTCTCCGCTACGAAGGTAGAACCAATCGAACTACTTGTCTGACGTCGCTTATGTATGGGTATTTGTAGTGGCGGCACATTTAAAAAATCTCGCGGCACACTAAAGTGCCGCGGCACAGTGGTTGAGAATCACTGGAGTAGAGGTTTCTGTCTCGCTTCTTGGCACTTATAGGGTTTGGTACGGTGACGTTTTTAATAAAATTTATTTCAATGTATTATTTATTTATATCTACAGAATAATCTATATTTACCTATACATTTATTTATCGCCGCGCAAAATCTATTTTACTTGGTTTACGTATCTGTCTTTACCGTTCATCGCTACAACTTTCACTAGACTGACTGCTACACCGCTTCCTCCTAGTATTTATACTGCCATAATGTTTCGATGTATTTGGGTGAACTTTGAAAATGCGGCCAAACAATCTATCGTGTTCGGCAGGGACACAAGACGCTTAATAGTAGGTAATCCAACGTACTTGAGTGTAATTATTATTCTTTACCATGCTGCCCGAGAAAACCCCAACCGCACAAAAGCAACAAACGACAAACATGTCACAGCTTACATGAATTTTCTTTGTTCTTCTAGAATTTGAAACTATCTCTGAAGTGTGTCCCATATATGATACACCTGGTACAGTTTGATCTGCGCAACGCAACGGTAATCGTTAAATAATACTCTAAAAACTTAATAATTAGCATAAGTTCATAGAATTTTTAAAAACAAAATAATACCATAGGTCATTCTTCTACTCCACACTTGAAAGTTTAGAAATAGGCAACACATTTTACAAATCCAGAGACAGTTAGTGCAAAAACAGATGTTTCTTAATAACACAGAAACATTATTTTGTAAAACCTTGCTTTCTTTTCAGAATGAATTTATAATAATGATTTTAGGGTTTAGGGAATTATATTTTGATTTTTACATTTCCTGACTTACCCAATCGCTATTGGTCGAGAAATGTTCTTACGTGGGAAGGAATTGGAATCTAGCACTCTTCTGATAGTTCTCGGTCCAGAAATGAAATTCCGTTTTTAAAACTGTGAATTGTTTCATTAATTATGACGTATTGGTTTTTTCTTTCCTCGAATTTATATTAAGTCTTATCAACTTATCCTCATAAACTGATCTTAAGTGGTTTTTAAATTGTTTTAGTATTTTTAGCAATTTTTGTAGTATTTTACGTATTCTTTTGAATCTAATTATTTGAGAGGTTTAAATTTATTGTTTTATTTGAAGACTTTGAGACTTTTATGGTTTTTGAGAGATTCTAAGCCGCTTCTTTGATTTTCAACGTTATTTTACTTAATTTGGGGCAGATTCTCGGTTTATTTTTTTGACTTTTTAATTTATAGTTTTCCCCGTCCACAAATAGCATCTATAATTGTTTTGTAAATCTTATATCTGAAACATTGGAAGTAGGCAACACATCTTACTTTTCACAAGTAACTTTTCTTTAAAAAAATCTGAAACTTCCAGGGAGAGGGTATAATAAAATGGGTAATGGGTATATTCTTTTCTGTTATAAAAGGTGTCCCAAAATGAAGAGAAGTATTCACGACTTATGGCCCAAGATAACGAGGTGCCAAAGTTTCATTTAAGATTTCTTTGTTGTTTTTTCGATATCTCGAAAACAATGTGCGATGTTGAAGTGCTACCTATTATATAGTTATTACTACGAGGCGTCTACTATTTTTACAAGTTTTAATATTAATAATGATAATAAATAATATTTTTACAGAAAACATTATGTTACTGAGAGAGTGGATAATTCTGTCAGTTTTAATTTCTAGTAATTTGTTTTTTCAATAAAAACTATGTATAATATTCCAATAGAACTTTTGTGCATAATAATTACAACCAAACATATTTTTCCAATAGAAATTAATGTAGATGAGGTGTTCACTGTATCTGCTAAGCTTATGGAGGTTATTAGTTATTAGCCTTGTTTTTGGCTCAGGAAATCTGCTGTGAAATATTAGTGTTCAATTTAGGACACTCTGTATATTCTAACATACTTACCTTTAAATCCTAAATTAAATGGAATGTGTGTCACTATTATACATACTGATATTACTTCTAAGTTATTTTTTCATTTCAACTACTGATCCCAAAGGCATCTTATCTTCAGATTATTAAATGTGTTCGTTGTTAAATAAATAAATTCTTACAATGTCTTTATTTACACACAATAAAAATTAACTTTCTTTAAGAACAATTATAAATACTAAAACTAATATTCACATTAAAAATCTTATTTATATAAAAAATTACATACACAAAACTTTTCCTATTTCAAAAGAAGAAAATATTTATTGATAGGTCAGCAGATATGTTAACTACAAAAGAAAAGTAAACAATATTGTTTTCTTCTTAGTTACAGTTAATTAGATCATTACTTTCTTTAGGATCACATTTACAAAAATATCTCAATAAAACAGTGTTTTTAAAGTTGTTAATAAACTTTTTCGTTTTGGATGTAACAGAAAGCTGCAGTGTTTAAAAAGAAGACTTTACACATATTTCAAGAAAGGACATTTCTTGAAACATTAAAAGAATATAATTATTTTTTGAAATTTCCATTTAACTGTCATTCCGCTTAAAGATGTCAGTGCTTAGTAAAGAAACAGAAAAATTGAAATAAAATTTTATTATTTCTTAATTGCCCCTTTGGTTTGCACATCATACACACAAAAAATGAATACACAGACATCACAGGATTTTAAGGACTAAAATAACAAAAACTAAAAAGAAAGATCTGATGTAAACAGTACGGTTGTTTCTGATATTGTTTTGTTTAATTATTATTTTAAAAGGTAAATTACACAAATGGTAAATTGAAAGCAACAACAATGCAGTTGTCTTTTACATCCACCATGGTCACTGGAGACGCGGCCAATATTGAGCTGACATATCCGTTTGTCCGGGAACTGCAATGGGCACCGAGACACCAGGCGATATAAGACCTGCACGTTATTTTAAAATAATGCAGCTCATATAAGTTTTCTTCATCAAAATAAATAATTTAAAAACATGCCTGTTGATGAACTGCCATTGGTATTGTACTGGTGCCCGTTCATTTGATACGGTTGCGTCGGACTACAAGGCGATGGCCTAGATCCGTAACCGATTCCTAAATCGTAACTAGGAGGCCGACTCATGCAATAGCCACCCATAGAAGTTGCCATTCCTGGACTATCTCGCTGCTGTAGACAGGAACTTGGAGATGGTCCCATTCCACCACTCAAACCGCCATGACTAAATGTGGACATTGAGGACATTGAAGTACTTTGGAAAAGAAAGAAAACAATTAATATTATTATATATATAAATTATGTTTATTAAACAATTCATTTAATGATTCTTTTTACCATTTTCTTAACAATTTCTTAATGATGAGATGCTTTCAACGATTAGTCAGTTTGCATTGAAATAAACAGCATTACTCTACAAAAATAGAGTGCAGCGTAGCCTATTTAGTTATTATCGAAAAAGGTACTTGTAGATGATCAGATCAAATAGTTAACATGTGTGTAAACAATTAAGACGATTCTTTGAGATACGCTTGACCACTAACATAGAAACGAAGAGCCTTCACACAGCTCAGCAGACATGCATCTTCCTTAAACATAACCTTGTACGTTCGGTATATTTGAGAATTAAATTAAGTTAGCTCTGATTATGTTAGCCCATTATAATTCTTAACTATATAAAATATCAAAAAAGTCGATAAAGACCGTTTCAGTTTCTTTTATAAGATTTGCTCAATGGAAGTTTTATTAAGAAGCGTTACTTCGCAAGGTTTTGTAGATACTGTCCTATTAAGTACAAAAGGAAAATTACCTTCCCTCCATTGAGAAACTCTATTTTAACACACGATATTTCCTAGTGAAAAGACAAAAGTACTTGAACTTGTTTGATGCAAGGTTTCCATATCAAAACTCCAAATTTTAGATTCCTTACAATATTTTATCAACTTCTTGATTTAAAGAAAACTGATCACAGAAGAGATGTAGTAGCTAGTTTGAACTAGCTAATATTAATTAATTCCTGACAATTAATAAACAAAATGTAAACTTGAAAAATATAAACATTGGGAGAAAAAGGCCTCGATTAGAATAAAAATTCAAATATAATGAATGTATTGAGTAAGTCACATGACTTGAGAAATTCTAATTTGAGAAACTACCCTTTTCAAATTTAATTTATTTCATTTCCATCCAGGCTGGTTTTCCTAAGAGAATCGTTTCTTTTTATATGAAATTTTCTATCATCTTCCATAGAGAGCAAAGAAAAACCTGTTAGGTTAGTAAACTTAAGTTTAATTTGGAAATTGTGCAGCATCAAACTTCGCATTTTAATGTTAATTAGATTTTTTTTTTGGTCTGGTTTGTAGACTTTGTGGACTGTTGTACGGGTTGCGTGTGTGTGATAAAGCTGACTTACAAACCAAAAAGTTGCAAAATCTCAAAAGAAATTTTAAATTTCAGGTATGTAATGTGAAAAATTGGAAGCAATGTTCAGATTTTTAAAATTGAGATTTATTTTGCTTACAAAATGAAATCAATGTGTAAATAAAATTTGAGAATAAAAATTTAGTTAAATTATCGTGATTTGTAGCTGTTCAGGGTAACGACCAAAACTTGCAAGTCTGCATTTTTAATAATTCTCAGATATATTGATTTTGCTTCAAATTTAATTTTCAAGGTTGAACACTATCGGCCAAAACATTCATAAATGATAAAGGTATTTGGTCATGAAACTAGCAATGCAACAATGGTTTGTGGGGCTTCAACGAAAACTACAATGTCTTAGTATGTATTATAGTTCAAAATCATATAAAAAGTTATGTCTTAAGAATTCTTAGTTTGTTTTTGTGGTGATCATTTATGCAGATGTGCTGGGTGTTTCACGCCCAGTGTGGGTTCTACAAAGTTTACGGAAAGTCTATCAAGCGGCACAGATAAGCAGTTAACGTTCTAGGTTCCCATTCGGGAGGTTTGGGGTTTGATTGATAATCTGATCCTTACTTTTGCTCTTCCTAAAAATCATCATTTTTGGCTGAAAAGAATCCTCCGAGTTCTTAAAGCGACCCGTTCCCAAATGATCATCATTTCTTTGTTTCTTCCGGCAAACTACTATTGCATCATGGAAGACGCTCAATGTTTTGTTTTATTATCTACTGCTGTCGTCATGTGAAGTATTTAAATTGCTGTTTTATTGGTGGGTCAATTTTGAAATTTGTTGGCATTTAGAACTGATCAGCATCTTTGTTTTTGGTTGATCGAAATTATTCGTGTGTAGTATATTACCGTTGATGAATTGCGCCAACTGTCGTGATTTGTAAAATGTGTGTTTCAAGAAAACTTGTTGCGGTTCGGACCGTGTACAAACAAGCTACTAATAGAAGTTGCAATGTCAAAAGTAGCTGTATGTCTAATATTGGTATTAACACTTCAATAATTTTTGGATTCTTCTTAGCATGTTTCATGCTTGCTCGGTGAAAGCTATATTGATAGACCTTGCAAACCGCTCTATCCTGTAGTCGGGCATTGTCATACATAAAAAAATTGCTCGCCAATTTCCTCACGATGTGAACACACTTCATCAATGTATTGCTGAGCGGTCAAAGGATCGGATAGAGACATGATGGATTCACTACCAAAAACTACAAAAGAGTACATTTACTGGACGTGTTGCTATCTTGCATGAGTTCAACCTTGTCGTTATACTCTGGCATGCCTCACATCAGGATAAAATGCGACCCATGTCTCATCAATAAACATTATGCCATTCCACAAGATTCCAATTTTGATGTTCATGTTTCTTATGGTTTGCGTGGAAACTTGTACCTCAGAAGCCCGCCTAAAACTGTAGGTCTTCTGATGGTAAGAAAACGATTCTGGGCAGCTGATGTGACGCATAGATGATCTACTGTTGAGTACCCTTTATATATCAAGGTGATGATTCTTATGCGCTCAAACTGTGCCGAAGGTTGCCTAGGTAAGTGTACGCAAAAATGCAATCACAAAACTTCAAGCCTATCACACTATCACAGCTAATCAAGATTTTTGTGCAAATAAAACAGAAAGACGTTCCAGTGGAAAAATTTCTTAATCGTTAGTGCTTAGTTTTATTTATTTTTGAAATCAAAAAGTTTTAAGGTTAGGGCAGTATACCTTCTATATCAATGCAATGCAATGCAAAACTTTCTTTAAACAGTTTAGTTGAATTGTTTTACCAAATTTAATTAAACTATTGATATTTTGATGGAAGTGAGATGCATAGAACTCTGGATTATCAATTCTATGAGTAACCCTTAACTTTTGTCTTGTTTGCTTGAAACTTGTTACTGATTAAACTTCTTGTTGGGGTCAATAAGTGATGTCAAACTTTTTTAAAAAAAAAGAAACGAGTCATTAAGGTCGTTAAGGTTAAAGGTTTATTCTGGGAAATCTTTTGCGAATGTTAAATTTTATTTAGTTATTAGGGGTCAGAGTTAATTAAGATGCTGATTTGGAATTAGCTTTAGTCTTTATAAATATGAAATCGTTGCATTAATTAAGGTTTTAGGACTAAATTCAGTTTGGTCTTTTCTTTTGATTTAAGAACTTTAACGTTAGTTTTTATTTATCTTTGTTTTTAAAGCTTGCAATGTGAGAATTTAGACTTCGGCAAATCTTCGTTCGATAGTTAAAATCTGAAAATTACGATAACATGGGCGAAAGATTTCTATTTTGCCAGGCATATTGATGAACTAATGGAAACAGTTTAAATAAACTTTCATCTTCGCAGATGTTGCATAAAGAATATCGCTGATGATTTTGTAAGATTTTTGAAAAACAAACCCATTGAGGTCTTCAGCAGTTCTTTTTAAGTTGTACCATTAACTAAAAGCGTAGAATGTATACACAACTTAGACATTTTATTTCTTTTGGTTTCCACAAGAGTAATGTTTCCAATCGTTTCGTTTTCTTTTTTTGGCCCAACTGTTTTTACAGTGTTTGGTTTTGCTCATTTTGCCAGGCTTTCTCTATTAGTTGTCTTTACATGATTTTGTCAACATCTTTTCCTTATTGGCATCCGTCGCAACATATCTTGGATTTGCATATTCTGCCTAGGTGATGACGGATCGTGGATGATTTCTGTCTTTCCACAGATGGTATCTTGTAGTACAGCCAACACCAAAAATTTAGTTATTCAGTTATTTTTTGATTACTCGGAATTTTTCTACACTCGGCTCCGGTCAGTTTATATTGCGTGAAATCTTTTACTATTAGTACAGTTTGTGTCTGATCTATTCATATATCTCCACAGTAAATCTATTTGCGGTGAATTTAGATTTATGGAGTTGGCTTTATAGCTTATCTTTGTTCTCCACCGGTATAAACATCGTCAGCATTATACAGAATACTGATACGTTTCCCATTCAAGTTGTTTAAGGGTCTCGATTTATTTTATGTGTTATGTCTGTGAAGAGTAGTATCATTCCGGCCGTTGCATTGCTGTTTCTACGCAATTGAAGTATTTCTATAACTAACTTTCTTTAATCTTACTCTGCTAAATAAGGTTTTAGATCTATAAACATTTGGTTTACCATGCTCAATGAATTTTCTAAAATGACGTCGACTTCGTCATTACCTTGTTTGTAGATTTTGTTACTGTTTTAGTGTACCTACTTGTTCCAGTTCTCCAATTTTGTTGTCGTTTGTTATTCAATTGTTCAAAAAGTGTTTATCGCATGCTTCGGTAAGTATTGGATTTGTTAAAGTTGTCTACGAGTAGAAAGTGAGCATCGATCTAAAATTGGTTCTACTTCAAAAAATGTTCTTTAAACAAAATGTATTCACCCATACTATGTGATATTTGAATTTTGGCAAATCCATTTAGATTTATTACTTCGGTGAAATACTATTATTCGGATGCTTGATTGTTAATTATCATTGGTAAGTAGAAATGTTTAAGATCATTTTTGTTGACCACCATTAAAATTATTATTATTATTAGTTTATATTACTGGCATAATGGGTGTGAAAGTGATTTTTAAATAGAAATTTAAAATTAAAAATATTTTCTTAATATTTATTACAACCAAGAAATAGAATATGTAACCTAATGGTTTTCGTTACCATTCTAGTATTAATTATAGAAAGTAACTATTCTCCTTTTCCAACGGGGTATATTACAGTTTTAGATGTTTTCAAAGCAAAAAGTGGCTATAATCATAGATTCCCGTCGCATACGAACACAAAGAATTAGAAATTTAAAATTGCAAAAAAAGGAATAATTAAACATACCTATAAGAATCCGTCATAGCCATAGGTGGAGGAATAGGTGAATACATGGACGATGCATTATTAAAGCTTTGTAATCTCGGAGGTGAAGCTGAAGGAGTAGGATGCTCTGAAGGAGCGGGAGCACCTCGACGTTGATTTCTTAATTTCTCCTCCCTCCTCCATTTGGCTCTTCTGTTTGAAAACCATACTTGTATCCGAGCTTCTGGTAATCCAATTTTTGCTGCTAAACGTTCTCTTGCAAAAACATCTGGATAATGCGTTCTTTCAAATTCTAGAAAAAAGTATGAAATTTATTTTTACAAAATTGAAATTGTATTATTGCTTACCTTTTTCTAAATTATCAATTTGGTCATTAGTAAAAGAAGTTCTATTCCTTTGAAGCTTTCTTTTCAGTCTGAGCCTCGCTTGATCGTCATCTGCACCGGCACTGGACCCAGCGTTAGAATTGTCTCCGGAGTTAGTTTCATCAGAGTGGACCGCATCAAGATCCGTAACTGTAATAATGTGATATCTAAATTAAAAGAGTAAAACTAGAAGACTTTCCCGGGGTCTTTTCATCTTGTTTATGTGATGCGTAAGTGCGCGACTGCGAACAGGAGCAGAGTTGAAGGGTAGACGAGTTAAGGGAGTGGGCGACTGTTTTGGGGTTTGGGTGTTCCCCCCTTAAGATAAGACATCCCGATCTGCGTTACGGCGGACGCAGCCAGCCAGAAACTGGCGATAAGGACCTCTGGAATGGGTCCGTTGTAGAGAAACGCGATGAACTACTATTATATAATATATACGTAGGCTTGTTACCTTGATATCGTCTTCTATATATTTTCCTCCAAAAAATATTCAATTTTCCTAAAATATATACGTGCATATAGAATTGGATTATTAAACTATACACAATATTAATCCGATAACAAAAGTATGCACAATCGAAAACGAAAAGTAGACATTTTTTAATATCCGTATCCGCGTCAACGCACAATAAATTATTTCAAAAACCCCCTGGTTCATATTTAAACGGGCCACCTTTTTCAATTATATTTGCAATCTAGGCGTTTTCGCCTCAGTGCGTAACTTGAAAACAATTTTTCTGCCGACCCATAGAGGACATGTGTTCACATTTTTACTGGCAAATGCTGCATTTGTAAGTTTTTGTTACGGCAATATTCACGAATATTTTTGTATAGAATTTAGGATACGTTTTTACAATGCGGTAATGTCTTTTGATTCTTTAAAATCCTTAAAATTTCTTACAAAACATCCTCTTTAAAATCTTGCTTGTAACGTCAACAAACATAAGCAGTGAATTTGTAGTTTCACCATTTTATTAAAAGGTTGCGCCATTAGGAAATATTTAAAATAAATTACTAGAAAAAGGATAGAAAATCAAGGGAATAATTCACATCACAAATTTTATAAATAAAAAGGGGTTGTACCTTAGCACCCTCCGCTAAAATCTATCATGTAATTTGTTCTAAAGCGTGCTAAGTATACCTATCTAGCCTATAGTGGCTATATGAAATATGGCAACCCTCATAATAATAGATTATTTCTCCACCGAATTAGTATTGTCGCTGTCAACTCGGTGTGAATGCATTTATACTAATAAAGCAACACTAAAGGACAAGGGTTATTGTAACAATCAGAAAATATGTTCGGTTGAAACTGAGAACGTATAGTTAAGTGACGTTTAAAAATTGTATGAATTTTTGACTTGTGCATGCATTATTATTAAGAGTCCCTTTAAGAGTATTGTTCTACATTTTAATTATAATAAAACCTTTTATCTGGCTACCTAATAAAAAGCGAAGAGAAATATTCGAAAAAAGAAAGGGTAAGGGGTATCAGTTGACAGCCAATTCACAAAGTTAAATCAGACGAACACGGATTGCTTTTAAGAAACCCATAAAATGACTCTTTAAAGTTTAAAAGCACGCACGCCGTTTCATATATTAGGCTATTATTTAAATTGGATTTGTTTATGAGGTAACGAATTCCGAAGGAAAAAATTCTGAAACAGCAACTGACTATAAAATTGAACCTAAGTAACTTTATAGATATTTCATTAAAAGCATTTTCTTTATATTTTCTTATTTGTAAACTGTGGAGCCAAAAATGGTCAAAATCGAAAAAGTGATTAGATGAGTTACACCTTCAAAACTAAGTATATTTTGCTAATGCAATTTAACATATGTGCAGGTTATCGCCTTGCTATTCTCTCTATGATTATTCTACACAATGTCATGTTATAATTAAATGACATGCAAAACTTTAAACCCGTTTTTCTTAAAACTGTGATTTTACAAACTAAACTTTCAAAACGTTGCATCTTTTTAATAAATCGAGCTGTCTTTTTTAAATTCAAACAACTTTCTGACTCAACGTACGTAAACTCTTTTAATGCCAAATGTTAGTACAGTTGAAACTTGAATTTGTACTCTTGCCGTTTTGTTTTTAGCTAAACAATAGAAATAGCATACAAAACAAAAATGGTATCGAGATTATTCATTTATTAACTGACAGTCAGGACATCGAAAAAGTAGTGCCTCTAAGTATTTTACTTACTTTTAGGGTTGTCAGGTTTGTTTCTGATTTAATCTAAGTTATACGTAAAGTTACCAGATGATGACATCATCCCAAAAGGGTAAAAATTAAACTGTATCACTAAAAAGAAACTATTCAGTGATACCAAAATCAAACAGGCGAATATTTGAACACCAGAGCGAAACGATTTTGTTCGTTTGTTTAACTTTTTTGTGACCTTTACGTTATAAACTAGGAAACCGCTCTCTTCTGTTACCTTTGCAATTTGTTTCTTGATTTTGATGTTACTACAGGGTTCACAGTAAACTTGAAATAAGTTACGAAATTTATTACGATATCATCATATTGTAGGTGAAAACAGGTACTCACGACAAGATTCATAACTGTGACCGAATCTGAATTCCCTCGATTTTCTGCTTTGGGTAATCTAAAAATCTTGTAAATGATGAAAAGCCGAGAATTAGAATTGCAACATTTTGCAGTGCTATACGAAATACTCTAGGGATTTTTGCAGAACCGGCGCTAGGATATTTGGCGTCTATGGTAATATTTCTTAAGGCGCCTCTGGAAAATTGCCTCATTTGCGCAGGCTCTACTTTAGATATTAAAAAAGTACATAGGGACTTACAAATATGGATTTTCATAATGTTATCAATAATATCTTGAAATTTTGAAAAAAACGCTGAAAATCTATTTTAAACACTCGTAGACACTAAATAAGCAACAAATAACTAGTTTGAAACGTACGATAGAAAAATCTTGATAGAATCCGTGGCGTGGGGCTAGACTAATTTTACACAAAGTAACTACGTCTAGAATTCCCAAAATTATAAAGTTATTAGAGGCTTTCGGAAATGGGTTTTCATAATGTTATCAATGGTGTCTAAACATTCTGTAAAAAACGCTCTTGAGGTTGATTACCATAGTAATTCAGGACTTGACTATTCAAAAAAACTGATTTAAGTGAAATATTTTCTCTTTCACTGTTCTTCTTCTTCCACTTTCCGCATTATGAAGCAATGCCTGTTTATCTCGTTTTACATATTCTAATTTTAGTTTCCACTAACATATACGAGGGCAGTCCCATAATGAGTTGGCCTGGCATATTTCTAAATTTATTGGCGAAAAACTGCATGCAGTAGTCTATTGCCCCATTTGTTGGTTAACTGTCAACTTTTCATACATCTGCACGCATTAGTTTGTAATTAACAGTGCGTTTTACTAATACATGTTTTGGGTGTTTACAAGATGTCCAAAATTGAGTATAGAGGTGTTATAAAATTTTTGTTTAATATTGATATTAAACAACGTTTGGATGGCGTATACGGCAATGTTTCTCTTTCATATGGCATTGTAAAGAATTGGGTGAAAGAGTTCCGCTTTGGGCACAATTTTGTAAAAGAAGTGCTCGCTCCTGAAACATTTCCATTACTGAAAAAGAAGTGTTGAGTTATCGGCGATTAAAAGTCAGGGAGATTGCAGCAAGATCAGAGCTTTCAAAAACCAGTGTTCATCATGTTTTGCAAAATCATCTGCACATGAGTAAAGTGAGTGCAAGTTGGATACCAAAACTTTTGTCCGCAGTTCAAAAACAGGAACGCGTCTGCTGTGTTTCGGCATTTTTAGAGCTGCGTAGCGATAACCTCAAACAAATAATTGACAGAATATGACCGGAGATGAAACGATGGTGCTTTACTATGATTTTGAAAGCAAACGCGAATCAATGGAGTGGCGATACAAGGAAGAAGCACCCCCAAGAAAGCCAAGAGTGTCACAATCCACACAAAAGACCATGTGCACAATTTTGGTAGACGGTAGATTTTAAATCTAGAAATACTAACGTAAACTGGATTTACTATGCGTCACTGCTGTATAGGCTGAGAGACTGCATAAAAGAAAAATGCCGAGGAAAACTGAACAAGGGTGTCCTGTTCCTGCATGATAATGCGCCTGTCCATATGGCTGCTGTTGCAAAAGCTGCCATTCGTGATTGCGAATTCACTGAGCTCAAACATCTACCGTACAGCTCGAATATGGTTCCAGGCGATTATTATTTGTTTTCACATTTGAAAAAAGATCTTCGTGGAAGGAAGTATTCCAACATATTTAGTTATTTTGAAGGAAAGAATTCTGAGTACTTTTAGAAACGTATAGAAATGTTAATCCACCGATGTGAGAAGTGTGTTGCAATAAAGGATGGCTCTACTGAAAAGTAACATGTGTTTTATTTATTTTTTTTACTGTACACCACTGTCAGGCCAATTCATTATGGGACCACCCTCGTATTTCTTTCGCCATACGACCGACGTCTCGTAGGCATCCCGAAGTAATGGCGCTTTTGATTGCTTGGTCTCTTACTTCTACTTGAATGTCTTTTGCGCTAGATATATTTACGCTGTGGTACCTGAATGTTATGACTTTTTTAGCCATAGCTTCTTCTTTTTCTAATTTACATCTTAAGGGTTTCCCGAATGTGGTTAGGCATTTTATTTTTTCCCTACACACCTCTAAACTGTATACTCGAGCCGACCTCGCAAACTGTGTAGCATCCTCTGTAGATTGTCCACACTGTTTGCAATGAGGACTACATCGTCAGCATAACCTACTATACTTGTTCTGGAAATCCATAATAATTTCAAATATTTGTCAATTCTGCTCTTTTTATTAGGTCTGGTAAAATGAATTAATTTGGAAGAATTAATAAACAAAGCTGATAATCTATTTTGACTTCAATACTTCAAAGATACGGATATTGAATGTGTCTGGAATACTGACAATAGTTTGTCCATAAGCCAATAACGAAGCTATGGCAAAGAATAACGAATCATATCATATTTGGAGATTAAACCGTTTGGATCGTTCCTGTCTCATTCTAGTCGAAATGACCGCTCTAGCACTTCTTTGTTTTTCTTCTTCCTGGTCCATAGTTTAAAATTCATTTGAAAATAAGACAATTGTCCATTGTGTTAATTGTGTCCATTCGGTTAATTCTGCTTTGAAAAGACTTTCTTTCTTTTTGGGTAAGCATTCAGTTCTCTGATCCATATAAGGTAATAGGCGCAGCCATCGTTTTGCATAGAAACGATTTAAATCTGAAAATTTATATTCGACCGCAAGGCTGGTAGTCAAAGATTCCAGCTAGTGAATAATTTAGCAGAGTGTAAGTATTCGTGGTCCATAATTAACCATAACCACAATCATTCTTTTGTTTTTGAGAGAGCAAAAAGTAAGATCTTGCAAGATCTGCTTTGGTAAAAGCTTAGATACATAAATATTCATCTGCTAAGAAAACACTATTAACACTCGATGGTACTGCAACTGCAACCATCGAAAAGCGCAAACTATCTTTATTTGTTTATTTAAATTAAGATCATTTGTCAAGCCCAAAGTAATAGACTCAAATATAATTTGTTTGATCAAGGTTAGCTGGGACAATTTTCAATGAACAAGAGATAAATCTTGTCAGAAAGTTCAAAACCCCAAAGCCAACTTTTCAATAGTTTCCTCCTTCCATCAATCTGGAAACGAATTATGTATTGATTCCGCGTTACATGAGCTCATCGCCCTTCTCAATGTCTTAGGTTAAGTTTAAAATACATATACATATAGTTAACAGGCTAGAAAAATCTCTTGAAAATGCCCATTTGCTTTCGCACTTACGCATCATGGTAACCAAAATCATTAACTCAAGACACTGCGTCATAATTATCTATTGTAGTTAAATATCAAATGTCTTTTTGTTAAGGTTGGAGGTGGAACATTTCTTTACAAACCTTAATTTCTAAAATCTTTCGTAAGCTTTCAGTTTTTCTAGTACCATAAAATCAGAAAGCTTACCGCGCCTCCAGTCCGTATTCTGCAGTTTGTTGTTGATATAGCCTTCTAGAACGAATTAAACACAGTTTTTACTTGATTCAAATATCTTACTCGTAGGCTGGCCCAAATGAAAGCTTGGATTCGATTTTATCTAATCAAGCATTTAGTCGCTTTGGCGGAAAAAGTTCAAGAAAGTAGAAGTTTGACGAATTTGATAATGATGATCTTCCGATGACATTCCAGGGATTTAAATGTTTAAAACTGCACAATTAATGTAGCCCCAGCTAGGACTAACATAAGTATGTTCACTTTAACTTCGGAAGTGTCTTGAAAATCTATCGCTACACTGACATACTTTTCCATCACCCACGGGAGCATTTCAAGCCCACATATAAAATTATCTGTATGGGAATCGATATATCTTTTCGGCGAAGTCTGTGATTTGGCAAAATTGTCCTCTACAGATGTCAGATTTTAATTTCTCAAAAACCAATGCACTTATCTCGCTATTTAGAATACAGAATACCTCTCACAGATTCATTTATAAATCAATATGAGAAGATTTAGAGTTCTTCCATCGCTGATGAGACTTATGATATAATCAAGGACATTGAAAATCAATCAATCAAAATCCAAAATCAGGACTTAAGTCTACAGGAATTTTGTCAAAGAGAATTTTGAGACCTATTTGAAGAATTACCGGTTTGGTTCTTCTTTTCAAAAAAAGAAAGTCATTAAACATCATTAACATAAGAAAATAAGAAACCTGTGGAAATTAATAGAAACTGAGTTTACAATATATTGCAACTGAAAAAATACACTTGAAAGTTAAAGACAGATGCATTCTTGAAAATTGCTCTTTGGTATCCAATTGTCAAAATTGTACTTTTAGCTGCATTATGCTTCTTAACAACATTTTCTTTTTATCTGAAATCGAAAATTTTCTGATATCTAAAGAAATCACATTGAAATAAATAACAATAAATCGCAAGCACCCAATGATAAGTTCAAGCCATTTTACCTGATAGTAGTAGAGGAAGGTCACTGAATTTTATTCCTGTGATTCAAGGCTACTATGAGGCGCAGAGGTTTCTCTTCAGCTAAGAATTAGTAAGAAAGTAATTAAATTTGTGGAATATACAGTTTCGGTGTTCACTACATCACTAAGGAAAATCACGAGACTCCTGAACGAGGACAAAGAATAACAAGATAATCTTGCTAAAATATAAAATAAATAGGAAAAAAAGTAGAGATATCACACAACTTTTTTTAATTGTAAGAATAAGAGACCAAGAGATAATATTGCCGTTGTTTATTGTCTATAATTTACTACGTATAGGACAAAGGTGAATTATTCCAAGGGAGCAGATTTAAATAATTGAACTTCGCTGTAATAAACGATACGAAAACAATTGAAAGCTACTTTAAATGCAAACAATACCTCCAACTGTGACTTTATAAAGCCGCACCAAGTAAAAATAGCTTAGTACTTAAATGTTAATGAAGTTTTTAGAAATAAGAAGAATACGAAACAAAAAATTCCTCTAGCGTTTTTCCTGAAAGAAATGCGGAAACGTTTTAAATAGAACTGAATTGAGAATTCCTGCATCCACTAATGCTTTTAAAATATAAATACCCATCCATTCAATTTTAATAAGTACCTACTTTACTTCTAACACGCTAAATATTTACGTTACGTGTATGATGATATAGCATCCTATTCCCGAGTTTCCCTATTGGTTCCGTTGCTGGAATATCTGATACATGTATCTCTGAGCGAGCGGCAGCCCTTCTTTTGTCCCGATATTGAAATGGAATCATTTGACTGTAAATAATTTGCTTTGGTACCCCTGCGCTCATGCTCTCTCTCCCCCCTTTTGCATTGCTGACAACTTATTAGTGTAAAGAGTTTTACAGCAAACGATTTCTGATTCTATATTATGTTTGTGCCTGTATAGTACATGCAGGAATTGAAAACAGTTTATAGATTTAAAAATGGAATTTTGAAGTTTCGAACATTACAGTTGTTTATGTAAAACGAATCCGTTTCCGATGGAAAATGCTTTCGTTGTAATGGAATTACAGGGCATCACCTTTTAATCTAGTTACAGTTAAATGTTTAGCGTGCAACAAACTAATTTCCGTTTTAAAGTAGAATTTTATAATAGAATGGCGTGTTTCTTTTTCTTAAAGGCAAACATTTCTCCCATACTAAATAATTTTTTAAAAAAACGTAAGATATCTTCATTTCATATTATGGAACAATCGACGATCAAATTACAAGCTAGTACATCTTAATTTGGTGTAATTAATTCAGGTAATATTTCAAACTCTTAGAAGTGCATCAATTTTAATCTATTGTTTATCGAGTCTCTGCTGTCATACCTTACTTGGCATTAGGTGTTCATTTTTCTAATATTTGAAAGAACACTTTTACATAAGTAGACTGCAATTAATAAAAGTGAAAATCTGAAAAACTAGTTTCTAATAAATAAGAATCAAATTTGCTACAAGAGTCTCACGGTCTGTAAAAGAAAAGGCATATCACAGTATAATATATTTAAAATGATTTGCACAATTTAGTTTTATTTATATTTAACAGAATCAGCTACTCTTAGTTTGCGGTCATCTCTTCATTGTAACGTAGGAAAATCAAAAATAACGGTTATTATTACATAAATTGTTTTGAACATAATTATGTTGTCATAAATGGAACAAATTGTTGAGAACGCCCTCAAACTTTTGTTTTACTTGTTTGGATTTTGATAAAGACTACTCTAATTCTTCCTGGTTGTACGTAGAAGATTATAATGTTTTTATATTAATTCGTCGCATTTGGAAATTAGTAATCCTGCGAGAAATCAACTTTATGTTTTTTTAAAGGAATATCTTTTCGAAAAACCATAGAAATTGTTTCTTATTAAGTTTTCTATGTGCCGACTGATTGCTTCTTACCATCAACTAAAACAATTCAATACCATTTAGTTCAACCACTTCGTTCTGAAGGATATGATGACATTTTCAATTTATCGGCCCTTTCATGTCATGCAAGACAAAGACGCGAAAGAGGAAATGTTCAACCTAAAGGTATTTAGCCTCAGAGATCCTTCTTTTCGTGTGAATACCATATCCGTGTTATTCCCGAAATCTACGAAGCACAGTAGTTACTAAATTCAAGATTTGGTAACGATAGAATACTCTGATCTGTAGACTAAAAATGTGCCAAATGGAAAACACAATCCACAACGTCTTTAAAGTTTTGAGCAAAAATTCTGAGAAAAGAGAAATATTAAATGATGTTGTCTTTTTTATCTTCAGAGCAGTGGTATACGAGTAGCAAAAAAATATAAGAAGAATGCAATAATTGAGACAATTCGTGCTATTCTCAAAATCTGCAAAGCAGACAGTGAGAAGTAAGCAGATTTTAAGATTTGGTAATGATAAGATAGTCCTCTCCTAAGTTTCAGAATGATATTCTGACACAAAACATCTCGGAATTGATCAAAAAACTCTTTCGTTGGGAAAAATTGCAAACATGCTCATGTGGAGCTAACCTTGTTCATGGTCTATTCGAAAACTTTGAGGTAAGACGACCAACTGATATACAGATGTAGTTTTGTCTGTAAGGAAATCACATCTTAAAAAAACAAAGTAGGAAGAACAGTCAGTCTCAGATTAATGCATTTCAGGCTTTACATAAATAGTTTCAATTGACCAGCTTGCCAGATTTGATGTGCAATTTAATATGTCACGTTGCTGGAATATTCTAAGGCAATTGTTTATATTATAGTCAAAAGTGTCTAACTACATTAGAACAAGATTAACATACAAACATTCAGTCAATAGCTAACTACTTTTTTCTTAATTTAGGCCAATCTGGAAATTCTGCTACCATTGTTTAGAATGGATTAGAAGATAAAAAAGTTTTCTCACTGTAGGGACCTACAAAGTCTATCACATTTGAAATTTGGCTCTTGTTCTCTATTCGATTTTTGGAACGAACAAATTGACATAGCCGTAGGTTATCAAGATGGTAAGCTTCTGCATCTATGTAAATTGGTAATTGGATCACAATTTATTACAAAAATCATTGATCAATAAACTTTGCTAAAATTAGTAGCGTAGATGCACTTTGAGTTTGTTACTTAATTGCGCTTAAGGAGAATAAAAATGTTGGAAACACGAAAATATCATGGGTGACGTCATTATTCTTGTGGTGTTCAAGAAGAAATTCTTATTTTCAAATTTTTATTTTTGAATTAGCAGTTTGATTTAATTTGATTTTTGAAAGCAGCGTAATTAAACAAAATAGAAGAAAATACAAAAACTTAAAAACTTAATTGGGCTACTAACAAAATAATAATGCAACAATTAACTAATTGTACAAATCTTCTAAAAACCTCTTATAATAAAAGTAAACTTTTAAATAAGATTTCACAGGCAAAAGGGATCCTTATTATACAGTACATTTGTAGCAGTTTATTCAAAGGGCCACACGCACAAAAGCAAAACAAGATAAGTAACGAAAAAGTTTTGAAAAATACACATATACACACTTAAAATTTTTCAATTATACGCTAGGATAAGCAGATCCTCCAGCTTCCTGCTTTTTGTAAAACTCCGTTGTAGATTTGTTAAGGCATTATATGGCAATAGAGAATTTTCGAACTTGCAATGGGAATATGCGTCGCGTATCTATAAACAGCTTTACAAGAGATAACGAGCAGCGGTGCTTGTCACTTTTGTTCGCATGATTTACTTACGCCTTTACAAATTACTTGATACCCCCTTTGAGAACCAGCCGACAGCTTTAAGGCTTTAGAAATCTTCCTTCAAAATAGTTTTCAAACA
Source organism: Ignelater luminosus (assembly GCA_011009095.1). NCBI lineage: Eukaryota > Metazoa > Arthropoda > Insecta > Coleoptera > Elateridae > Ignelater > Ignelater luminosus. Next base: position 188,474 of record VTPC01090545.1, on the reverse strand, counting down.
TTCATGCACTACTATTATGTGTATTTTGGTACAAAGATATAATTTATTTGTTTATTTACGTTAATATTTAACTTATAAATTATTTTTAATAAATGGAATTTCGATAAAAATTAAAAGAAAGTAATATTCTACCTAAAATCCAATATTCTCACGCAAATTACTCTCGCACGTTGATAGAATAATAAAGATGTCACGTATAATTACAACGCGGTTAGATGTGACGAGGTCAGTGAAAAGCTGGGAGATTCCACGTTAGTAAAACACGCTGTCCACGAGTTAACTATAATAAAATACACCCCCTTTAAACTCTCTCTTCCTCTCTGCCGCTTTCTATCGCCCTGTTTAATTGGGTATACTATACATATTACTTTATTACCGCTACAAGTATACGGTTAATTCACTTATTATAGATAATTTAATGAGTTCACATGAACTTAAATTAGGTTAGAAATTCTGTTTCAAGTTTAGCAAGGGTTTAACTGGCGAAATTTATTATTATTAGAGTCTTGTTAATTACCATATAGAGAATGTAATCTTAATGTTTAAGATGTTAAAACCATCTTAAAGTAATAAATGAATGCATTGAACATATAGTGTGTCTCATAAGTATTAATAAATTGGACCTAATGAATTATACTTTAAATATTATGTTATCATACTTGTTTATGTTGTACCAAACAAAAAAACATTTTCATTGTACTTTGGACACGAAAAAGGCCTTCTGGGGTGACCAGAAAAATCTTCTTATAATAGCAATGGCAAGTTGAAAGTTTCCACGATATTATAACTTGTCAACTTGTTACGAAAGTGAGTAGAGCTGAATATTACGCAGAAATTTCGGGAGATCATGAGCAGACGGATTCTTTGAAGAACTTATGTAAAGAAAATTTAGTCATTAAGGACATCTTTAATACTAATAGTGGTGGCTGGTGACCTAACTTCAAGTGGTGCGCAAACAACGTGTCGCCGCTTGATTGATTTGTTTCTGTATAATTTAACAATTTCAACCAATCAAGCGGCGATCACGTGGTTTGTGCACCACCTGAAGTAAGATCACCAGCCGCCTCTGAACACTACTGAAAAAAGGCTTCTTTTTGATTGTTATATTGGTTACTGAGTCATTTCAGATTTTATTATTATTATTGTTTATTTCAAAACATACACTAGGATCTATTTAAAACAGAAAATCTGGAAGTATAGTTTAGAAAACAATTTTGTAAGCTTTTATTTGCTATTTTGAGCAACTACTGTAATGCATTTTTTGTAATTATTAATACCAATTCTCATTTTATTTTATTACTGCACTGTAGAGTGTGGTGTAGGTTTGTAAGAATTATTTTACACAAATATAATGATTGCTTTTGTATGGGACAAGAGTACGGGATTCAAAATTTTAATGATTGCTACAAGAGCAATGCATAAACGATACGTACAATTAAACTTCTCAGGGAGGAACTTCTCAAAGCTTTTGTTAAGGTTTTCTTCGAATTTGAAATTCTCAGTACTACTGCATTGTTTTCCCAAAAGGTCTCAAGAAGTGATTATAATTGAAATAGACTAAGAAATTCTGAAAACAGATCAGAGAATGACTGAGATACGAATACTCACTCACAAAATTGACCAAAGGTTTAAAAAATCTCCATTTTCTAAGAATTCTAAAAAACCAAACAAAAACTTCTAAAGCTCGAATATTTCAAATTCTTCTATATTCTCGTTAGATGTATTTTTCTGATGTACTATGTAGCATCTATAACAAGTATAGATATTACCAAAATTTTCAATTTTACATTTTTGATCCTTTATGTTATGTTATGATCCTCAATCATGGCATCAGCGGTTTATACGTTTTGCTTAAGATCCCATACTTCAATCAATCAAAAACAAAATGATTCAAAAGTGTGCAATGATCAAATGATGATCTAATTTGAGTTACGTAATGATAAGCAAAGGCAAACAAAATGCGAATCTTAACAAGGTAATAAAAAATACTGAGCATAAAATAATTATTAGATGCCTTGGAGGTGTCGAAATAAGTTAAAAAATAGTTTTAAATAGTTTACGTCAATAAAAGTCTTTAAAAATACGCTTGATCGTCCTTAAAGAAATACTTCTTGATAGACCAATCAGTTTTTGAGAAAACACTAATAAATATCCAAACTAGACATCGTGCCCTATGTTTAAGTTTATCACTTGAGCGAAATGAAATTAAACGATTGAACTGCCTAAAACTGTAACAACAAGCTCAACAAAATATTCACCTGTATATGATCAAAATAATTTCACCATTTTAAACATCTTATCATTTATAAAACTTGACCAAAAATTGCTACCTAACATTGAGCGAGTCCTCGTAAGCTTTACCGAAGTTCATATGTTCACAGAAATGTTTTGACTTATTTTGGCCGTACTAATACGCATTTGGATTTAGCTTTATCCTTTTTGAGCTAATGATTATTTATGTGATTCAGAAGAATGCCAGGAATGATGGGAAGCTTAATAACAGTAAGATGTAACATTGTGAAATGACCGAAATCGTGGCAAACAAGAATTAGAAGAATTACCAGCGAGATGTTACTTCTTTCTTTTCTAAAAGATTTAAACTAAATGTCAGTGTTAATAGAACTGAAGACAGTTTAACCTTCCAGTTGAGTTGAGTTAGGCTTGAAGAGAGAATTAAAAAACAATTTTGAAAATTGTGTTTAGTCTTAACTATTGAAAAATCGAAGTCGCAAGGTTTTCTTGCCTTGGTCTTATATCAAAATCAAGACTAAATCAACATCAAATTTTAGGTTATATAACCATAATACTTCCACACTAAAGATCTTACTGAGATACTTGATTACATTCAATTTTACACTTTTTTCTTTGTGTCGAATATACCTCCATTCCATTTACCTACTAGAGCTTTTGAATTTGAGTCTATTCTTAACTGCAGTAACATTCCTTTCTTATAAGAGTCAACCTAACATCAAACTGTCTTGCAATGTTACAAATACTCATCTGTTTTTTGAAGGTTTACTAAACTCAGCTTCCAATTTTAATTTAGAGCAGTTTTCAAAGTACTACAAGTTTAAAGCAGCTGTGTTAGTAATGTCTTCATTCTAAGCTAGATCAACTGAAGAGTGCCCTGGTAGATCTATTGATTATCTACTTTTCGAGAACGCATATGACAGCTTCTCACGCATGAAGAAATGGGTGAAAGGAAACTTTTACACTTCCTTTGTCATTTCCACGGCCTTACAGCTCTCTTTGGAGCTTACAGTACAGCCTTGTTGAAGTATCTGCCAATCTTCTACTTTTTGACAGCATCTAGCAGAGTTCGCTGATAATTCTAATCTTCTATAGAAGATCGACGATTTAGCTTCGCCAAGTAGCTGTTGGTTTCATTGATGGTTAAAGAAAAGGCCCGAAGGTGCTTTGTGCCATGTTCCTTCAGCCAGCAACCGTTGATAACTGACCGCTTTTCCAACCCTGACCTTCTGTTTGTTGTCGACTGCAACTAAACTTAAATTCCTGGTTGATGCAGGCTTTGTCTTGTACTTCTACCTCTGAAGACTTTTGCCAGGATAGTTTAATATTTACTACCTTTGGCTAGATTCAAATTAAACTTGTTCTTCGTCATACTGGACATCACCATGCTCAGCATTGGGGTGGATTCTTTATTGTTTTTCCACCTACTGGTAGACTACCGCCTTCTCGATCACGTCACTTTCCTATCCAAACCGCATGCGACAGCCACCGATACTGAGACCAGTTTGATAACTTTCTGCGCCCTAGCAGAGTACCGTCCCACCCCTGGAGATTGCCAAAACTGGATATTTACTTCAAGAAGCTTAATGGCCGCACCGTCCCCAAAAGGTACTCGATCCGTCGCATTTTTGATGACGCACATCAACTGTCTGGCTGCACCATTTCTTCAACGATCGATCTGGTGAAAACATGCAGTAAGATTACATTCTGAAAACACTATCATGACACCTTTGACCTGTTCGAATTTCTATGTATGTGTTTGGCCTTTTTATGAACGAAGTACTCCGCTACCTGCCGTTTTGCTTCGCGTGTCTAGACGACATCCTGGTTTTCTCTAAGACACATTTCTTCAAGTAACTTACTAGTCAGGGCATCTTCATCAACCCATCCAAGTTACCTTCCTTGACTATCAGTCTCCGCTGGAGGCTCTATTTAAACTCAACGTCAAGATTAGGATTATCAATACCAAGACGAGAACTTTTGATACTAGTAAGACTAAGATTTAAATTAGCTTACGTCTTGATAATAGTAAGCTCAATACGCAAAACGCAAAACTAATTATGATGAGACAAGGATCCATATGATCCTTGAGTTTGGTCTTGCAAACTGAAATCCTCATCTAGCGATAATAGCAAAAAGCGATTCACTCTGTATTTATATCTACTATCTAGCAGTAATAAAAAGGCCTGGCTCCTCAGTTTGTAGGTTCATACCTCAAAAACAAATTTTTTTTCAAATAAGGAAACTTTATATATCATTAATAATAGCAGGATGACTAGATTATACTGTAGTATAGGGTCCACTCTCTTAAAGTACGTGTATTGTTTTTCTTCTGGATGCATACTGTTTTATTCATCAATTCCTGAAATGCAGGTATTCTTAAAATATGAATGAAAAATGGGGTTTTTTAATATACCGTACTCCAACAAATAAACACCTAGATAAACTATCATTAAAATACAATTTTTTTGATCAAAATCCGTTGTATAGTTTTTGAAATACAAGCTTTTAAAGGGTGAGGTCAGGACTTTTTACTACGATAGTAGAAACTTTCGTTTAATGCTTAGAGATCTAAATAACAAGCCTAATAGCCGTTAATAGCTTTCGTTCTTTTCGAATAGCCAAAGTGCTCTAATTAAATCAAAATGTTTGAACTTTTCAAGTTTTATTTAATTTAAACATGCGTTTCAAGGCTTGATCAAAAGCAATTTTTATTTTCGTATATCAAATAAGGCACATGTTGCAAATAATTAAATTTGTCTAGACTACATAATAGCAAAAGTTAACCAAATATAAAAATTATTAAATAACAATAATTACGAAACATCAAACAATTAAATATCTTTGAGGCCAATGCCAGAACGTACGATGAATTTTAAAATTCCAGATGTTACTCATCAAATTGGGAGTACAATAGTATGGAAATTCAATCACGTCCGAAACCCCTTGACTTTACTCATATAAATACTTCGAGTTTGTTTTGATTAAGCATCAGTAATTCAGTGTTGGTTATTCAATCATTCATTTACAATCAATAACATGAAGGTATTTTGATTACATTAAAATATTTTTTTCCAATTAAATCTGTTTTTGTGTTAGGTGATAATTGTATCAGTTTTCGTGGTGTTCACACTGGCAGCAGCAGAACCTCCAAGTAGGTTCCGTACTTCAGCTCGTCAATCGGTTGCACCAGGTACTTTTCAACCACCAGTTCCGGCTCCACAAAGTGCACCTTATAATCTAAGAGGATGGCGTCCACAAGGTGCTGCTTTCACTCTTCCTAAATCTCAACCTCAACAAGCTTACGGACCACCTTCTCCAGCTCCTTCTTATGGTCCACCACCAGAACCAACCACTACTGAATATAGCATAGTTGAATCTACTTTACCACCCCAGGTAAATATATTTCTTCCATTAATACGTAATACTTATAGCATTAAAATATTTTAGGGTGGAAAATTAACTTCATCAAAGCAAACTACCAAAGCAGAATCAACGTCTGCTAAACAGCAACAATCTCCAGGTTCTTATTATGTAGTTTTGCCCCAGAGTACTGTGGTGGTAACGCAACCACAAAGTCAAAACTTAGTGTATGCCGTTACAGAAGTACAGAAAAGTTCACCTCTTGTAGCCGCCGTTCCTCAAGCTACCATCCTAGCGGCTCCTTTGACGTCATCTCAACTACGAGTACAAGCTTTACCTGTTTCAACGTTGAAAGCTGTTTATTCTCCATATGTAGTTTATACATAAACTGTAACTTGTGGTAAAGTTTTATGTAAGGTGAAATGTGTATTTTGTATATGAAAATGGGTACATTCTGTATATGTATAAAATCGCGTAATAAATAAAAGTGAAATAAATTTTACTAACGTAAATTCTTCTAATGTTAACGTTGTGAAGCATTATGTAAAGCAATTTCGTAAAAACGAAAAAAAACCTCTTATGCTTTTCCAAACTATTCCGATTTGCATAACTTTAATGTTCAAATATAGTTTTGTCTCAAACTTGTATTTATTTTGTGTGATCAAAGTTAGAAGTGTTTTTACAAAGTTTTTCAAATAAAAAACCCGCGTTAAAGTATAATTCATAAAATGCACGTAATATGCCGGATTGCTAACCTTAAATATTTTTTGAACATTTATCGTAGGTTGTAGTATGATGAACTAGCAGACGTTCAGGATTTACAGTCTTGATTGAATGACCTAGAAACATAGTTGAATTATAGGTATTTCAACATTATCCTCCAGATCTTTTCGGAAATCAGAATTCCGGTTGCTGAGACTTGATCTATTGCATAGTAAAAGTCCTAATCTAAAGTAAACTTTATCAAAGTTAACTAACAAGTCTACGGTGTAACTGTAATGTAAGAATTCTCAGACTGTACTCGTTTAGTAAATCACAAAAGATTAATTATAAACCAGAGAAGTCTAACCTAAAATGGTTGCGACTCAATAGATGGGACATATCATATAAAAGTAATCAGAAGTATTAACACAAAGTTTCATGATAATCGTCTCCTCATCTCCAGAATTGTCGATCCCCTATTTTATCATTCATATAAAAGTAATTACTTTAAATCGAATACTGCAAAGTGAGTTCTAATTTTCTCTAAAACAAAAGAAAAATTTCGAAACATTTAATTGAAAATCTTTTTAGATAATGTTTATAGTAAAAGGAAAAAATTACTAAGAGGACACTTCTGCTACACGAGTTAAGTTGTTTCTAGAAAATTCGCATTATAGGCGCAAAATCTAGAACAGATTGTGATCAGATAGTCACTCAATAGAGCCTTTTAGATTAAGTCTATCGTCGCTAAAGAGCTGGGATATGGCTCGTTGACTGTCATGGACGTTATCATAGTGTCCAAGAAACGTTTGAGCAAGGCCAGCTCAGGCGTTTTAGGCACAGCCTAACAGCGGTACTTGCTAAGGGGGGCGAACATAGGGTTGGCACCAAAAAGGCCTCCCAACGTCTATTTTAGAGTCTGTCTGCATGTCTAGAGTTTAGATACAGACCTACTTTTGGAATACCTTGGGCTTCTTAGACTTGTATTAGCTTTTTTGAATTATTCTGAGTCTGTGAAACACTTTGAGTTGGTTAGACCTTTCAGGTTGTTTGGATTTTAATCCAGTTGGATTTTGCGAAATGATTGTTTCTTTTATGCCAGTTGTTTTTCTTTCGACGAGTTGGGTTTTTCGGGCAGAATATTGAACGGTGTTCGAACTTCTATCATGATACAATAGTCTAAATACAACACGGGAAATGTTTTTATTTTCTTGCTTATCGATTTGAGACAACTTATGTAGTCCTTATTTATTAGGACTTTAGGATCTACCTTAAATTTAATTAGTTGAATTTGTTTCTAACAAAATAAAATAAATACGTTAGTGTATTGGTACTGAAAAGGAAAGATCGTAAAGTAACAGAATGTTAATCTCAATTGATTTTCCTCGTGGAAGAAAGTTGGAAATGAAGTTAGTATTCAAAAGTTACTTATTAGATGCTGTTTGAATCATTTTTGCTTGGAACAGCTCGAAGCCGCCATTTTCAGTTCAATAATCACTACCATAATGAGATTTTGGCGTACGATCTTGATATTATACTTAAGATAAAGCACTATCGTTATTAAACCCTTCAAACTACACTTCAGTTCATACGAATCAAAAGACTAAAACCAAAAGATGAAAAGCACTTCCAAGCTATTGGTTATTGGTTCCAAAAACTAAAAGTTTGAAAACTAAAGGTTTGAAAACTAAACTAGTCTAGTCCAGCAAGGTTTCCAGGAGGAAATCTTGATATCCCAGCAGTTGCAAAGATTCCGTTCGCTTCAACTAGTTAGATAGCAGAAGCGCATTTACGTATTGTACTAGTTAGGGGAAGGACTAAGCGAAAAAGACATCTAAAGTCTACAAGTTTGTTTTTGCTTTGTAACGGTTAAAACAAGAATTTTTTTCCTAAGGCTTAGTGACTAGAGATTTCAAAATCCACGCAATATTCAATACATGTGAGATCTTCTTCCGTTGGAGTTTAGAGATAGCCGGTTCCATATCTCATCTATTGCAAACAGCCTGATCTAGGATCTTCAACAAGACACAGCCTAAAAGCGCCACTGGTTAAGTGTACCTAACCGATACTTCGTATGTCCATCTCGGAGTCCGAGAGATCCCCATGTCTGATTTGAGGTGGAGCCCTAGGGGCAGTCTCTATGTCTCTATGTTTAAGGAAGATCTTCTCCGTGTGTGTTTGCGGAATAGTTTTAAATTCAGGCTCAGCTTAAATAAAAATGTAATTTAATGGGAAAGAAAAAAAGGACGAGGGTAGAAAAACAATCTTTGTTTAAGAGTACAGACATTCTTTGAGCCGGCCCTGGTTTGAGCACTGAAAAACCATCGGAATTGACTTGTAAGAGTTAACCGGTCAATTCCTAGCCAGCTGGAAGAATCAAGGCACAGTTTCCCTAAAACCCCTACATCTTCGTCAGAAACATAGCTAAGAATCTGAACTGCTTTCATTCACAATTGGGATTTTAAACCTACAAAGTCGAGTATAGTTTTCTGCGCGAATCTTAAATTTTATGGTACTACTTGACTTAACAAAGACTATTTAACTGACAAAGCCAAAGTGTCATAGATAAATAACTAGGTTGAAGGAATATCTGCAGGTGCATGCCGGGTATATCAAATCTATTTACTTGTCAATGACATGTTAATTCCGGTATTTGAGCTGGAAAGTCATAAAACTCAAGGTGCACGCCGAAAAGCATAACCCCGTGTGGGATGCTGTACAAAAACAGCAGACGAAGACGTAGGCGAAGAATCTATACGACTACTTTATCAGGAAATTTTGACTACGTCTTGATGGATGACGAGATCTATGCTAAGGCCGACTACCCTCAGATTTCTCATTTAGAGTTGTTGACTCTAAAGGATCCGGTGGTTAGTCCAATGGAGAAAAGATAGAAATAAATCACCAAGTTTTTAGAAAAGTATTTTGCCTGGCAAGTGACCGCAAAACTGACTCTTTTATCTCAAAAATACGATCAATCAAAATTTACAAAGAGAAATGTCTGTAAACACGAACTAAACCGTTTATAAAATCTCACTACAAATTGATTCTGTTTCAGACGAATTTGTCCTCAGCTACCAACGCGGTTAAATGAACGAACGACTTTAATTTTGTGGGGAAAGAGTTAAAATCCTCCTTGAAGACACGTACTAATAGAGACAAGCTTTGTAGTTTATTGAAACATGAAAAGGTAAACGTCATTCTGGAAATAAATTGAAAAACGAGAAATAAACAAAAAACGTTTTACTAGTAAAGAAACCTAAACGTTTTTTAGCGTATGAATGATCTGGATTAATCAACCTAATCAAAAAGACCGCTGCACATGCCAAGTAAATAGTGTAAAAATACTTTCTTTTAACAAATTGACACTGAATTTACGGCGGATCAAAATCAAAGTGAGTGGAATAAGTGTACAGTAGAATAACAAGATGCGAACAACAAGTCTTCAAAATTTCAATTTCAAAAGTAATAATGTAGGATCTGTTAAAAAGTCCCAAAACCACTTGAAGCTACAGGATGTGAAAGTTCTTTTGAAATGATGGTAGTCAAAAAAAAATCAAACACATAAGATTTCTACCACTTTTCTAAACTCAAACAAGTAATCCTCGTGGTTGCTTTAAAGGTTTTAAAGTTCATGAATTTACGATCTTTCCTTAAAGAATCTTAGTAGTATTAGAATATCTAGAACTCCGCATTATTGCCCCACATGATCTTATTCAGGCTCTGATCACAAAGAAAATAATGAACATTCCCAAACCACTAAAGTTAGGTGTTGTTTCTGATCCTGTATTATACTGTTGGAAAATTCTTAAGAATATCGGGTCAGTGGATAGAATGGTAGACGAGTCTAAGAGTTCAGATTCTATCTACTATTTAAAAAAGATTCGGAAACCCGCCAAACACTGGCCTCGTTGGAGAGTATTTAATTTGAACGTTATATTCTGATTCTCTGATGGTTTGGTGCCGACATAAAACTTTAGGTTTCCTTTGTTTATTTCTGTTATTATCCTTTTAGCAGAAAGAGTGTTACACGCAGACTTGCTCACACTAAGCAAATCTATTTTTTGGATTTGGTAAGTTGATCAATCAAAATATCTTAATGCCCAAGACAATCTGATTGCCATAAAAATTGATTAGTGATTAGAAACCAATTAGTAAAATATAGTTTTATAATGAATATAATCAATTTTGATGGCAATTAAATCCCTTTTCTGACGATTCTGGCAGGCATAAGCACGCATCGCAACAATTGATCTTTTTAAATGTTGCTGTTAATACAAGCTGGAGTTGGCTTACCCACAAGGTAAACTGACACAACTGATCAAAGCTTGCAATTTGATGTGTAGAAGCAAACTTGAATTGGCCTTATAACGGCAAAATACATTTGTATACTTTACAGCTTGAAACTGCTTGGTTAGATTTTTGCTGCGTGAGCCAAGCTTGTCTACTCCTGCATACATGGTAGATATCAAGCTATTGTACACTATAATCTATCGAGAACTGTATGAAGTTTAAGGAACTAGAGACGACTTTAGTTTTTGAAGATCCTAATCTCGAGAAAACTACAAGTTGTTACGACACCATACCGGCAGATTCTGACAATTTAATATAATATGGGTAACCTATGAATCCTATTTCGACTCAGATTATACTATTACAACTATGTGTGAGAAAATCAGTGCTACATATAAAATTTACCAATCAGGGCTTTTTATGCCGCAACAGGCTGGAAATAACTTTATTTTGTTGCGAGAAATTCAAAGAGCTACTACAAGGATAAACACAAATTCTATGACTAAACTGTCTTATTTTGGCATTACAGAAGTTAAATTTTTTAAAACAGAGTCTCTGTTATACTTTTCTTGATAGATTATTGTAAGAATGACGGAATGAGAAATAAACACGTTTCATTTTGACAAATTATTTAGCTATTGCGTAACTATTTAAAACTGACTTGATCTAAGGCAATCAAATTGTCGTAGGTCTAAAGCGCTATGATCTAAAGTGCTCGTCCTACTCGGAAAACAGAACATAACATAGCATAAAGCCTAGAACCCAGACAAAGATGTAGAATAGTTACGACCTGTCAGGATTATAAAACTGTACTGATTATCTTTCCCAAACGATAATAGTAAGAGCATTAATGTAGTAAGGAACTAGTCTATTAGATGCGGATTTCTTTTTCTTGACAATATCTGTCTTTCTTCTCGGAACATCATGTTTCTTAGTAGAAGCAAATCAAAATTTCAGTTTTGTAGTTTTCTACACTCGTGGAATCCTACAGCTCTCGTCTCTCTAGTAATAAAAGGTAGGAATCGAAGCATAGTCAAGTAATTGAGTCTGCGACAAAATTGTCGTATTGGATCGACTGCTACTGATTTTGAACTTTAAAATTGATTTTCTGCATTTGCCTTTTGAGTTGACACCTTGGCGCCTCGAAAGTACGATAACTCAGAAATCTATTCGTATCTGAATGAGCCAATTTGTTTCCGTCTGCAAATCAGATTCTTAAGGTAATTTTTCTTTAATAACTTGATAACACAAGCACCTCACGAATCTTGTATCTGATCAAAATATTCGTTTAGTAGACAAAATGTAGTAATTTAATCAGGTAAGGTAATTGTAGTTTTCCCAAATATGCGACACCAGGGCCGGTTAGAAGTTTTGCGGGGGCCAGGGCAGAAAAATTTTGCGGGGTCCAGGGCAGCAAAACACACTGCTTTTTCAGACATAGTCTAATTTGTTTATTTCAAATATTTAGAAAAAATTAGAAATCTTATTTGTTCTGAACATATCGATACAAAGAATTAATTATTTTTCTCTCAAGACGCGTGGCCCTTGCAAGCGCAGGGCCCTGGGCAGTTGCCCTACAAACCCGGCTCTTTAGTCGGCCCTGTCCGACACTCAACCGTTGTGTTACTGCTGGAAGTTCTCAAATGTGTTTTATGAGAATATTATTGATTTAAAGCAAACTGAAGTAGAAATAAATAATTGGTACTTACGAAATACACTAAAAAAGTTCAAGTATTTCAATCTGAATTTATTTCTTGGAAAGTAACGCGTATAAAAATCAAAAATCACTTACTTCATTTAAAAATTAAAAAATATTAATTGTGATTAACCTTTAGAAAACTTAAAAAAACTTGTAAATTTTCAAAGCAATTGTTATTGTACAAAGTAGCAATATCTAAAATTGTTTTATTTTGTGAACTGAAACCTTTAAAGCTTTTTGGGGTAAAACTGTTTAAATTCTAATTGCCAGAGCAATTTTGGTCCAAACAACGGAAACAGGCTGTTCTCTAATCCGGATTACCGCATTTACCACCAGGAAGGGGTTTGCACATGCAGCTCCTGTGGGAACGCATAGCGATACCAATCGCGCCACGGGATTCTCCATTCATAATATACCTAGAGTTCTTTTATGACTATACATTTCTATTATCTGATAGCAATTCATTAGTCGAAATGGAATCGTTCTCATTTAAAAAATATTTTACAACCTCTAAAATAACAAAAAGGAAATAAATAGAAAACAAAAATTAATTAACATTTAGTGTCTATTTATTTTCCTTTTAGTAATGGAAGGAATTGCATTAATATTGATGCATGCACATGAAAAGTGGGAGGGACTTGGAATAAAATTCCGGAGCGTCCATTTAACTAGCACGGAATTCCGAGCTACCCAAAGAGCAGATATTAAATTTGTGGAATTTTGCGGTGTTCTGGAACCCAGCTGTAAAATCTAGAGAATGGAGAATGAGAGAGTAATTCGCTTATATAAAATAAGTGTAATGCATTCTTTTTCTATGTCAATATTTCAACATAAAAAATTTGTCGAAGGAGTTTTTGCTGTAAAAGCGAATTAAATGGACGCGTCATGGTCAAATAGAATCGTTTCAAAATTCTTGCTTCAATAATTTTAACACACAATACGATTTGTAAGATTGAAAGAAATATCCCACGCAACTTGATTTTTGTTGTTATAAATCCAGCTTAGGACTGATATATTAAAAAGATTTTTTGGGAATATGGGATAGAACTCTTTTATTTTTTCTTGTGAAAAAAAAGTAGTAAAACCATAAAAAAAGAAGTCGAGTTTACCCCTGCAAAGCGAATGAACGAAACGAAAACTCGGTCGTTTCAATAATTCACTTAAACTTATAAAGTTCTCGGAAGAAGCGAGTTCACATTCTTCGTAGGCATTGAAATCGAAACGAAAACATATAATAGCGAAAGTATGTTATCGGCTGATATAAACTGCCATTTCAACTGGGGATTTGAATCGGTGCTTGAGTCGAGAGGCGGCTTTACAAAAGCTACTAGCACACGGTAAGACCTGGGTATAGTAGTTTTAAAACGTGGGAGCCTCTTTTGTTTAGATTTTATTCAACGATACCTATAAACGCTGTTAGATTACATCAATCAAATAATAGGTAAGACATCATGGGACTTCTTGTTAAGGTGCATACCTGCAGTGTGTGCAACATGAACAAACATTTGTGCATATGTAATTAATGTTTTAGAACCCTTGAATAGGGAATTTGTTCGTACATACAGTCCATTTATAACTTACACTTTGTGTTTGATTTTTTATTATTTAAAACTGTACATATTCTGTTCCTTTTTCAGGTAAGTTAAGTCGATATTTTAATAGAAATGCGTCGGCAAAACGCTCTGTCCCTGACATACAGGATGATGAATTTTTTTCAAATTTTTGATTTTTCAATTAATTGTGAAAGTACTTATTGTAAATTGTTTATTGTTCACAAACAAATTACTGTCAGAAGTTTGTTTCTTGTAGGAAGCACCGTCTTGGAGTAAATTCTAATCATTCAGAAATCTCAAACTCAATATTAGTGTTAAAATCTTTTTGTTCTTTCAGATCTTGGTAACAACATTAGTACTTACTTAAATGAAACTATCTTCTTTCCGCACAATAGATGATAAAAGCTAACTTCAGAAAAATACAAACAGTTTCACATTCTTTTAAGACTGAACACCTACACTATACCTTTGAAAAATTCAACTATCGTATAGGTAGATCTCCATCTCCTGAAATGATTCTTAGACTTAATCGATTCTATCTTTACGTTACGTAAAAATAGTAATTGGAAAAAAGCCTAGTATAGTTTATAGGTTCATCATTCAGCTACATCCTCTCCACCATCTGAAGATGAAAATCCAAAAATTAATAAAAAGATCAATTTTTGCCTTTTTTCCGTTTTTCATTTTCCCGTTCTTCTTTCAGTCATGTTTGCCGTCTTCATTCAGGGAAAAAGATAAAAACACCAACATCGCATAACCCTCTGGAAGGGTGCATATCGCTCTTGTTTCTCATGCTCTTGCTTTTCTTACTGTTAACCTCTTCCAAAATTTTTAATAACCAGGCTAGTGCTGACGGAAAAACTTCTTCCCTTCAACAAGAGTAAAGATCATCAATAATGGCAGTAACTATAGTCTTTTCTAATTTTCTCCTTTTTTTTTTATACAAGTACAACGCTTCAACTTGTAATTCCAGTTAGGCATTCTTACATGTAATTTGTGTACAGCAAGAAGTACACCACGGAGTTAAATTGCTTTAAACAGAAACATAAAATCAAATAAATTGAATTTGTCTAAATCTTTTATAAAAGATATACAAATCAAAATGGAGGGTGTCTATTAACTTTTGTCATCACATATGGTTATGAACGCGAAATCAATTTTGGAGTAAAATTGAATACTCTAAAATCTTTTTTCTTGAATGAAGCTAATAATCATCCGAGAAAAATAAACTCTACATAATTTTGTGTAAGGATGTTTCCTGTAGAGGAAAGTCAGTACGAACCAGCGGAACTAACTGATTGTGAATGGTGATATTCATGAACAGAAGAAAAAGCTCAAAGTATAAAACAAGTCCTTGAATATCCAATTACATAATGAATTAACTTAAATATTATTAATTAAAACTGATCCCCAAAAATTTGATAATAGAGTTATACACAACAACCGTCACTGATTGTTCGTTTCTAGTAATACTCAAAAAAGCAACATGTAGCGCCTGGGAAAGAAAAACATTATAGCACCCAACTCAATAGAATGTGACTTAAATTGTGCAAAATCTCAACAAGTTGTTTTTGTTGGTTTGGACTGTAAATAGAAAAAAATGACTGCATACTTTCAAATAAAAGCCAAACGTTTGGAGTAAAGAAACCACAATGAGTTATTATGAATGATAAAAAATCACAACAAAACAAGTCAGATTCCCCAAATCGCAAGTCGTAGAAAACCGGTTTAAAATTTACTTCATTTGTAATTTGATGAGTGTCTATTTGCGAAATACATGTAGATGTGCATAAACAAAAACATTGAAAAATCTAAAATCTTCTCCTTACTATCTTATTTACTTTTATTTGTTACAGAGACAATCAACTTAAAAATCTAGTATTTCTGTCCAATTAGAAACAAAAATAAGTGATTTTCTTTTCTAACATAAATGCAAAAAGACATTCAATATAAGAGGGTGAGTCAATATGACGTATTCTGTTATTTGTCTATCTATCTATTTCCAACTGTGCGAGGTGTCCTACAAAGGAATATAGTAAAAGTAGACAAGCGATTCCGAAAAAAAAACGAAATTAAACGCCAAGCACCATCTGATGCCCAAAGGTCAGTCTCCAAACATTCAAGTGGACTGACATTCATCTGGAGAGTCGCGGCACTGTACGTTAAGTAAGCAGCGCCAAAAACGTTGTCATCATAAGCTAAGTAGTGGTTTGCTGCTGTTAATGTGTTGTCACTCATATATGTATACCGGGAAAAAAATATTCCAAATAAATCTTTAATATTATCAAGGGGGACGTCTGTCTATGTAGAAATTAACCCGCCCCCACCGCCCCCTGGTGCTGCTTTTCAATCGACAATAATCTTAGAATCGTTATGCATAAAAGCAGTTGATTTTTCTTTAAGAAAATGGCGATAACTAATTTTTACTGATTACAGCGCCATCTATCACAATTCAAAAAAATGTTTCGAACAAAACTTACGTATTTTTTTCTAAGGAACCCGAATCTGCAATAAAAACAAGGGGTTTCCATTTGAAATTTCAAAGTTGCTCCCCGCTTCACCTTCAAAGGGTGGGGGGGGGGCTAATCTTTACACAGGCAGACGTCCCCTTTGATAATATTTATGGTTTATTTGGATCATTTTTTTCAAA
>VTPC01090545.1:160987-171564 GCA_011009095.1 Ignelater luminosus | reverse complement strand
TAGTTGTCTCAAGTTAAATGGAACACGCGGTATATCAAAATTTTAATATAATTTTAGGTTAATTTTATATGTAGGTTTGAAATGACAACGTTGACATGACTGGTAATTAAAAATCATAATACTATTTCTTGTCGTTTTCTATTAATCCTTCTTTTGTAAAAAAAAGGTAGTTTTGGTAACATGGTTTGTCTTTTTAGCCAAACCTTACATAATGTAACAACTTAACCAACTTAGCAAAGAAGTAGCATGGTCTACTCTTATATAGAAAGATCGTGAACAGCCTATGAATAGTATATACACGACTGAGGATTTACCACTAAACATTTGCAAAAAGTATCCCATGAAGCAGCAGAAGCATCGCGTTTGACAGGAACTTGACTATCGTATAATCGAGTTACATGACGAGGAAACAAGATTTTATAACTTTTGCCAAGGTTTTCGATAAGAAACATTATTTTAGATTAAATGAGATGATTTCAAATGACCATTACAACAACCTACCCAAGGGTGACACGTATTCGGATAGCCAAAACATGAGAAACTAAAAGATCGTACTGGTCATTTTCAATGAAATGTTATAGGCTAGTTATTGAGAGGTCATAAGCTATTAAACAGGCCAAAGACGCAAATTACTTATTAACATTCCTTTGTATGAAAGGCCTAAAATATCAAATTTAGAAAAAAAGTCACTATTTCTTATCAATCATTTATATTTTGGTGTTAGCTTGTTTCCTCCGACAGAGTAAATAAAAATGAACTATTTGCATCACGATTATTTTTACTACAACATTCTTTTATTCGTAAACTGCTTTTCAAGGATTTATAATCTTTCATTATTTTTAGACTTCCTGTTCATTTAAATCTGATAAATTCATATACCATCTGAAGCATCAGATATATGGATGATAATTTCAAAAAATGGATAGGCATCTGGAATTTTGATATCGATCCCATTCAAAAAGGCGTCTTGTCGAGCAATTTCTATCAAACAGATGCCAAAGTCATGTCCAGTGATTATTTTGATCTTAATTATGTTCAAATCGTAGAAGATATCAAGTTCGATATATCAAAATATTCTCTTGCCCCAAAGTCGCATAGACTGATACTCGACTAACTTAAATAATTCATAAATAGTAGTAAACGTTGTATTGATTGTTAATGTATGTGTAAATGGGCGGTTTGGTTCAGTGCACTATCTTAACAATAAAATCTTATTGGCCTTCGTACACTACGCTGTGCTTGACATTGTTAACGTGCATGCTCTTTATATGCAAGGTCCCTCAAAAGGTATAGCCATAAATTTAATAATGTTTTATGTGAATCAAAAATATTAATAATTTTATGTAACGCAAAAAGCAAATATTATTGTGTATTTATCAAGTGGACAAAGTTTAGATGCATATTAAAGCTTACCTTGTATATCATAGACAAATGATAAGGTAGCCGCAGAGTGATAACAGGTAGGTCCCGAATCAATCTACAAAATTGTGTTCAACGCGGAACGATTATTGTGTATCTGTTAAGTGGGCGAAATTTGACGGATGTACAATAATATTTAGTTTTTTGCGTGAACTTATTTGCCTATCTTCCAACTTAATAGGATTCTTTATAAAAATAAATGAATTAGTAATTGCTAGAAACCGAACATAAGTCTTTAATACTTTTGATTCACAAAAACGTTATTGAAAAGTTCTTAGATTTATGACTGTACATTTTGGGATACCCTGTATAAGTAGAATCTAAACAGTTGTCTTCACAGTATCAAAGAATGAACGACATCATTCGAATAGTTTTTTAATTATTATTTAAATATCATAACTGGAGTTTTCTTTGCTTCTTTTACATTATTGCTTTAGAATAAAATAAAAGATTGTTCATATGTAGGGTTTAATGCGGAATAAATATTACATTCTTCTTACAAGGTCAGCATTTCCAAAACTGTAGGACTATTTAGTTTGTTTGTGTAGTAACTTTTCCCTTGCAGTAGGTACAGCTTCAATTACTAAAAATAATTCTTTCAGCGGAATCTAACCCTAATTATATAATCAACAAAAAAAATAAAATAAAAATCATTAACCGTGCAAAAAATTAGTACCTAGAAGCTATAACTAAAAAAGAAACAAAAAAGCTTTTAACTAATCAAATTATCACGACCTTTCAAGAAGAAGAAATACCTGGAGAAAGGTGAAGTCATTTACAGTCCCATTATATTCAAGCTTCGTGTCTTAGTTAGTGACACTTAAAGATATTTGTAGCGTTCCATATTTTTTCCCAATACTGTATAGTAAATTATTATAATTTTAAAATTGTTTGATAAATATGCAAATTTTGTTTTAATTAAACTCTGTCATTTTACAGACTGGTAGCTTAATTGGTTACTTATTTATTTGTTTTCTACCTTAAAAATAATAAAAAAATCCGTGAGCTAAACAAATTTTGCATAATCTATCTCTTATTGTTTACATTTAGTTTATGTCGACTCGTTTTTGTTTTCTTATAAAAAAGACACTTGAAAATTAGTCGCCTACCTAAACATATTTGCTAACATAATAGTTGTTTACCTTCTGAAACTTCACCGCAAAAAGTTATGTATTTTATGAAAACTTACTGAGAACAATATAAAACTTCTGAAACGTAGGTGACAAATTCTTATTTATAATTAGAAAAATCATTTCAATAATAATAACTACTAACAATAATAAAACTTGCGTTCTACTTTTCAAATCGACTTTTAAAAGACGTCCGTCTGACGATAACACAAAATTTTTTCGATTCAAAATCAGAGTGTAAAGTGGAGGTTTTTGATCGCGGTAAGTTAAGGAAGTGTGACGTCACGATTGTCTCTGGGGTATTGATTTGGCCCCCGCGGGCTCTTTGTCAGACACCCTCCGCCTTTTCTAACGTCGTTTGTTTGTTGACACTTTGATTCGGGGCGTCAAAGCTTGCCGCATTCGATGATTGCTCTGATTTCAAATCTAAATAGCCGATCTATACAATTTCTTTTTTTTTGTAATAATAAGAATTTCTTTCTGAATTTTAATTTGCTCGTGTTGCATTGCAAATAATATTTTTGTTGTGAGTCCTTACTAAATGAATGGAAACGAAAAAAAGCGAGAAACGAGAATTCGATAAAACATTAATTAGAATAGAATGAAGCGAATCTTGAAAAAACAAATGTAAGGTGAGAATTTATGAATTCGTTAGTGTTTTAAGAGGTAATTAACAGGGATTTGTTTTATATTTGATACCAATTATATTCGTTGTAGGCAATTAAAGGGTTGTAATTAACGAGCAACAATCTTTATGTATTTACACACTTGAAAAAGTTGAGTTAAACTTAACTTCCGCGCTTTCGAGTTGATTATTGTTGTTAATTACATTTAAATAAATGATAAAAGAAATACAATTTAAAAATATGTACGATTTAAATAAAATCGTTTGATGCGGTTTAAAAATTAATTGGTGATGTTTAAACACGAAAAAACATGTAACAAAATTTGCGTTGATATAATTCAACCGAGCGTAAAAAGTACAAAAAGTAATTTGGACACAATATGAAATGGCGGCTGAGGGTTAGGGGGGATCGCAGAGAAAAAAATTAACAAAAACCGCATTTCACACGAAAATATACCAGTATGACTATTCACCGGAATGGAAACATTACAAAGTAACGTTTGAATAATTGAACAAATTTTAATTAATGTGTGATAATTTCATTAGTGCCGTTTTCTGGTTCACGACTGCTGCAAATTGAATATTGTAGTTACTAAATTGGTTAAACGTTTAAAATTTCAATTAGCAAATGTCCGGAGGCTGGATAACCAGTGTTTGCATTTTTAATCGCAGTGTCACTAGCAGAACGGCGTAATCTAAACTGATACAGTGTAACAAACGGGAGGCCCCCGGGGCCAGATTAGCTACACAAAGTGGCTCTTTGAACCACCGCTCTGTGATTGCGTCTAACAGCTCTAATTTGTTACGGAATAGTTCCTTCCGTTTCAAAGATGTGGTTTACCATTGCAGTTTATAGTTTCAATTACTAGTTCGAATATGTTCGTTCATATCATAAAACAAAGCACGTATGTATGTACCATTTCTACTTTATATACAGAGTGTTCGCAAACTAATTGTTACAAATGTAATGTTTGGATAGTTTTTCATTACGAAGCTCATTTGAACGTAGATCTAAATGATTATTTAAGTTAAAAACTTTAAAAAGTCGGCTTATGGATTCATGTGATCTAATTTATGAAACAATTAGATTGATCTCGTTTTTCAATTGTCTTTGCCCGCTTTACTAATCTACTATTATTATTTACCCACTGTTCTATTTCCAGGGTGCAAAGAGTGCGTTGCATCCACTTTGGGGTATCAAATGTTCTACTATATCGAGTGATATTAAAACGTCAGAAAATG
Organism: Ignelater luminosus; assembly: GCA_011009095.1. Classification (NCBI taxonomy): domain Eukaryota; kingdom Metazoa; phylum Arthropoda; class Insecta; order Coleoptera; family Elateridae; genus Ignelater; species Ignelater luminosus. The sequence continues at coordinate 167,148 of VTPC01090545.1, read as the reverse complement.
CATTGTATTGATGAACACCAAAAAGAGAGCTGTGACTCAATGTTTCTCAATTTTCTATCATTTATCGGAAGCCTCAGTGGCTTTAATAGTCAAGCATTCTGAAGAACGAAGGCGGCAGGTTTGATCCCCGGCCGCGGTTCTGAGATTTTCAACCTAGTTGGCAGCAACGTCACTATAGTAATTGAAGCCAAGATGTCCAAGAGAACTGCGATCAGAAGCCTTAGTCGCAAAACGGCAACAACAATATGAAAACATTTATTTCCTGTTTGTAAAATCGTGGATTGGATCTACCGTTCAGACAATAAATTCCCAAAACGGGAGAAATTCGAAATATTCATTTATCTCGGATAAGGACGCATAATAGTAGGTCTCATATTAACACAGTTAATACAAGGTTTGTCAATTTGTTAGAACTACCAATTATATAGTGTAATTCCAGAAACTTTTTCTTTATGGTTCCAGGTTGTCATCCGCACACGTTTATTCACATCCACGAAACCTTCATCTGCTTCCTTGTATATTACCTGCTCCACTCAGCATAGATCCAACTTAAAAGAAAATTTGAGATAAAGGAAAATGCAATGTGTTGGAATATGCTCCAAGTAGGTTGTTTCCATTCCTCAAAGAAGATAGGTATGCAAGCTACTCGGGATTCTCTCAATGAACACGCTCCTGAAACTCAAGCAAGTGTGGCAAAAGAGGTACATCCCATATCCCAAAAACTGTATCAGGTATCTTCGAAAAATTTAAAAAGGAATTGAAAAATTCATTTCGAAGACCTTAAACTTTACTATCAATCACAACGTTGAGTATAATGAAGACGGAAGGTGAGATGAGGTTATCAATTTTCCTGTACTAGATTCAAGCATTGCTTTATCATCACAGTCTTCTAGTCAAAGCTCTTAGCAAGATACTTACAACATCGATCATTCGTCTCTTCAAATTTTCTGGAACCATAAACTTGTTTTTTACATACAGGATATTGGAAAACTTTGGATCCGAATCTACGTCAATGACAATTTGATCCAATTTTTTTAATGATTTTGGTTAAACTAAAAATATCATTAATTCTTTTTATTGTAAGTACATAACTGTTTATTCTTAGATTTTGAAAATTGCATCTAATCTAAAGTCTAAGGGTATAGGATTCATCAGGTTCTGATGACTGTTCAATTTTTTATTCCAGTCTTATTTATTTGATTGTAATGGGTTGCAAAGTAAGCAAGAACCACCAATTCGTTATGGGTAGGTATTATTCTTTCAAGTGACATCAGGAAAAGCACAATTGTTAATGTCTCAACGGCAAAAGGTGTTGAGGCAGTTGCTCTGAAATTATTCTATTTCTAAAAAAAGTAATCAAAAGTTGAAAAAATGTTAACTCTAATCTTCCCATTATCTTCATCTCTCAGAATGAAAATTACTCAATACGAATAAATAGTAATTTGGTGACTTATTGATAGATTTTCAATATTTTTTCAAATTCTGATACTATTCAATAAGTAGAATCTTTTTTAAGTAGTAAATCCTTAAATCTCAAATAACTGACTGTTTTTGAAATTTTGAGCAGCCATATTTTGATCATTTACTGATCAATTTTTGATATTCTACTTGAGTTTGATTTTTTACTTCAATCAAAAGAACCTATGAATTCTCAAATGTCTTCTGAACATCCATATTCGGGTCATTAATTAATCAATTCTTGAGATTCCCCTGGAGTTTGATCGTATAGCACGGACAAGATTTATTTCGATCAAAAGAACCTAAGAATTTCCAAACGCTTTTTCAATTTTAAGATTACTCAATACGAGCAAGTCGTAATTTGAGCAGAAAATGCATATACAGGGCGAATATTTTGTCATTTTATAGCTTCAAATTTGCAATTAAATTTCTTTGATCCAAATTTCTATAAAAAAAATCACAAGTAATTGATAAAGTACTCGCTATGCAATGGCGATTTATAGGCAGATTTTCAATATTTCTTGAAATTCTAATGTTCTCCAATGAGTGGAATCTATTTCAATCAGTAAATCCTAAAATCCCAAAAACTTACTATTTTTAAAATTTTGATTGCAATTTTGAGCAACCACATGTTGATCATTTATTGATCGATTCTTGAAATTCATTTGAGTCTAATTTTATGATATGGCCAAGATTTACTTCGATCAAAAAGACCTAAAGATTTTCAAAGGTTTTTAATTTGAAGGTTACTCAATACGAACAAATGGTAATTTGAGCTGAAAATACGTATATTGGTGACTTATTAGTAGATTTTCATTATTTCTTCAAATCCTAATGTTCTTCAAGAAGTAAAAGCATTTATTTGAATCGATAAATTCTAAAGCCTAAAATGTCGACTGTTTTCGAAATTCCGATTGTAATTTTGAGCAGCCATATTTTAGTCGTCTATTGGTCAATTCTTGAATTTTCATTTGAGTCTGATTTTATGATATCAGCAAGGTTTACTTTGATTAAAAGAACGTAAGAGTTCTGTCGAGGGCTATTATCTGAGCAAAACGGTAGAGTAAAATTGGGTATTATGATTTTTTTGTTTGTTTCAACTCAAGTAAACTGATGTAGAAGTTTATTGCTGTAATAGAATCTTCGTAAATAGATAGTTGCCCAAAGTGATGACCAAGACTTTCGGGAATTTGATTAGAAGCTTGTAGGTTGTCTAATTAGAACAGCACGTTATACCCACAATACATAGCATCAATGTCCAAAATGTAATAAATACATGTCCTGGAAAAAGTGACAAAAATTCACAGAAATTCTTGTTGCTAGAAAACTTTCTATATCAGGGCTGGACTGGTATGACGAAAAATTTCTACTCGAAAGTTAAGTTTTTGCTGATAAATTTGCTCTTTTTTCGAAAAGATACTGTAAACTTTTTTAGAGATGTTCGACCTTAGTCTAAAGTAAAAATACCATTGTTTATAGCTTTAGGAAACCTACATTGCCAAACACGCAGCATCCACACATTCAAAACAAATTGTTTTACCTAAAGATTGTTGTTCATAGGGTAACAGATACGATAAATTGAAACTAGTGAGATCTACATAAAGACATTACAAGATAATTTTATATCTAAACATTCTTTCTATTTCTAAAAAAGATAACCAAGTCAGTAGTGAAAGGTACCCGCTTGTAAAACCAAATATTCAGTTAACGAATTTACTCCTTAGTTCAATAAATAATTTTGATTTATCATTAATAATAATTTTGTGGACTTTCATTTTTCATAAATATCGTTTACCGCTTTATACGTAATTTCGTAACAAGTGACTGAAAAATCCTAATTTGAAGTTTCTACAAAGCAATGGAAATAGTAACGGTGTTCAAATTTTTCTTCCTCAAAAGTAAAATTCTGCTTACCTTTCTTACAGTTGAGGTCATCTGAAAGTATTGTAGATGGTGGACTGAGTGGTTGTAATGGAAACGGATTACTTCCGGCAGGATACCACGGCGTTGGCCGCCAACTTCCTTGATTACCATTCAGAAGTCTAAGCTTATCATAAACGCTGTCAGCAGCCGAAGAAACCGCCGGTTGTTGAGTTGACTGTTCCTTTTGTGCCGCCAGATTTCGAAGCACCCTGTTTATCGAGGAAACCTATAAAGAAAGATAATTTACTGTAATCACCTTAAAATTTATGTTTATGTGGGAAATCTGCTAAATTAACTTCTCAAATTTCAAACGTTGTACAAAACCCACTTGAGTGGAATTTATTGTTAAACTAAAGGAGAGTCCCATAATTTCCCAGTGACAAAGCGAACAAGTGACTTTCAAGTGGCTCCTTTATACAAAAGGAATTCTATCACGACATTTAGGTCTAATTGTTCGACAACTGGAATATATACACACGGACCGCAAAAGTTTTCTTTGAACGTCAAAACTCAAAAACGGGGCTCGTTGATGAAAGACGAATGACAAATCTGTCAAACTGTCTGAGACCACCTTGCATGGGAATTAGGAAATTTATTAATCTAGATTTTGATTTAATGAAAGCTTTCTCCTTCTAGCTAATATCTCGAAGAACGATAAACAGAAACAGAGAGAGAGAGGGAGCGTGAATAAGATTAATACGAAATGATTTTATATTGAAATGCCCTGCCAAACGCAGTTCGAAGTCGTCGACTACGGTCGGTGCAAGAGCATTCTTTTTTACTAAAAATACAAAAGATCGAAGAAGAAAAAAGTCATAATGGATATCATGGGGTAGTTATGAATAGAGTGCCAATAGAGCGCACCCCGTCGAGCGCTTTGTATGACCTGCGACCATTGACGGCATCGACATCGACTTCTAATGAATTGGTAGGTACTTGTACTCAGGTCCTATTAAAAGTCTTTTTTTGTTTTGCTTTAATATTCAAAATTAAGACGTAAGTGAAATGCAGCATATGCTCCTGAAAATATGAGAAGAGCGCCTCAACATTAAAAAGGGCAAAAGAATGATGAGTTATTGTTTTGACATCTATATCTACGGAATTTTACAGATAATCAACAAGGATGAAAAAATATGAATTAAAAAAATATTACAAGCTTCAGAACAGACACTACATTGGTAATTTATTGCACTATTCCTCTGTACCTTTAACATTAATTCATTCTATTCAATTTTTTCTTGTAAGAATAATGAACAACTATTTATTATTCTTTCTGTTGATTCGTTAGAGAAGCGGGAAGTTTTTCAAGACAGCTGCAAGTAAATAGCAAGTTTACTTACAACTTACAAGTTACAAGATATCTTATGTTATTGAACTCGAATTCTTTCATATTTGAGAAAGAAAATTCTCATTCAAATTATGATCTTTTCACGTTACGTATCTGTTTTAATTACTCGACTGACTTACAAACCCACAGTAGATTATTTTAACGTCTACAAAATAGTTTAATACGGGTAAAAGGTACAAATGAGGAAGGTCGCGTGGCCATCGATAATTTCATTGGGGTAGAAGAGAAAACTAACCAGAGACCGTGGACACTATAATGAAAGTGGCGAGGAGAAGAAAAAGAGAAACTGGTAATGAAAATGCTTTGATAAAAGCAAACAAGGTAAGTTTTAGTATTTCAGACCGGTATGGGACGATTCCCCTGATGGTCAACGTAGGTCTGAAATAGCATGACATGATTCCCCCGGCTGCCTTTTCTGGGCCTTGAAGTAGTATGGCATGTTTCCCCTTATAACTTTTTATAATCCTTTTATAATCCTTTATTTTTGCAAGACAGTGTAGGTACTTTTCCAAGAAAGTGTAGGTACGGCGTAAATATTATTGATCTTATTAATTTTGTAATTTCAAAAAATTAAAAACAGCAATCAGTGATAATTGATAAATTACTTTAAATTAGAACATTGATGTAATTGCAATTCACCGTTACAAATGAATTAATTAACAACATAAAACAAGATAGTATATTAATAAAATACTTTATCAATAATACATATTTAAATCATCCAAAATTACCCAAATAACAAGAAGCACTGTACACAAAGTGCAATTACAATTACAATTACAAATTCTTACACAGCAGCGACATATTTCATCATTAGTGCTTTTGCCACAACCTCCGCAAGATGAAATCTTAAGCCCATTTCATTACATTTTAGTTGTATTTGCTGAAATGCATACAAATACGTTATTTGTTGCTTATTTGGCAGCAAACAAATAATGTCCATTCTTGATGGCATGTACGGTGAATAGTTGGCAAAAGTACTTTGTACAGTAATTGAAGGTCCCATCAATGTTTACCGTCTCACTATTGCACAAAAACTTTACATTGAACACACGAGAAAAAAATCACAATATTTTTGTACATGTTGTTAACCAGCAAAAAGTCTTCTCCTTTTGTTGTTTTTATGTTAATTGAATTTGAAGTAGTATGTTACCTCTAACAGACAGCTTGGTAGCGGTGGAAGTATGGATCGGCGTGCTCGATAAATGCATTTTCTTATTATTATGAATGTCTTTTGTGGTAAACGTGTTAATTGCTGATGTGTCTAATTTTAACTCGCAGTGAATTATTTTACATAATGAGCAAAAAGCGTGAGCGCACACCGACGTCAGCTGTTCGTCTCTATTATTTGAGGTTATGTTTACGAGTTGCATTAAAGGTTACTGCAAACAACTGTAAATAGATTGATACTAGGCACGCCCACATTAGAAAT
>VTPC01090545.1:61048-160587 GCA_011009095.1 Ignelater luminosus | reverse complement strand
GGATAAATAACTTGTGGCTGGCCGTTTACGAACTAGCAAGAAAAAGATGCAGTTGCACGTGAATCCGGGCTTTAGTTATGACTATTAACTAAAATAATCTTTCAAACCTTTCTTTATTAACTCAAATATCGTAGAATATATAGGTTACATCCTACTTTCTTCTTGTAATCCTCTTCTGCAAAACAGTAAAAACGATTGAACAGTTCACATTTTTATTTTTAACCATCATTATCTTAATCCGTCCCTTTTGACCACCCAGGGTTAAAACCTGACCATCAGGGGAACCATGCCCTGGCCTTTCAGACTATTACAGACAATCAAAAGAGTTGTATTATAATATAAATAGTTGGCGTGTTAAAATTTCTGCCTTTAAAACATAGTATGAGCTTGATATTAATATAAAGCTTAATATTTCCTAATCATAAAAAGATTCTTCACTGGTACCATTTAGATAATTGGTTACTTTACTATTAAGCAAAAGGTTCCCCATCTGTTCTTCCAGTCAAACAGACCTTTTTTATTTCGGTTGATGACCAATTGATATATTCTCCCTCATGAATTTCCAAAATTTATATAGAATACTCTTCATTTTTCCCCACTTGTTTGCTATGATGAGAAGGGTTTGGCAAAGGACTAAACAAATGAGCATTTTTTCCTTGAATTTCTGGACCAATAGATGCAATTTTTCGAAGCTGTTCACAAAATGTTATCATTGGGGTTAAAATCTAAAATTACACCACAACTAATTTATATGGTTTTTGAGTTATTTTTGATCTGAAAGATACTAAAATGAAACTGTTGATATGTCACCGTTCAAATTAAATATTTTGTTGTTTCTGGTTGTGAAGACATCAGAATTAACAATTTCTAAATGTAGAAACTATAGATAGAGCGAGCTTTATAATATATTGTTAAAAGAAAAACTAGTTGGCTCAGAAAGATCTTCGGGTTGAAAAGTCCTAATGGCAAAACCCTGTACTACCTGAGAAAAGCCAAAAAGTCATTTGGTCCAAATATCACACCTTAACATGGTTACCTCGGAAAGCTTGGCTAATCAAGTACCAAAAGACCCTATGTAGGGCCAAAATGAAAAACCGAGCAATTCAGTGACTAACACGCATACGATACTATACTATATATATCATAGGCAACTCGACTCAGTTTTATAGTTAATAAAAAATACAAGTTCTGTCGAACAACCTTGATGACATGAATTTGATGTTTTATGTCCGAAGAAGTAACTTCTGTTTGGAACTGCAAAATATACTTTTACTGTCCTGTTAGTAAGTTACTTAAGCTACTTTAAATTCTATTTTAGTCAGTTAACATAGAAGTCTAGAAGCTGTACAAATATACAAAACACATAAAGCTACAAAAGGTAAGGTAATTCCATAGCCATTACTTAGTTCTCGATATAATCTGTTTCAAGTGGTGTAAGAGCCTCACAGCTTTTCATGTATTGTTCAGAAAGTCAAGAAGGCTAATGATTCAAAGTCTCCTCACATACCATATCTCTAAGTTGAAGAACCAATAAATCTCACAATCTTTTTTGTGTAATAATGAGACTGTAACTAACGCTTTATTTTTGGCAAAAACTATCATCGTGATCAGTTCAATAACAAAATTCTCATAAGACCAATAGCAAAGTTTTTTCTAAATTCTGAATATGACAGAGCATCTTCTAAATTTTTCTTGTTATGCGATCACCTAAATTTACAGTCTAGAATCTAATGGTCATAATTTTATATAACTGCGTTTTAGAAAAGTCTGGTAGTATCTTTGGCAAAATTCAGAAACCTGAACAACTGAAAACACTTCTCTTGATAAATTCATTTGGTTAAAAAAGTTTTTACGAAAACCTCTTGGAATCTTCTTTTAATTGATGCTAGTATTTGTTTATCTAAAGTATAAGAATTATTGACAAAAACGACAGCATTGAGTTGAATATTTATTAAGGGAAAAAGAGTTTGGGTGTTTTGGAAAAAGAAAAAGTTAGAGAAAAATCTTTTTTTCTCAAAGTATTTGAACAGCCGACAAGACGATTTGTTCAAAACGTCTGATCGGTTCGAAATTTCCTAAGCAGTGTAACTAGCTGTTCTAAGAAAAGACTCGAAAAGTCCAAAAATAAAGTTTAGGTCTAATCCTAGTTTTGAGACGGACTAATCAATGATTTATAAACCTGCATTCGAGCTAAACCAAATCGTGTTTGCTGAAATCAAGCATAGACTCACTCAAGTATTGACTATAAATACGGGCATTAGTGTACAAGACCGAACCAAAAAACATGCTTGGCTTGGATAAAACAAGTTAAATAAGGCGAAATATTAAAATCACCGATTCTCTGTGGTTTTTACGTAGGAACTGTTTGTGACATTTAGAAAAATAACAAGATAGCACCACAGCTATCGCCAACGTTGTAAATCCTGGAAATAATCTTGGTAAAACAACGAAACACATGCGTCATTTCTTGTTGATACTTGACGTAACGTTTTGATTTAACTTAACTAATTTCAACACGTAGAATTAGATTTTAATTTGACTATACCAAGTTCTTTTCGTTTTTGTGGGGATGCTGTCATTTTTTGGCAGGTTGGCTAAACTTATTTTGATTGTAACATGTAATCGCGTCAAGTTGAATCAGATTTTTGACAGTAATTACTAACCAACATTATCGAATTCAGTCAGATCCATGTAAATTTAATGGTTAACGAAAATAGAACATTCTGCCTCAAGATTATTGATTCGGCAAGATTCGATTATGTAAGCTCTGTTAATATGTACGCAAACCGTTCGCGATCAATCTAAGTAATCGAATCTGTTAAATATTTGACAGTTGACTTAAACTTGTTGGTTGTTGGTCAGTCTGTATGTATGCACAAGGTCATAAATCGTTCCTAGCAGTAAGTCATTACTTCTTTTTCTTCAGCTTGGTGGTAAACTCGATTGTTCTCAGTTAAGAACGAAAATTATTAAAAAGGATGGATATAAAGATTAAATAATTACAGCCTTGGTGTTCATCCACGCTACTAAGAAAATGGGGAATCTCAGTAAAGGCATTTGGTTTATCATAAGAACTTCAGCACCCTAACTTCTTTTCTGAAGGTATCTCTAAGGTCCCTGGTTCTCAGTCGTTGGTTAAGCTTAATTAAAGGACTATTGCCATGGTTACAACTTTTGTTACAATTGTATCCATGGAGATATTTCTCTATTTAAATTTAGCAAACGACTGAAAAATTAGTTTGGTGTACTATAATAAGCTTTCGTCTTAGAGTAGAAAAGATTGTGATGTTTGTCAGAAACCTGGCTAGCGCCAGGATTGGCAACATGAGAATTAACCAAAGGCAATCAAAAGTTTTTTTAAGCTTTTTGTAATCTAAATAAATGTTAACACTCTTAGTTTGCAAAAATTTCTTGTTTACTTTGCAATATTCAACAAACATAAAGGGTTTTCCAATAAGAGGTGTTATTTTGATATTCAAAGAAAAGTGCCATTTTTTAATATAAATGATCGGATGTTTATTTCATTATAAAGAGGTAGGTATGCCGTTAATAGTGGAAAATAACATCAGGCAAATGACCACCACGACCACGCTTACAGGACAATATCCTTTTCATGAAATTTTCCATAACCAAATCGCAAAGTGGCTGCCCTATGTCCTCGATAGCCTCACGAATTCCATCTTTGAGGTCTTGAATCGACGCTGGGCTGTTGGCGTAGACCTTCTCTTTCACGTGGCCCCAAAGAAAGAAGTCGCAAGGTGTTAAATCACAAGATCTCGGTGGCCAATTGTGATCACCTCTTCGAGAGATAACACGGTCCGGAAACTTTTTCCGTAAAAGATCAATGGTTTCGTTGCTTGTGTGGCACGTAGCGCCGTCTTGTTGAAAGTAAACGTTGTCCAGATCAATACCATCCAATTCCGGCCATAAAAAATCGTTAATCATCTCTCGATAGCGCAATCCAGTCACCGTAACTGTTGCTCCAGCCTCATTTTCGAAAAAGTAAGGTCCAATGACTCCGCCGGACCATAAACCGCACCAAACAGTCACACGTTGAGGATAGAGAGACTTTTCAACAATAACTCTTGGATTTTCTGAGCCCCAGATCCGACAATTTTGCTTGTTGACGAAGCCACCGAGGTGGAAATGGGCCTCATCACTCAAGATGATTTTTCGATGGAATTCTGGATCATTTTCATGCATTTCAACGACCCAATTAGCAAAGACACGACGTTGTTGATGATCGGCCGGCTTGAGTTCTTGTGTTAACCGGACTTTATAAGCCTTAAGACCCAAATCTTTATGCAAAATACGGTGTAATGACGTTTGTGGAATGGCTAATTTCAAAGAACGACGAGGAATGGACAAACCTGGGTTTTCTTTAACACTTTCGGCTACAACAGCAATATTCTCGGCTGTTCTTGAGCGACGTGCACGGGTTTTATTCTTCACATCACTAACTTGTCCCAAGAGCTCGAATTTTTTCACCAATTTCTGTATTGCGGTCCGACAAGGTGCTTCACGGTGACCCAAAAATGTTCGAGTTTTACGAACCGTCTCTGCCAAATCTTCACCTTTTTTATAGTGAATTTTAATAATTTCAATGCGTTGTTGAAGCGTGTATCGTTCCATATTTATTAATGGCGTAGTTTCTACTTGTCAAATGTCAAAAAATGATAGCTTCAAAAGTGACATCTACCGAAATAGCGGACTATTCAAAATAACACCTCTTATTGGAAAACCCTTTACATAGCTAAATCACATAAAATGTCTTATTACGTATTAATATTGAAATTAATAAATTGAATCACGTGTCATATTTGTAAAACTGCAAAACTAAAATCGTTTATCCATTTTTCCCATTTCATAAGTCAATTTTAACAGCACAGAAAAAAGCCCGTTTTATATTTCTTTTTTTCACAGGAAATAGCCTTAAAGGGTGGCTTATTCTATATTACTCCCTATACGCAATGTGTAATAGTGCAATAATCTGTTCTCAAGCACGTGACCGGCACGCGACTTGGAACCAAGTGCAATATTCAGATCTTTTCAGCTTCATCTAAAAAACCTTATTACTGCACTATAAAATGGGGTGGATTTAAAATCAGATTCGCAATAAAATGCATAGGGTACTTGTATTTAATCGCTTTTAATATTGCCACCTTCTAGAATATCTGGAAATATATTAGCGGTTTGAAATTGTATGATTCTGTTTGTTTTAGTTTATTACAAAAATGCTCTTGGTGGCTAAATAAGAAAGAAAGTTATAAAGGTGGCTTGTAAATATTTACAAAAGCTGAGAATTGCAAGATGGGTGTGTTTTATGCATTTTGTACCGTTATTAAAATTTCCTACTTTTACTTCTTTTCAAGTTTGCACTATCTGTATTCCTTTCTGTTTTATCACCCTTTATTAAAAAAATCTTATTTAACATTTATTATTCAAAACGGTTATGTAAAAAATGGAGTACACTTGGAAAAAGTCCACAGAAAAACAAAATAAATTATACTATCGTGGTGTATAATTCTGATGCTGTAAACCAATAAAATTTTGTTTTGGGTTCACTTTCTTGTTTGCTTGATCATTGTTTTAAATATAAATATTTAGCAAGGAGATCAGAATTTACAGCAAATTCTCAAAACTGCCTTGATTACCAGTTTCTCTATCTTATCTCAAATCTTTATCATTTGCACATGCGTCGATTGATTTTGTATTTTTTAGCAAAGCCTGGAAAAAAGTATCTACTCACATTAGATCGAAAATTGTCGTGCTTAAAAATGCCAATGAAGTAAAAAAACTTTTTGGCCAATTAGTTCACTCATCCACATTTATGCTCCTTATACGCTTCTTCAATTTCTGGCATTCGCTTAGTTAGCAACAACCCGTAGAGTTGCTTAAGCTTTTAAATATTTCTGCAAAATTTAAAAATGTTAATGTCCCAGATTATCATGGGTTTTCAAGAGAACTTTAAACGATAAGTAATTAAACAAAACCTGTACAGTCGCATAATTGGAATTCATTATACTATACACTATAGCATAATTAAAAGACGAGGAAGGCCAGATTACACTTGGTTACAAAAACTACAACTGTTTACAGGCTTGAGTAAATGCAGTTACATAAATAGTTTGAATATTCCTTCTAAAAATCTTGCCGGTGTCCACAATGCTGATATTCTTCTGACAAGTTCTTCAGACACTGCAATGTTTGTACCGTATTCTGCCAAAGAAGTTTCGAATATCAAAATGATCTCTGTATATATATCTATTGTATAACTGCCTTGATTGCATAGATGTCAATAACGTCCAGTCCAAAATCACAACAGGTGTCTACTTAAGATTATATTGACCCTACAGTTTCTACTTTTTAAATTTCTAAAACAAAATGGTTATTTTACTTTAAACCCTAACTAGTCTTACTAATTTTACCATCCTTCATTAGGTATCCAAATCAGGTGCATTGAATGCAGTATTTCTTGAAAAACGGAACTTGGAATATTTTTGTTTTCTCTCAAAAACTGTTCGTTTCAATCATCGGCTGCGGTCTTCATTGTTATAACATACAGATGCTAGATAAGCATGGACAATAGGCTCCAGCTTAACCTTCTCTTCAGAGGAGTGAAGCAGATGCATCTAAAGAGTAATTTTCTCATACAGTCGACTACTTCAGATTCTGTAATACTTGAACTTCAACTGCTTTATGTCGTTTCAATGACAAGGTTGTACCAAGAATATATCAAATGACATACTTGAACAAGAGTCATTCAAGGTCTTTATAGATCAAAGATTAGTCATTAGAAACATACGGACGGTTTGCATTCGATTTGCAAACAATAGGCGTCTTATGCAACATTCAAAGTTCTAGCATTACTCATGTAACTCGTATTTATGATATGGCAATATTCCTAGACGTTGTAGGTTGCACAAACCTGCAAATCATAGTACTGAACGCCCCTGCGCTTTCTTTTAGCCTTTAAAAAACGAAACTGCAACAAGCCTTCAACTTCATCATTGTAATTATGGTATATTATGATCAAGAAATGACGATAGCCAACGTTGTTTTAACCGGTATTATTGTCATTCTCAAATTTACTAAGCAATGAGAAATTCTTCTGACCAACAGATGTTATTTCTATCTTTCTCAATTATTCTACATATATAACGAACAGTATATTGCAGTTCTGTCTACTGTACTAACTTCAATCACTGCAGATTTCACAAAAGCATTTTAAATCCTTCTTTTAGTAATGTTGACTATCTGATGTTTACGGTTGCTTAACTCTACCATTAGCATGCTAGAAGAAATCTTAGAAGTCTTCTAGACCTATCTACTATTACTAAAAGGTTTTCTCGTATAGCTTTATGCTTACAATATCTTTTGATGATGTTTGGTCTACTAATTGTCTTAGTTACAAATACTGATGTCCTAAAGAATAGAAACTCGATCAAAATAGTCTAATAGTTATTCATGTAAATAGCTGTATTATGTATACCATTAATGTAGTTCGAAGCTCTAGAAGGATTATTCGGTTTACTTTCCCATACTAATAAGGTTTTGACGTTCTTTGCAGTAATCTTAGATCTATTATGTGCCACACCTATTATACCAATGCCAATCCTAGTACTCGCTTCGAATGTCATACGTTAATCACATGTACATTACGTACAATCAACACCAACAGACGTCCGATGACAAAGAACAACAGGCAAAAGAATGTACGCTATATTCTTTACAAAACGGGGATTGGTGGCCACAGTGAAGTTAGAAGAACAGGTCACAGTAATATCTCGGTGGTACACAACTGTCCGCCTTTCTTCTGCATTACAACATTGGTGTTTACACCTGATAATGCACCTTCTCATCGGGTGGCTGCTACTGTGGATTTTTTAAAGGCTTCTAGAATTCGTTTACTAGAACACCTTCCCTACAGTTCAGATCTAGCCCCTTGTGATTTTTGCCTTTTTGCAAAATTGAAATTAGCCCTAAAAGGTCGCCGTTTCTCTTCTGACGAAGAAATGGAAATGGTGATGGAGCAACCCATTGAAAATCTCGGGGAAGATTTATGGCCAGAAACTTTTAATGGCTGGTTTGTACGTATGAATAAATGTATTGCTTGTGATGGAGATTATTTTGAAAAAATAAATGCCTAAACTGTTAAAGCTCAAATCTTTTCTAGTTACCTATGGGTTAAGCTTTTTATCCTAAATATTCAAATATAAAAATGAGCTAAGGCTCTTAACTAAAAAATTCAGACGCTTTGTGCTTTTGTTAGAATTATCATTTGTTCTACGAAGTATTGCAAAAAATGTTAAAAATCACTAAAAAAAAACTCAAAAACCTGTTTGACTTTAACTTCTTACATTGTAAAAGTGTATCTTATAAGTACACATTTGTAAAGATCATGTAACCAATTATTTTTTATCATATATGCACAAGGACATAATTATAAAAATGTATATAAAGTTGCACGTGTGATCTGGAAGAGAAAGAACTAGGCTCTATAAGAGGAAAGATCAATACCAGTAGTGAACAGCGGAGCAAGAGGAAAAAGATCATATTATTATTATTATTCATGTGCGTAATTTTTGTGTTTGTCTTATGTCATGTCATTAAATTCCCTATAAACACTTGGACAAGTCGGCACCCTGTATAAAATATTGTTGTTGATTTACGATATCATTTCTGAGCAACGTTTTCTGCCCCCATGTAGCTTTAATGAAATCATACCTTAAAATTGTGCACATAAGGGTTTCTCCTTAAGGAGTATACTAAAAAAGGCTTTTTTTCATCTCAAAAGTAAATTTTTGAAATTCTTTCGCATTCTTTTGCTTTCTTGGACGTTTTTGTTTTTTGATGAAAGAGAAGTCCATGATTTCTTAAAAAATACAACAAATGCTCAAGACGACCGGTGTTATATGATCTACTTACATGTATAGTTACTTCAGCAGTCAAACGGATAGCAATTCCAATAACTATTCTAATAATACGCAAGTAGTCTTATTAATGACTTGAACGAGTCTTTCTCTGTAGGCAGTAGATGTATTATTTCCAAATAAAGGTTTTAAGATTTGAGCCTAGCAAACGGCTAAACAATAAGATTGATTGAATACTAATTATAAAACCAAGATGGGCCCCCCTGATGGTCTTGTATTTTTTTTATCTTGCCGTAGCGTCCTCCAGTACAAGAGTTTAGCTACTGGAATTGGACCCACTTTTAAAAGTATTTTCTATAGCACGAATCACAAAAGACTACGGTACTACAATAAAAGCAAAAACAAATTTTGAATTAAAAATTGAAAAACCATGGCGGTAGCAGCGGCGACCAAACATTCTCGAGGCACTGCTTATTTGTGTGTTTTTGTATAAAAGTTGTACATTGAGAGTTAATATCAAACTTTTCTACATCTGCATTCCTTGATGCCTCTCGTAGATTCTTCACTCGTTTCTGGAATTGACAGGGCGGTAAATGGGCTAAAATATTGCTTGGATGAGCACGGCGTTCTATTGGTCCCAACTAACTTATTTTATTAACACTTACAGTACAGTCGAGTAGGTAGTAATAAACTGGTAAAGTATTTGCGTTTTACTGTTTACTCTCTAATTTTTCCATTAAAGTCATTTCTCTTTTGTGAATAGTTTTTGCCAAAATATAGATGCCATAAAGGCATTGAGATTACCAACAGATTACTACAGTTTTTTGCTTACAATCATAATTTCCAAAAAGTTAGATTGGGATACTCGCCGCTGATGGAAATTTGCTGTCACCTATCGTATTGTCTTATCAGAATTCTCAGAATTGTTGCGATTTCTAGAGAGTCAGAAAGTTCTTAAGACTTTAACTGATGTGAAAAGTAAATAACGCTTACATATGAAACTTCCACACAAGATGTGTCTCATCTATCTTCTTTCCTTTTTCGAAGAGTTCTAATTCAGTTTTGAACAAACTAGAGATTGCATTGCTGGAAACTGTATTGTTTGGAACATGGAATTTTACTGGATACTAAATGCCATCAGATAAAGGCGTTGGAGGTGGTGATGACAGCTCTGCCGCATCTTTCAAAAAATCTGGAGCTGAAAAACAAGTCTCGCGAGTAGTTTTTGTTGACTTAAAACCTTCAATTATCCATTATTCATTCAATTATTCCATTCAGAGTAATTATTACTGGTAAAGGAAATCCGGTCCAAATATGCCGATATGTTTGTTTGTCTAATTACTAATTATAAGCGAGGGAGAATAGGTCTGTCGATCTTGTGTTCTTTTAATCTTATCAATACAAAATTCCATTTATTGGGATTTTAGCGCACTTTTGAAAGAGCTTTTATAGCACAAATCACAAAAAACTACTGCACTTTGACATCTTTTGAAAATTGCAATAAAAACAAAAACAAATATCAAAGCAAGCTTTAAATTAAAGATTGTAGAACCATGGCGGTAGCAGCGACGACCAAACAAAGATTAGTTAACTGTATTCTTGGTATGAAAAAACTTCCTTAATTTAAGTCTGTAGGCTGATCGAGCTTTATTCTGATCAATTTTCTTTTGCGGCAAAAAAGGTTAGAGTATTTAGCATTGTAAGTTTGGAATATGGTGGTGCTTTAAGAAATTATCCAAGAATGTGGGAATATTTAGGTATGATCATTTGCTTTTACGAAAAATTGTTGCGTTGTTACTAAGTTAGTTTATACAACCTGATTAGAAAATTTATTCTAGTTGATGTGGTTCTCATGTAGCATAGGAGAGATATTGTAGCTTTGATACTAGTCTCATAGTAAAACATTCAAAGTCGTTGATCAAGATAGCTGATGACTCTATAGATCAACGCTTCCTGGATATCTATCTCAGACAAAATTCGCCAGAGCAAGCATGAGACTACTATCAAATACTGTTATAGAGAAAACTAGAAACGTGAGATATATTAGTGTTAAGTTTTGATAACGTACATAAATTAATTCCTAAAATTATTTTTTTTTAAATCATACTAAGCTTACATTTGTTACATTCTAACATTTAGTGACTACTAACGTCGCGTCGTTGGTTATGCAAATGACTGCACAATTTTTTTTTTATTTATTCAGATCTCAAAATACACGATATAGTATTGGAACAGAGCCAACTCATGAAGATAGAATAAAGAATAAATATCAAAAATTTGTAGCTAGTAAAATATTAAAAACGAGACAATATTCAAGATAAAAAAGAAATAACGTTTAAAGTTAAATAACATTTCCTGAATCACATTAAAAGTAACCTATATTTTCACATCTGACACCGAGGATAACTAAAAAACTAAAAAAACTAATTTAGAAGAAATGATTGATGATTCAAAAACATTAAACTTTCTTACGAATGACTTCTCTGCAAGTGTAGTACCTAAAGACGTTATAACATAACCAAACATATTTTGTGTTGACACAAAAAATGATAATTAAAAGCGACAATAAAATCGATCCCTTCGTCAATATTTGCTTTAGGTCAAGAGTCTGCGTCGGGTAGTACCAACCAAGTCGGGGTTTTCTTCGCAAACACGGGGTAAAATCTATGCACCCTTCACACTCGTGTTTACGGTTTGCTGCCTGCGACCCTCACATTACACAGCATAATTCCTACTATACCAAAACTTTATCAAACTATTTCTTGTTCGTATACCCCGTGAAATTTCAATATTGCCTACTAGTCTCTAGTAGTAAGGGAGAGAGTCTCTTCAACAATTTGGGAAGCTTTTGAGCTTTGAGGTCTTTTTGTTGTTAAATATAAAATATGCAAAAAAAAAAAGATTTTTCCTTGTTACTACCGTAGATAGGTTTGCGACTTAATATGTAATGCTAATTCGCAAACGTAAACCAAATAGAGAAATTCTGTTATTCGAGGTGTCGCAGTCGCGGTTTCCCAGCGAATAATGGGGCAAAACGAAGAGACGTGACGCTAGTTCATGCATTAAACATTATTTGGCATCCGTGAAGGACGACTTGCTCTTATTTACTGCTGCAGCTCGCATGCACGTTGCAAACAAGAATTTGTCGAACAAAACCGCAACTCGATAAAATTTGATAGATGTAAGTTTATCTTTTCTTAAAAGAAATGTCCGTAAGTACATGCAGACATATATGCATGTTTATGTTCGTCGTGAGAAAATCAAGTTACGATGACGACTTCAAACAGGTCTTTTAGGGGGTAAAGCGACGCATGTTTCAACATCCCCTGTCTGCACTACGGGGGCGTATTGCATTGATTGGAGGAGATCCAACCAGTGAAGCGAAAGGAATCAGGTTTAAAATGTTGGCTATCTCTCCGCATTCTCAGCCATCTGAACTTTGTTGGATTGAACGTTATTCGAACTCCCGATGGTCTTCTAACTTTATATCTAGAAAGATGACTTTTATACAATAGTAGCAGATCCTCTTTAACTACAAATATACTTTGTGAATTTGAAAACCTCACTATAAGGGTAGACTCTGGCATTCTGCATTCACATTCTTTCAGGTATTAAAGATAAGGTTACTGCAATATTGGCAAAAAGTAAAATCGTTTACTAAGAAGTTTTAAACTTACATTTTGTAAGTACAAGAATGTTTGAACTTGAGAAAAATTCTTTCCTGGCGAAGGTTTCTTTCCATTTTGTGTTTTACTTTTTTATTTTATTTTGTAAATTTCTAATTGTGAAAAATTAAAAATCAAACGAATTTATGTTGGTGCGAGAGGTTTACCCTCTTTAATGTCTGTTCTCCTAGATTATTATAGACCGTTAGAGACGTCTATTACTTACTAAATATTCTATTGTTTGTCGAAACAGCTGTCAAAGTGGCTGTACTGATAGATATTAAACTACAACAACGAGCTCTCATTAAATATCTATCAAATGAATTTTTAATTGCTTAACTGTAAAAATTCACCGAGATTGATAAATTTTTATGGAGATTACACGATCGATGTGGATAATGTGAAAAGGTCGATTCAAAAGTTTCAAAGATATTATTGACAAATATATAACTTAAAAGTGTCTCAAAGTCTTTAGTTTAATGGAATGAGGTATAGTTTTAACATCATGATTCGTTCTGATCGACTTGCAGTGTAGAATGTTTTCATTGCACTTGTCAACAAAAATAACCTGAAAAGCACTCTTCATAATCCTGCAGCATTCAACATTTCTTGAACAGTAATTAGAAAGATTCTTTCGAAACTTAAACCTTGGAGATTACGTTGCGATGTTTTGAGATTTTCACTGAGTCCTTGCATCTTAGTGAAATCGTTACTTATGTAGACACTTAGAGAAAGCTAAAAAATTACATTTTAGATAAAGACCTTAGGAGATTGAAAGAGTCAAGATCTTTTAGTATCTATTACAGTTACCCACCAGCTTAGGAGGATAATAATGTTTCGTTCTGCTTCCAAACTAAATATGGCATCTTTTGACTTCTTGACTTTTCTATTCTTCTTAGCAAACATGCTCAATATTTGTACTTCTGAGAGAAGGCACGTTTTCTAAGTCGCATATAATTGTAAGAAAGCACATCAATCATTAATTTACTACCCAATTTCTGTCTTCAACCAGCACGCTTCAAATTCTGACCTTCTTGATCTTTAGTAAGACTTTGTTTTTACTTTCGACGTATCTCGTCGCTAAGAACGATTCCTTTCTCCGAAGAGTTTTTCTGCAAAAACGTTTACGAGTGCCAGAACAACCGTGTGAAATTGATGGGATTAATAATTGATAGATTTTTCCTTTCCAATAGACTTTCAGACATTGTAGGAATTCTTTAAAATTGTAAAAGGTGCGTATATTAATCACTGCTCAATTTCTGTCTTAAATGGTCAGCTTAAAATCTTGACCTTCCCAATCTTTAGCAAAAATTTTTTGAGTTGTGACTTTCATATCTATTTTAAATATCTTTCGCCAAGAATAATTCGTCTTTATTCTTTGGCTCAACAATGAGGCTCAATATTTGTAATTCTAAAAAAATGCTGCTTTAAGTCTTGTGCTGCTCAAAGCTGAGATCTAGTTCAGAAGGTACAGTACTGTATTCCTAGACACTTAATCCAGACTCAAATCCAGATTCAAAGTTCAGTATCAATCAGACAGTTTTGAGGTTTGATAGATTTGGCCTTTGCAATGAATCTTCTGACATGGTACGGTTCTTTTGAAATTGCAAGAAAGTACATAAATCAATTATTACGTACTCAAGCTTCAAATATTGACGTTCTTAATTTTTTTAATTTTAATTTATCTGGTCATAAAAAATGATTGTTTTCTATGTCTTGTCTCAGAAATGATGTTGGATATTTGTAATTCTGAAAAAATGATGCTTTCAGCATGCTTAGATCAGAAGGTATAGGACTGTATTCCTAGATACTTAAATCATATTCAGATTCAGAATTCATAATTCAGTAACAGACACACAAATCTTGCGTTTGATGGATCTGACCTTTCCAATAGAATTTCGGGTATTGTATGGCTTCTTTAAAATTGTAAGAAAGTGCGTATATTGATCGCTACTCAATTTTTATCTTAGACGGACAAGTCTCAATTTTGAACTTTTTGATCTTTAGTAAGGCTTCTTGACTTTCATCTGCTTTAATTGATTTTATCGATAAAAATGATTCCTTTCCCTCCTTTGTCGCAGAAGTAAAGTTTAGTATTTGTAGTTCTGTGATAATACTGATTTAAATCTTGTATTACTCGAAGCTGAAATTTTGCTTCAAAAGGTAACTACCTATTTATAAACAGACAATTTTTGAGTTTGATGAATCTGGCTTTTTGATACAGTTTCGGTCAGGTTTTTCTAAAATTACGTACATCGTTACCCAATTTTTATTTTAAACAGACAGGCTGCAAATTTTGACATTTTGATCTTTAGTAGGACATTTTATTGTCTACTATTCAAATGTTTGTGCAGGCTTTAGTTTAGTTTAGTTAAGTTGCGCAGTTCCTTGGTAGTATGCTTAATAGCTTAAAGCTGAGTTTCACCTGACCGCAAATCGGGGTCTTGTCAACATTTCTGTCAACGCAGGACCGTACCAAAAAGCCACCAACCATTTTAGTAGGTAGCTTGTCTTAATTTATATTGAAGTAAGCACACAATGACAAGGATATACATATACATAAATGTCTTATCTAAAATGGAGCCATAAGAACTGGCTCAATAGGACTTATGCTTTTGACATCTTGCATGTAAGTTGGATTGAGTTTGGTCTCTTTGATAGTTGGAATCTAGAGCCAATAATGTTTTCGTTTGTGTCGTTAATGATTTCTTAATCTTGAATATAATATTAATTCTCATCTTAACTAAAGATAGCAAAATATTTTAGTTTTAATAATTTTGATGATACAATAAACAACTGCAAAAAAGAGTCTATTTAATAGTTGGTGATACTCGATACTCGTTTTTGCTGCATTCATTCGTCTGTTCTGTTCTGGTTTTACTGTCCCTTTTGCTCACAACTACAAAGACAGAAAATTTTTGCCGAGTTCTAAAGTAATGACGATTTTCTTGTTTATGAAGTTTATCTTTCTGCAAGTTAATCTTTGACTTAGTTTTATGACCTTTCGCATTTTTTTAGTCTCATGAATTGATATTTTTCAAACATAACTTTGATACTAGAGAATCTAACTGTACTCAGATTAAAATCTGTTTTCGTGCTTAACTAAAGACTGATAATTAAACATCTTGGAGTAATCTAACCTAGTTTCCTGAATGGACACCAAAAGTGTCTGTTCCTTAGCAAAAATGCAATGTATCAAACTAAATCAGAGGCAAAATACGTTATCATATATTTTGTATTCTACTTTTCTCCTTTTTGTTGCTAAAGTTACTAATTAATGCAAATCCATAATCTGTTAGAATTGGGACGATGAAGTCAATAGTTCCACAAAGGTAACACAATAAATATCTCTGGCAAGAGACGTAACAATGTTTTCAATTTTATCCTTTTGCTGGGTATTATGTACTTATCAAGCTGATATAGGTTCTTGGGAAAAGTTTTAACTTTGCTATAGTTGTAAAAGGTAGTCAGATACGAGTAGAGAAATGGTGAGTTTTAGGCAGAAGGATATTTGGCTATAACAAAACACTTCCAGATCTTTCTAAGAAGAGAAACACTTATGCTGGTGGATCAGAAAAGAGTTTAATGAACATCTCAGGTTTTGCATTATATATTGATCGTAGAGATTGATTATCTTCGTGACAAAATGGTCATTTTAGAAAATGTCTTCTTCTTATTTTTGCCTTTTATATTGTCTGTCTTAGACAATGCAGAATATATATCTTCCTCTTTGCAAAATTTTCTAATGGATCGAGGAGTTCTTAAATAATGGAAATTTCGGGAACAATAAAAATATGCAGGCTGAGATATTTAGAAACAAAAGAAATTCTTCTTAAATTTACTGTACTTGATTGAAGTATCTTTACTTAGAAAATGACTCTGTAATTACCTGTTGAAACTACCACTACCATTGTTTTGTTTCGGATGCAACAATCTTTGTACAACATCTTTCACATTCTTATTAATTTTTTATCTTTTTGTATGCAGTTTTAATTGTCTTACTACATACGAGAAGATTTTAAATTCAAAGCAACTTTTTTCCATTAGTCTCGTATCTATCATAATATTAATGTATTTGGAGCATCAAGTGTGATAAATAAATTGTTTCACGTGCTTTGTGGATTTCCATTGTTTGAGTTCAGGTTTTGTTAAAAATAATATTATCAACTACCAAAGAATATTCATAAATTACAGTTTCGTCTATTTTCAAATTCTTTTTTATCTGAAGCTTTTAATATTCGTATGTATGAAGTCTCATTAGAAAATTACATAAAAGCAAGTTCGGTTGCTTTTGTTAACTTTTAAAAGCTGAAAATACGAAAGTGGAATAAGGAAAGTTCTTGCGCATTTTAAGGAAAAATCCATATCGTTTTTGTTTTCTGAAATAGAGACATGGCGAGGGGACGTTGCCATGGAAATTTGCATGCATCCAATAAACGGTGCTGAGAAGATTCCTCTTCCCTCTAAACGGTACGCAGGGACGTATTTTTAGGAATTATCATTTTGATTTATTAACTTGTAACAACACAAATAAACATAATAAAATGTAATAACTCTCACGATTAAATAACAATGTTAAATCAATATTTCATCAGTAGGATTTTTTAAAATACAAGCCATCTTGAAAGTTGTTTTCGAATGTTTACAACTTAGAATTAACAAAATTACTATGTTATCTAAAGTGATTTATTTCACGCCTACGAAATGAAAGGTTTGTTTATAAAAGAGAATCAAGTTAGTTCGCCTCTGGTAAATTCTTTTAGTCCCCGTTTAAAGAGCTGCTCCTTTATTACGCGGAGGATGGGGTCGACTAATATGCGGATGGCTGCAGGGTGAAGTTTCTATAAGAGGTTCGTCACGCAGGTTAAACCGATGATTACAAACTGATTAAAAGGGAAGCTGAGGCTGATGTTGTTATCGTTAAGCTTATACTGTCATTAAACACTTTTCAAATAAATGATTGATACCAAATTACTTTCCTTATCATATTAAAGTATACACTGTACACTCGCTAAATTCAACTTTAATTAAAATACAAGAAAATCACAAATTCAGTTCAAATTCTTTATTTATAATAATTTAAGATATTTAATTTTGTTAAATAAATTTTGTCCTTTCTCTAAAGGGTCTTCTCTTTTCCCTTCTCTGTCTGGCACCACTACAATAAGCAAATTAATGAATGTCTAACGAATGAATTAATATCCCTTCAAACAACTTAGTTTAATTACTGTTCTTAGTTAACTTCATACTCGCAAATTTTGTGGTCTTTTAAATGTAGCATCAAAACATTTTACGCTTAGTTAATGTGTAATCAGTCTTCTATAAATAATACTCCTTTGTCAGAATCGAAACGTGTTTAGAATGTTGAGGGTAAATCAAAAAAATGCTAATCTAATTACAGAAAAATAAAAATACATTTAAGCAGGAATACTCGATTTACAAGCAAAATTTGGCAATTGGGAAAACAAATTTCTAGAGTGAAATTAAAAAAAACATAAAAAATGTTTTTATTCAAATCTAAAATTATGACAATTAGAGATCATCATAAAATAGTATGTGTGTTTATTTAAGAATATTTTTTAGAAATTAAATAATTGTGTGTTCAGCATTCTGTTGCATCTGATTTTCACATCTTTGGTCAGAATTGCTAAAATTCTACATCAGAGAAGATTTATAGTTAAATTTAAAATTGGAATTTTTGCACAATTTATATGTGATACTAACAAATTGGCAAAAGATCTGTAATGATTTTCCTAATATTATAATATGACAGTTTTTTAAAACAATCTTTTAATAAAATTAAAAAAATAAAAATGTTAAAGGATAAGTTTAAATCTAAAATCATAGAAATAAAAAATCATCATAAAATCGTCTGTTTAATTGGAATCTAAAATTCTATATTAAGAGAAATTTATAATTGAATTCTTACAAACTATACTCAAATGACTTTTTTAATATTAAGAGATGACAAGTTCGAATAACTATGTTTACACCATTAAATTTTTCTAATTAAGAAATTCTTAAAATAAAAATTAAGAAAAATATTAAAAATATTAAATAATAAATTTCTATTCAAATATAAAATTGTCCTAAATCGTACGTATTTATTCTAAAAGATTTATTATATCAAGGACAATTTACAGTTAAATTTAGAACTGAACAATTTAAACAATTTACTGTAATTTAAAAAAAATAAAATGTTTAATCATAGGTTTCTATTAAAATTTAAAATCATAAAAATGAGAAATCATCATATTCGTATTTATTTTAAAAGAAAGGTAGGAATTACATAATTTTAAAATCTTATATCAGAGAGAATTCAGTTATATTTAAAATTGAAAACTTAGCAAAATATACGTAATAATAACAAATTAAATTGCTCGCCCTTTTAATATTTTTAAATTAAACAAATTGAAAAAATAAAATGTTAAATGATAAAAGCTTTTATTTAAATAAAATTATAATAAATGTCTATTTAAATATAAAATAGTAAAAATAAAAAATTGTCTTAAAATTATATATATGTACATTTATTTAAAAAAAAATAAAAATTAAATAACTTACAAAATTTCATATAAAAAAAGATTTACAGTTAAATTTAATACTAAAACAACAATGAAACAATTTACTGCAATTTAGAAAAATAAAATGTTTAACCATAGGTTTCTATGCAAATTTAGAATTATACAAATAAGAATCATAATAAGATCGTTCGTATTTATTTTTTTAAAAAAAGGAATTAAATAATTTTAAAAATTTTACATCTGAAAGAATTCACAGTTAAATTTAAAATTTGAATTTTAGCAAAATATATGTTATAATACCAAATTAAAAAGGACCTGTAACAACTTTGCTAATATGAGAGATGACAAGTTAAAATAACTTGCTCACCCCTCTAATATTTTCTAATTAAATAAATAATAAAAAGTGAAGTGATTTAAATGATAAGTTTTTATTCAAACCTAGAATCATAAAAATAAAAAATCACCATAAGATCATATATATTTTAGAAAAAATTGAAATTAAATAATTTTAAGATTTAATACCAGCGAAAATTTATTTACAGTTAATTTAAAATTAAAATTTTAGCAAAAGATGGAATAAGCAAAATTAAAAATTTAAAGGCAATTTAAAAAGAAATGTAATTTTTTAATTTTAAAACAGATATAAAATATCACCATAAATATAGATGTTTTAATAATGTTTTACAATATTCCTTGCCATCAGTATTTTTTGTAACTTTATTAAAAATTCAACAGAATGAACATTTCGTTTTAAAAGATTTCTCGGGAATTAATATTAAATAATTGTAATAAAAAAAATTAATAAAACTAAAATTGAAAGTGCGAGCTATTTAAAATTGTAATACACATCTTTCAGAAAAAATTTAGTGTTTATTTATTCATTCAAATCAGAATTACTAAAACGTTGTTTTTCTCTAGAAGATTGATATTGTATCGAATCTTTTCTTTCTTACTATAAAATATGAGAATGTTATCGAACTAATTCAAATGTTTTCTAGTCACATTCTAGTAATATTTAAATATTCTTGAGTTTTTGAGATGTCAGACAGTTTAGCAAACTGAATACCTAGTAAAGTATTTAGCATTGTTAAGTAACGAGTCACATCTTTTTTTAAATTTAAACTCAGACAAATCATTTGAATATCTTGAACGAATATTATTCTTACTGAACAACCATGAGCCGTTTATAGATCACCGATGCTGAAATATTTTTTCCAGTACATCAAATGAATAGCTAAATTGGCGCCCAACGTGAGTTTGATTTATTGTTTTATACATTCTAACTCACAAAGCTACTTGTTAAGAAATCTGTAGGTTTAAAGGTTTTTCCAGAGATAAGTTAAAAATCAGTACTCAATTATTATAGACGTAAGTAATTCGGAAGAAGATAAACAGAGATGAATTAGAAATCTCAAGATGCTAATTTAGAAGATTAGTGATACGATCGTTTTTGTTGCTTAAAATGATGAAGCAAAAATAATTAATATTCTGTGTGGATTATGGCAAACTAAATGTTATGTGATAGAGAGATGGTATGAATTTCAGCGAAGGACTTTTCTTTTGCGTTAGATAGGGTTTAATACCTAAAGCTAAACGTCTAATATTATTGTAATTGAATGTTTACACAAGAAACGTTTCGTTGAAATAGCAAAAACAAAACTCCCCCATGTCACGATGACAAGTCAATACAACATTAATTAGAAAATGAAAATTAATTGGCAAAAAGAATTAAATTAATAAAATTAACAATGTGACTTACGCTTGGAATGTTATCATTTGTACAAACACCATCCTGAAGAAGCCTGTCTCGAATTTCCCAGGCAAATATGGAAGGACATTCCCGTTTGAAAGCGGATATTTTTGCCACCACTTCCGCGGTAGCCACTCGTGGCTTCGAGCCTCCGATCGCTCGCGGTCTGATTGAACCCGTTTCATAATATCTGCAACAAGAGATTGAAAAATGTAGGAAAAAAATTTAATCTTCCATATTATTCTCTAGTTTCATTGAACGATAAAGAAAAATGTGATTGAAAGAGATTCTAATTTTCGAATAAATGTAAATTAAAAATAAAAGTATTATTAAAATAAATTTTTAGGTTCATCACCTCATTAGGTGCAGGCTTTGATCAAGATTATGTTAAAAGTTTCTGACCTTTCTAAATATCCGATTGACCGATTACAGTATCAATGTGTATACACCCTCCGTTTCGGTCACGCTGATGGTTATTTTTAGAAATAAAAGGAAAATATAGGAAAGTAAATCTAACCTTTCACTTTGGTAAACAAAACGTGGAGTTTTTAAAAATTTCTATCTTGATCACGTTTAATACACGGTAAGTCTACTATAATGTTATTTTATGAAAATTATAAATAGAGCCCGTGATTTCACTATCACTACAGTATATGATTATTTAAAATTTTCATTCTTATTTTAGAAAAGTTTGAATTTACTATTCCCAGGATTAAAACTAAATTATTGGGGTTTCTTACCTTCCAAGAATTTTTGAGACGCACCCGTTGGACACCTGCAGGATTCTTGAGATATCACAAGGTCTGGCACCGGAATGAGCTAATTCAACGATCTTCTGTCTTGTAGAATCAGGCAAGGGCCGCCCGCTGACGAACACCCCCCCTAGCTGGTTCACACCGCTATGACCTGGGCACAGTCATACCACAGTTATTACAAAAATGATCATTTCTGAATTGGAAGAAAAAAGATTACTTAAAATTATTTTTGATTTTACAAAAAATTTTTACAAAAATTTCACAAAAATTCAAAAATGACTAGGAAAATGTGGGGGGAAAGCGTAAGAAAAAACAACGTATACAGCAGTAAGTAATAAACTGTGGTTTATTAAACGGTGTGAGGAGCTAAAGACTGATATCGTCAACTGACAACCTTTGCTAGTGAACGGGGGCACAATTGGAAGGCCGACAATCACGGCTCCGCACTATTTTCAATCAAAACAAAATCAAACTAGTTATGGACAATAAAGGTTAAAAACTAAATTTGATATTGATTTTATTTTGATGTGAATTGTGGGTAACCGGCGCCCGCCAAAAGGGACCTCGTTTTATATTTCAACTTGGTTATAAAACTTGCCTACGTTCCTACACCTTCAGTAATTTTGCTAGGTCTATCTTGATTTTACCTGGAAAAGAGAGGTAATAGATATACACATACATTATGAATACTTAATTTCTAAAAATCACAATCATTTTAGCTTGATTTAGATTTTATAAAAGATGTTAAAAGTTGAATAATTAAATTCGTCTCTAAAAGAAAAAGTTGTTCACAAATCAAATTATGCATTCGCTCGGACGAATTTACTTTTTCCATTTAGTATTTCAGTTACATTTTTAATTAAAAATTATTTGAGTCTGTTTTTTAAAAATTCTTGTGCCATAATATTCTTTGGACGCTCTTTATATTCTTTTAGACCTTCTAGAAGCGTATTCACAGTAGCATTCAAAACATAGTAAATAGAAAAATAGAATTTAAGAAAGATTTGTTTAGTACTTACACACTCGAGTTGTAAAAGAAAAAAAAATAAATAAGACCAAATGAGGAAATGCTAATCAAGCTAAGAAAGTGGCAAGGAAATGGAAAAAAATATATTCATGCAGATAAGTCACGTTTAATATGCCATGCAATCCTTTGACAAGTATACTTTTTTTCATAAAATTTGATAAATTATTTATCTGCATTATTCAAGAAAGAATGACTTAATTATTTTGAAGGTAGTATATTATGTAGACTCAAGAATCAATTCTATTTGAATTTACAAAAAAACTTGAGGCTAGTTTTTAGTTCGTTTTATTTACTTATACTTACGCACAGAAACGTCAAAACTACCTTTTCTTCTTTAATTCTATCAATAAAAATATTAAAGAAGTTACTTATCATTGATTCCATCAAACGATTGAATTAGTCAGAATCTATAAGCTCTAACTTCCAAGTAAACGTTTGATAGGCTTTTAGATTGTAAACCCCCATCCGCAAACGCTCTGCTTTTCGACAATCACCCGGTTAATATTTATCTTGTACACTGTCAAGTATTTTTAAATAAAACATCTGTACATTTTTACATCAAAATACAATATCAGTTTTTTTGTCAAAAAGGAACAAATCTCTCTTGTGCCTTATAAGAAATGATGCTGTAAGCGGCAAGTACCCTAGCACACTGGTCCTGTATTAATGTTATTTCGATACGAACCTTCTGTTTGGTGACGATATAAATGTAACAACAATTCAACAACAACGAGGTTGAGTTTCTAAGGTTAACAGTGCTTATTTGAATTCCCTAAATCTCCTCTTCTTCAAGATAGTTTACAGATCTTGTCACCAAGCAGTACCCTCGGTTCTTGAAACCTGACATGTATTGGAAGCGGACCTGTGCGTCTATCCAACTTATGGCATGTAGATTATATCAAAATGACTTCATGGTAGCAATAATGATTAGAATCTTACCAGTTTTCTAAAAATAAGGGCACTTTCCTAGGAAAACTAAACCTTCTCAATTTTTTATTGGCTTTCCAGGATGAAGCGACGTAAAGATCAGCATTGCATGTTTGAGTGCCAAACTAAATGAACTACAATTCTTTTGGCATTCTAATTTGAATGATAAGTTCAACCATGTCTGGTTTTGTCTGATCGTCACATTATCATTGAAGTTACAGTTTGTTTCTCTACGAGCACAAATCCTAATTGCAAGAAGCTGTTTTTGCGAGAGATGTCAAATACGGTGGGTACTGGGGGTACAGAGTCAAAAACTCTGAAAAATCTTCCGGCAACGGTAAAATTCGTCTCATACAATTATAAGCTTTGAAGGTAATATACTCTTTTTAGAAGTAAAGCGGATGTGCACAGTTCTATGAACGCATATAACAAACAGTATCTCGATTCAATTCCGAAGTCTGTGCCTACTTTAGATGGTACTGCGTTGCATTATAAAATGTGAATTCACATACTTTTTACATAACTGCAACTGCAACTTCCTGTATGAGTAAGCTAATTCTTCACATCTTCTATAGTGAGTATCATTATCAAGAATATTATATGGCGATGCAAACATATTTCGTAATAAAATAGTACATCCATGGAACTGTCAAACAGGAAGACCAGTTAAGACAACTGTTAGAAGTTAAACTTCAACTATGTGTAATGAATTAAAGCATAATGTACTAATCCTGTAATCCATCAGCATTATTATGTTGTTTCCCCCAAAAGCAACATACCCTCGATGACACAACGAATTGAATACGATTTTAGAGTAAGATGTTAAAAGTAAAAACAAATCTGAATGTGACAATACTACTAGATTTAGAAAATATTTGAATGGAAACAGTGATATAGATGCTTTATACTGAGAATGACTCATGAAAAGATTCGTATCATTGCGTTTACAAATCTTGTGTTACAAATTTGAACTTTGAAAAAACATTTGTCTTTCGGACAATTGGAGTTGTGTCAATTTAGTCTTCTAAACAGGAAGATCAGTTATGTTTTCTCAAAAACCTTAACTCAATAAAAATTAAGTTACACGACTATAAAACATGAATTTTGAAACAGGGGAATTAATTTATTTTCTATCAAAGACTTTAATCCCACAAGAAAAAGGTTATATGACTACCTAACATGAATTCTTAGTAATTGTTTGAACTGCCGAACGATTTCCACAATATCTTTAAGATGTTCGTATCACCATTATTACAGATCATTACTCACCGTTTTGGTTGCAAAAATTAAAAGATCAAACCGAAAGATTAAGAAAATCAAGTTTGTGTCTATAAGGTTACGACTTCACTTTATTCACCCAAAAAGAAACAAACATGTTACCTTAGACTATTTATCATGTTCTGTATTCGTCGACATTTCCGACGATGCGAATGATAATCGCAGCTACCTCAAAGGTTGTCGATAGATAGTCATAGTATGCAAGCACCTGCACAAATGCAAAGCTTTAAGTATAAGAATGAAAGTATTAACACGCATACACGTATAGACCCATCCACATACAACCTAAATTAATTATTTCAGAATATCTTATTGGGATAATTCTTCTTCATCGCGTTTTGACCTTCCAAACACCATTGAATGAATTTCTTCTAATCATCCACAAGTTTGCGAGGCGTCTGTTTGCTTGTGGGTTATGACCAAAAGATCTCTCATATATAACATCCGACCTTCAATGTGTGGTCAAACGGCATTATTTCGGTATCTTCTCTTTGTAGACTTAAGATGACTCTGAGACTTTATACAGAAATTTTCCCTGAAAAGATTCTTCTTAAACTTGATTTGGCCTTTCAAAGACCATTAAACGATTTGATCACGACTACCTAAAATATTGGCAAAATATTTGTTTGCTTGTTGGTCATGACCAAAAGGTTTTTTGTAATTCAACTATCTGACCTTCAGTCAAAAGTCATAAATCGGGATTTCAATGAGTCTTTAAAAAGCTCTTTACGATCTACTGTTTGTGATTTAACGTGACTCTCAAATATTCTCTAACAGTGAAACCTTTACATAAGGGACAGCGGACAGCGTCCGTGCCAAAAAAAATGTCCGCAATGAAGAGCTGTTTGTTGAAGGATGTCTCACTGTATAGAGAAGTTTGCGTTAAAAAAGCAAAACAATTTTTCTTAATTTTTATTTAACCTTTTACAGTTTGAATATTATTAGACGGTTTTGTCGTAACCATTCGAAATCATGACTAAGCGTTTTCTTTCATATCCAATGTCTGACCTTCTATGGCAAGTCGAAATTCATAAATTTCGATGTTTAGAATTTTTTAAAAAATCGTGCAAGATCTATTCTTTGTGATCTAAATTCCAGATGTTTCTTAAATTAGGTTTGGTTCCACAAAGGAATTTCTCTAACTTGATCTGGCCTTTACTATTGAACAATTTTCTCATAACCATCCAAATTTGTGCAGGATATCTGTTTGCGTTTGTTGGTCATGGCCAAAAGGTTTTCTTTAATATCCAACATCTAATCTTTCATGCATGATCAAAAGTCATAAACATAGCCAGGACGTTTTAGGTCGGAATTCACAAATCAACTCCCACCAACGGAGTAGGCAGGTCATACCGCCGCACGGACTGAAACACAAGCAATGAATGCGTTGCACTAACCGCGAGTGCGAGACTGGTGGGAGGCAAAAACCTAAAACGTCCGGGCTTAAGTCATAAACTTCCTTTTTGATAAACACTTCTTTCTAACATTGATTTAACCTTTTAAAGACTATTGGATGAGTTTGTCATAACCATTTAAAATGCTTAGAGGATGTTTGCCAATCATGACCAAAGGTTTTCTTTCATATCGAATAACTGATATTTCATGCCAGGTCAAATTGGGATTTTTTTGGAAATTTTGCTAAGATTCTTTGTGATTTAACTTTCAGACATTTCTTGAAAAAGAGATTTCTCGGCCTTGATCTAGCCTCTCCAGACTGTCAAACGACTTTTTCATAACCATCCAAAATGTTTGCATGGCGTTTGATTATGCTTGTCGGTCATGAACAAAAGGTTTGCATTCATTTATTCTGATTTTCCATGACTGGTATAAGGTTATAAATTGGAATTTCCAGCTTGATCTGGCTTTTCAAAGACCACTGAACGTTTACACGTAACTTTGAAAAATATTTGCTATATATTTGTTCGCTTGTCTGCCATAACCAAACCAGCTTATTTTAGTATTTAATCTCCGACCTTTCATGGATGATCAAAGGTCATAAATTGGGATTCCGACATTGCCTTCAAGAGTTCTGCAGAGTCTATTCTTTGTAATTGAACTCTCTGATGTTTCCTACATGAAGTTTGATCCACAACTACCATAACCAAAAGTTTTTACTATATTAAATGTCTGACATTTCGTAATAAGTCCAATGTTAGAGTAGTTTCCAAATCTCGTGACACGCAAAATGCGCAAAAGGCAGAGCTTACTACACAAGAAAGAGAAAAAGGAAATTGTAAAAATCATACTTGTAGGACCGCCCGGATAAAATTTGTCTTCTGCGCATCGAAGGTCGCATGTTACGAGATTTGGAAACCACTTTACAAATTGAGAGATGTCTGCAGGATCTTCTTCACTTTATCAATACCTGACCAATGAAAGTAGATCAAAAGCCACAAAGCTTGAAGATTGATCTCACGGTAATACAAGGTGTTTCTGCTGGAACGGATCAGAACTTTTCAGCTTACAGAGAAGAAAGATTCTTGGGTAAAATTAGTAAGTCAGACGAAAGATATTTAGTGAACGATAGTTGTTGTTTTCCTCTTTGTTAGTTCATAAGGCATTTATTAGATGTCTGAGTAAGAAGGTTACCCGTTATAACGCTATCCAAATTCTTCTTGCCCCACCTGACAGACAGCGCTTAAGTTCCACTTCTTACATGGTCGTTGTTGGTGTCAGGCTGTAGTAGATAACAAGCATGATCTGCACATACAACAGCGCATATTTACTGTTGATTTTGTTTTTGAATTTAATTTTTTCAATTTTGCTTGCTTTTAATAATTATCATCATCTGATAAATTGTTTGGTTCAGGGCCAACAAGCAAGTAGAGTAGGATACCATCTTGCAAAGGTTCTTAATAGGTTTTTGATGGTCAAAGCAGCTCAAGAAATTTTTGTTTGGTAAACTCCGACATATCATCAAACGTTTTTTCAACTGAACAAACTAATAACGATAAAAGACAATTGTGTGTATCCATTACTCAGAAAAAAATTACTTTCATTCAACCGTAGGTGTTAATAAATTCATAGTGCCCTCAGAATTTTTTTTACTAGTCATTCTCTATTATAAAATTGATCACAACAAATTGATAAACTATTTTCTGTTATTCTTGTCAACATTTTAAGTGCCAAAATAGTTTCCAATATGAATTTCCTGTTCTTTATAGTTAATAACAATGAAAACGGTAGCATTGAATAACAAAATAGAAATAAATTCCATCCTAAGCATTATAATAAGCTCTGAAGAGATAGATACATGTACCCTAAAGTTGTTCGGACATCAGTAAACATGCTATGAATGGGCTAATCCTGTACAGAAAGCCGCCGCAAACGACTCCTCATAAAATTGTGAACACACAACATTTCCACCAAATAAAAGAGAAGAGAATATTTTAAATCTATCCATGTATTGTGATAAGTCAAAATAAAACTCTTCTCAAAATATTATTTTTAATTTAAAATTCATTTCATAAAATTTAAAAAATTATTTTACTTTCAATATTCCATCAAAATACATAAACCTCAGAATTACACTTTTTGTATAATGTAGTTATCTTAACATTTATTAGTCCGATTTACACAATGCAATGGGTGGAAATCACAAATACCTAAAAGGGAACCTGGGGTAAAAACACCCCACAAAACCAAACCGAGACTAACCTAAGCTTACAACTGCCCGACAATTGTAACAGTTTCAATCACAATTTGTTAAGCTTTTCGTATATTTGTCGTTACGGTTTTATTTGACATTTCAATCATATTCAACACTAGAAAAGGACTTAACCCTCATAATAGTCACGCTTATTATAAGAATAATTTTAGAGCACGTTAAGAAAAGAATTCGAGATAAAATAAAAAGTAAAAGAGAAACAAATCTCGACCAAAACTACTACTTTATCAACGAACCGAGTGATTGACGTTTTCTAGAAAATTTTCCCGCTTTTCGTGATTTGTCGCTAAATTCCCTCACACTTGTCAGTTTCTTTGCTTTTCAACGACAGATGAACAAATCACTAGTCCAAGCACGTTGCTCTGGATAAATTGCAAAAAATCCCCTCGGTGAAACTTTGATAACATGCGGGAAATCTCTTGGTTTCATACAAGTAAGAAATCAGAATTGCTAGAAGAGATATTTCAAAAAGTTTTATAAATATAAATTGTGCGGTTAAGAATAAAAAGAACAAGAAGATTCTACAATAAGCAAACAATAATAATATAATAAATAAATATCGAAGCAAGAGAACATAAAGAAGCAGTGCTATTGACAAGTGAAACTTCCTACGATAATACAGAACAGCAAGGGTGCTTTTGTGATGCTGACAACTGACTTCCAGGACCTCTTATCCTACTGAATGAAGTATAAGATATGCGTTCCACCCCCTTGGCACCCTCCGCGACACCAAGTTGTATCTGGGAATCTTTCATGCGTGCTCAATATATAAAAATCTAGAAGTGTTCACCTTTCAGTACCAGATTCCATTTGTCACGTAAGATGTGAATAAAAGGCTTTTGTTAACTCAAAGATTTTTAAGTGATTTATAGCTTTTTGTTAAAAAAGTTTTTTGTGCGATTCTTACAAAATAAAAACTAGTAAAATAAAATTGGATTCTATAAAAGTCCAATTATTTCGGAACAATTTTTTAAAAAGAATAGCCATTGATCTGATGCAGGACGAGTAGCGTCCATCAATTCGGCTGTGAAATTTTCCCTCTTCAAGCAGAATAACGATCGAGTTGCGAATGCCCTTTATGATAACTTTCTAAAAGGCCTTTAGACGCTTTTAACTTTTTTTTCTGTTAAAGAATTCGTTTTTGTTTTATTTTTTAATACCATGCAAAGACAATATTCGAAAAGAAATTAATGCTTGATTTAACAGAAAACTTTTGGAGAAAAAGAAGAAAACAATGTTCTCGCCGTTATTTGTGTTTTCCGTTTCCTGAAAGTACTGAATGTTAGCTTTCAGCGGAATTTGAAAATTTACAACTGCAAAAAGAACAATCTAAAAGACAAATACTTGGACCGGAACAGGAATTAAGAAAATTATTTCTAACCAAAGATCGTTTTTTTAATTTTCCTTCAGAGTTTGTAGTAACGTTCTTTTGTTTAATTGCTGACAAATCTTGTAAACTTCCAAAATCAGTACCATCATTTAAGACAACAAAATTAATTTCGAAAAAATACATTTCAATGAAAACTATCCACTCTAGATAATTTTGTCCTCACAGTTATCAGTATTGAGAAAAATCCTGAAACACGTCAATCTTAGCTAGTAACTAGGATTAAGTACTACACATAATGGCATAAACTTTATCGATATTACGAAAACTCACGTCTTTGATAGTCGTCCCGCAAAAAACCTTAAATGGCATATATGGTCACGTGACAGCTCAATTGAATCTCATTTAATTCTAAATTGGAGAACGAAGTTACCGAAAGACGAAAAATGGCCTTTTGGTGATATTTATTTTAAACATTTCGAGTACTACCAGGCTGATTTCTTAAATATATGATTCCACCCTCCCCAAAAAACCGTCTAAATCTTTCTATTTCTAATGGCAGCGCTAGAGAGGCTTTAAAATCTAGACGAAAAAAAACTCATAGCGAGAAAATCCAAGAGGATAAAATTTGACATGTTCACTGACGGTGTTCTGAGACATAAACTCTTTTTTTTTCTACTTTCAACTACAACGTTGCCTTGTTTGTCTGGTCTCGTTATTTCGTCGACGATGACATACTGCTCTGGCTCAATCTTTTTAGTGGTTCTTCAGCAAGTTTTTCTCCCGTTAGTCTTCGGTCTTTGCATAGTTTTACTAAATTTCATTGTTGATCCTTTCTTTGTTTTATTATTGTTTTTGTTCACTTAATGTTCTTATTTCTATGTTGCTTTTGTCGGTCTCTTCTTACACTTCATGAGCCGTACCATTATTTTATAAGTTTTCACTTTAACGTCTACATTCATATATCTATTTATCCGTACTATTCCAGTTAACAAGCTTGTTACTTATGCTACTTTTATCGTGGTTTATGCGTTTTAGGCATCATCTTTTCTTCAATTTCAGTTTGCATCTTTTATCATAGTTTTTGATGTTGAGATTTCTGTATTGTTCTGTAGCATAAGATAAGTTTCCTTGTCTAAGTCTTTCGTTAGTGTCAAAGTTCTGCTTGTTTCCTTCATTGGTGGAAATATTTGTTTTTCCTCTTTGATTAAGGCCATCGATTACGTGTACTAGCGTTTTTTTGAGCGGCTTTTCCTAGTAATAGCATGTTTAGTATAGCAGAGTGTAGCATACTGGATACAAAGGGATGTCAAACCATAGATTTCTCAACAAGCTGCCTCGTGATGAATATCGCGTCTGTTGTGTTTCACTTCTACGAAAACCCTGCTGCTCTTCAGGTATCGATATGTTGGTTTGTAGTTTGTTGTTCAAGATTGAACTAAATAATTTAGCAATTATTATTATTATTATTATCTTTGGTAGTTATCAGAGTTTCTCCAGTCTCCTTTTTTATATATAGATATCGTGTAGCTTTTCTTCTACTGTTGTGGCATTTTTTTCTCTTCCAGAACTTTCGTGGAAAGTTTATGTTTGCAGACATTGAATTACCTCTTCTCCGCTACACTTAATCAGATCATTACATATACCATCCGGATTTGGTGACTAACAATTTTTCATATTATTAATTGCTTGATTATTTCCTTCATTGAAATTTCTACGTAGTCATCATTGATGTTTTCATTTTTATCTTCATTCACATCGATGTCATCTTCTTGATACATTTTTTTAAAACAGTCAGCTCATTCTCAGTTTTTTTATGTTGTTGATCTTCATTACTTTCTTTATTTCTTTCCTTCGAGACGATAGTATTCTCTACTTATTTCTTTGAGCGCTCAGAAAACCAAAATATTCGTTATGCAGGTACGGCTTTATGTCAAATTGCAAAATATACGAAAATCTCTAAAATTGGTCAACTCATTATATATTCGGAATATTTACTTACTCTAGGTTTCACTCGATTTATTTTTGTCTTGTCCTTCCACCATTCATTTAGGACTAGAAATAGAGCATTTTCTCCTAATCCCCGAAATGTAAAGTTGGACTTCTTTAAATTCATTTATTCTAATTTGTTTTTCAGTATAAATATTTGACGTTTTATAGTGCAGTCATTCGTGGTTCTTAATATCAATGAATAATCCAATCAATTGTCTACGAAAAGGCTTCATGATGTTACTATCAAAAAACGCCATCTTTAGAATCCAAGAAATATAAAATGAAAATTAATGCAATAACGGTCGCTGTATTGAAATAAATGACCATCTGTAAATAAGGTTCGTACTATTGCGTTGACAGAGGTTTGGGAAAAGAATTTGAAAATTCTTGTTCTAGAAGTGGGGAGAAGGGCAAACTTACTAACACTTTTGGAAAGGTTATTTATTTGTCACTAATTGCTATAAGTCGTACTCAAAATTAAACGAGATTTCAATTAAGCAATCTGGCAATTGATTATCAGAGAGGAGAGGATTGTATTGTATTGTATTGTACCCCGTTGATGTGTTTCAAGATTTTTGTTTACAGGAGGCGCAGCTTGTTTTGTTTGGTTTTATACGGATTATAGTAGTAGCAAACCGAAGAAGCTATAATGATTTTTTTAAGTCAAAAATGCTTATTCATTTCTTCTTAGAAGTGATAGAGTGGTGGCTTGTAAAACCTTCGTTATCCTGTAAACTGTAACTGAAGAAAGAAGGAAGCAGCGAATTCTCAGACAGTTCTGTCTTAGCTCTAAATATTTCTTAGGTTTGAACATTTTTTGTCGTATTTATCCCTATTGCATACATCTGTATGGTGTATAGTTAAAGTAACTTATTGGGTTCATTGTGGCATTAAATACCCAAAAGAGCAATGCCAGTAAGTGTCTTCAGCTCAAACTAAAGCAAATTTTGGAAAACCACTTTTGGTATCTTTATGTAAATTATAAAAATGAAGATCTTATTACATACATAATTGCTTCTTCTATTCAAGCGTGCTTAAAGATAATATTCAGTTCTATCCTTGAAAACTGCCCAGAAAAATAAAAAAAAGTTGAAACGACATTTTCGATATTTACAAGTTAACAATTTAACACTTAAAATGCTTGAACAAAGTTCGCTACACATTATAAAATAACATCCAATTGATTTTCAGTTTAACCACAGAAAGTTCACTAGGTGTTTGACTAAACGGCGCTGACCTTCAATAAAAAGACTCATTCAGCGATACTGGAGAAAGTTATGACGTTACCCCTACTTTTTTTCTAACAGCAACATAACGTTTTTTAGTATTTTCTTTGTCTAGTAATATCAAAAACATAACACTGTAACCGAGAAGAAATGCTCTAAATGCCTACGATCATTTAGGTAGTAACTGCAGATGGAAGTTTGTTTCGCATACCTCACATCTATAGCTTAGCAATAGTATAAAAATTAGAAGACAACACTTTGACATTCTCTTCATGAGGTCGTCTGCAGAGTAACTCACGTCAAGTTTTGGATTCCTCTTTTTACTTTTCTTAGAGAGAGAAGATGAAGGAGTGTGTTTTGTGTACCCCTTAAAGGGTCAAATAACTGCGATCTTGAGTGTAAATGCGAGTAAATACGATATTCCTTATGTATACTATAAGAAAAAGCAGAGTATAGTTTGTATAATCTCCAAAATAAATAAAGCAAAAAATAAATAAAACTTACTTACATCTCAGTTCCTAAATTTGACAATTGAGTTTTGTTTATGTTCATGTAAATAATAACTTTTCGTTTTTACTTATCTTGCTGAAATAAGCTTAACCTAATTCAAAGTATGTTTGACTACACAGTTTCATTTGAACAATGATGGAAGGAAAAAGTTAATTTTTACTAGGCAGAAACCATTTGGAAAATAAAGTCGTGATGTTGTACCAGCTCATTTCTAGCCGTTTGAGTTTTGCTTTAAATTTTACTAAAACCACCAAAAAATCGATTTGAAAACTGGGCCCTAAACCAACTTACTTCTGAAGCGAACTTTAGAGTTAAACAATAGAAAATGGTTATAAGGTCAAAATTTTAATAGCACCCAAAAAGAAATCTTTTTGAATTAGACACTTAAACGTCAATATGGAGCAACAAGAAGTTCAAGTTAAATGTTTATGACAGACGTTTCATGACCCTTTACAAGAAAAGGGGTACAAGCATACACCATTCTGATTTCGAAAACTATTATAGGTACAATGTCGGTTAAATTGAGGCAAAGTTGCATATTCTAATGTTTATTAATTATCTAAAGATTAGTTTTCGAAATAACCCCAAAAGAATGGGAAGTCCCGATTTTTGATTTTTGTATTTTTGCAAGATCTCTCTTTTTCATTGTTCTGGTATGATTTTTGATTTTACAGTTAATTAGCCATTTTGAATGAGATACAAAAAGGACTTGCAAGCGTTTAACAGATTACTAAATTCTTTAACTTCTTCTAGGCGTATGAAACACCTGTACCGCGGAATCTGAATTAGATAAATGTTCAAAGTTCTATAGAACTGTTTTTAAAGCATGGACAACTGTCATTGGCTACATTGTAAGAAACTTCTTATGAACGTAGCCAGAGCCAGAGGTTGACAGCAAGAATAAGAAACTCATGAAATTAACTTTTATTCAGATTCTAAGGTGGTAGCTTCGAATATAATCAGTGACGAAATATAAGTGCAATCAAGAGATCGAAATGCCAATCTCTTAAGGCTAACCGATACCTTTTTCATTCTAAAGGCAATATTAATCAGGTGACTGGGAAATGCTGTAGGTTCAGCAAGTAATTGCAAAGAAAAGTCTTGCCCAAATTCAATAAGAATAGTCAGAAGGTGTTTTTGAAAAGTTTCAAGAAAAGGTTTACTAAATTAGAAAAAAAGAACCAAAGAGGCCTATAGAAAACAGGAGATTACAGTTAGTAAAGGTATAAAAATGGTTGAAACATAGATTTTGTGAGAAAACAAAACTGAACTATTGCTCAAACATACTGCAAGAAGAAAGGTAGATAGATGATTTGTTAAAACAAATGCAAAAATAATCCACGAGGAAACGAAAGAATAAAATAAAAGATTAATTTATTTGTGAGCTTTTGACATTTGATCTGGCTAGTTGAAGGTGAAAGGTGCTTCTTCAGTAGATGATACTCCCGTCGGTTCCAGAACAAAAGTAAGACATATTATCAAAGGCAGTTTTAAAGGGCTGGTTGTAATTTATGCAGAAGTGTTCTCTAATGTTCCATTTGATAATTTAGGAGCTGATTTACCAACTTTTCTTCAATTAGTTCCTTCCCAACATATTCATGTGTAATGAATTCCATTCAGATTTTCTGCATGACTGTCCAAGTCTCCCGAGAGCCGCGCTTACAGATTCTTTCTTTTTCCTTCTCGTCATCTATCGAGCCTCTCTGCCATTACCGGATGATCAACTCTCTTAAGAATATCATGGATGATCGTAAGCGGAACCCCTATTATTTTAAACGAGCAACAGTACCTAAATAGTTTTCCACATTCACCATGTTTCACATAAAACTCGTCAATCAATCTTCCACGCATATCTTCATTTAAGTTATTCCACACTGCGTTTAATTTTTGCAGACAGTTTGTCAAGATTTTTAAGATACACGCCTATAGTAAGTAATCTAGAGTTAACTTTTGAAACTGAAAATAACCAAGTTTTGTAATTCCTCAGTTACCATAATGCAATTGGAAATTTTTATAACCTTTATCGATTATTGCTTTAAATCAACGTTCTTTGAATTAAATTAAAATTATATAAAAAGAATGCATCTATTTCCTGAAAAATAAGTACGTATAAAAGAAATGGGTTAAATGTAAAATGTTCCAAAGTGTGCTATCACAAGAATTGAAATCAAGTTTCAACTACACAGAAAACAACTGCTCAAAAAACAAATAAAAGAAGTTGCAAGAACCGAGAAAAAGTGAAAAAAACCGCGGATAAGATTTTTTTGTTCCCCATAAATATATTTTAAGTACCGGACGCGACACTTCGACGATTTACCGCTTTAAGAGAGTGTCCGTTGTTCGATGGCAGTCCTCGAACAATATCATTTTGAGACCAAATAACTAACAATAATGTTCGAGGTTCAACAAAAGATCATAATGGACTAGAGCGGCCAAAGTTGGCGTTTTCAGGACACACTTTTAACTAAAAGTCTTGGGAAAAAACTACTAGAGGAAAACATTAAAGCTTTTTCCAGCTTTTAAAATAAAAAGCTTTTTCCGACAGGATGGTTTTGATGAAGATCACTGTAATTATAAATTTGTACCTAACTATGGTATAAATTGTAATAGTATAAATGGGAACGAGGTTTGTGTACTTGTATATTTATTGTTGTGTAATTAAAATTGTATTTGACGCTTATTTTAATTCTAATCTGCGTGTATTGTTTTCTATTTTTAATATCATAACATAAATCAAATAGTTATAATATGAATTCACACCTACTTAAGTGGCTTACAAAACCAACGAATTGTAAAGGATAGATACATAGACAAATTGGATTTCATAAATAAGGCGACCTATTATAAATCGGATTTTATCGTTAAACCAAAACAATAACAAATTTATTTATAACAGCATTCATCTAGATATGCCGGAAAATACCGTAAAACTTAAACATCATAAAACAACATAAGGATCCTGTTTACATTATTAAATTTCAATTTCATTTCTCCTGGATTTTAACCTATTGAGCTACCATAAAAGTGAAACAATGCTTTATTGATCTCTCATTCTCAACCAGACAATGGGGTGATTAAAGAATAAGTTACGCGGAGAAGATTTATATTTCGCTTCGTTTATTTCAGATTTATTTCCTTGCCTACACAAAACGTATTTTCTTCGCATACCTTAATACCTACAGAAAATTAAGTTACGAAAAAACTAAATATCATCTCACCCATTCTGTGTCATAAATTTATTAGTTAATAAAAGCGGATTGGATTACCAATCAAATGCATGAGGTCATTTCTAATATGGAAACGTAAGAGCTTTTCCAAGACTTCTATGCCAATTATTAAGTTGAAGATAACAGTCTTATCCATTGGCGTGCGCTCTAGGCTCGTTAAATTTATTTTAATTTGGTCTGGTCTTGCGCTCTCTACTATTATATCTAAATTGCGAATGTCATAACATTGTTTGCAAGCAAACGACACTACACCATTCAAGAAGACTTAACTAGATAAATGTAGCTAGAACTTTTTATTTTTCATTATCTTTATGC
Organism: Ignelater luminosus; assembly: GCA_011009095.1. NCBI lineage: Eukaryota > Metazoa > Arthropoda > Insecta > Coleoptera > Elateridae > Ignelater > Ignelater luminosus. The sequence continues at coordinate 123,524 of VTPC01090545.1, read as the reverse complement.
TTTATTTACATGAAAAGCCATCGTACGGCACTGGTTTTATCAACAGTATGAACTCAACATTATAGCTCGTATAATAGTTTTAAGATGACTTCAGAGAAAAATCTTTAAATTATGCGATACTGGGTAGGTATAAATTGTGTCGCCAATATGGCTTGTGGAACTCAATGGTTAAGTTATCAAAACGAAGAAAAAATCCTTCAGTTTCAGATTTCAGAAAGACATCCCCACGTAAGCTAAGATGATCTTGGCCTTAAAATTTTTTTATTTTTCAATATCAAAATTCATCATCACTAGAATCAAACAACTTGAACTTGATTTTTTCCCAAACAGATCCACTTTCCTTTCTGCCATTGTAGTTTACAATCTAACAGAACTAAAATTAAAACTTAAAGGGCTGGAAAGACAAAAATATCATTGACATTATCATAGCTGAGGGCTCGAAGATGTCGACGGAATAGACGACAAATCTATTAGTAAGGAAAGGAAGTCTAGGTGGAATTTCTTTCTTATATTCTTTAGATATATTATGATGAATGATTTCAATATGTCAAAAGTAGCCAGAAAAGAAAAAATATTACATATTGAAATGGCGCCCGACGTAAAGCCACGTAAAATAATAACCTCCACGTTGGACGCCATTATTACATGTTATAAACAAAATTTTGCAAGACAATTAAGGTACCTACAAAAGAATTGGAAACCAACACAATATACAGGGTGAGATCGCAATAGTTAAAAAAATTGAATGGGTAATAGCTGACACCTAGAAATGTCCATTGACCACCATCTTTAATTTGAACAGAGCTCTTTTTTGAAAAAAAGTTATGGGTATGTTGTATGATAGTTCTTGGCTCACTGATGAATCGATTTTCTTACCAACAGAAGGTACAGGTTTACTGCTTTGTGGCTTCTAAATTGTTCATGCTTAAAGCTCTTAAGGTAACAATAAATAATATACACTGACAAGGCCCTTTTCCGCCACTTCGCGACTTCGTTGTCCTAAAGCGCTCATTTTTTTAAATCCATTTGGAAGAGACATTAGTGTGATCGTTTTAGGCGGTCATTGATCAACCATATCGTAGTTTTAGAAGTGGTCTGGCTACGCTCTCCATTAACCTTTTTTAGTCAGTTATACTCTAACAAGGGTTATATTTCACCCTTCAAGCCTCCTTTAGCAGTCCACAGCCCTTCATCAAGTCACTTACAGTGATACAGGTCAAGCTTTATTCTCTTTTTCGTCAATCTTAAGTCAGCTATACTCGAACACTCATCGGACTTTACCCTGATTCATCCTTCATTAATTTTCTTACCTCAGTTAAACTCGAACATGGGTTAGACTTTTCTTTCCTCTCGCCAAGAACCCAGTAGAGCATTGGTGGTGCCACAATCGCTCGAACGTCACTCCTCTACCATTATCATCAGTCAAAGTTCTATTTCGATATAATAAGATAAGCAGTGGTGTCCAAGTTACTTGAAAGCTCTCCTCTACTGCTACCATCAAAAAATTATGTTCTATCTATTTACCTATTATGTATCTATTTCCGATATACCGAGTGTGAAGTTTCAAACCCGTACATAGGACAATTTTATTATTAATTTATTTTGCTATTTTTGTGAGCATTTTTTGGTTAATTATTGGTGCTAGATTGAGAGGGAACTTCTATCTATTACCTCCTCTGTAGGTTCATTTGGGGAGCAGGAATTACAAAAATCTTAATCCCCATGCATTGTCTTATGTACGGGTTTGAACCTCCACACTCGGTATAAACAAAAAGCAAAAAAAAAGAAAACAAAAACGATTGTTGGGGTATAAAATATTATATTAGAGCTCAAGTTCTAATTATGAATATAGGCATAAGTTTGAGTTCGATACTGTTGTCGTTTAAACTCTTCCATGGTTTTTTAGTCGGTTGGTGAATACCAAAACAGTAACTTTCAGGATTTGATTACTTTTTATCCCATACTTACTCTCTTCTTTCCTGTTTCATAACCGCAGACTATAATTTGCCTTCTACCTCCCTTATGCTATCATGTTTTATGAAGTCACCATAAATCCAAGATTATTTTACGGATTTACGTTTCTTGTTCATCTTTTCTAGCGCTTTACTACTAGCAGTTTGAAATAAAGCTAACCAAATTTGGTATGTTTCTCTAAGATTTTACACAAAGCTCCTATTTGTACATAATTAAGGAAGAGTTGATAATCCTTTTGTCCGTAATCTCTTCTTTGGTCAATATATGAATGATTAGAGAAGAAAATTTCAATGCTCAGTTACTACAATCTCTGATGTAGCCTATACAGACTACTTACTTCGAGATAATCTGAGGCATATTATGAAAGCAGTCAAAGAATCAAGGACACTAACAGTGAAAGTAACTTTAAGCACCTCTTCTAAGTTATACCTTGTTAATATCTTACTATAGGTCAATTCAAAACACTGATCAAAGCTATCAAGAAGCAATAGAAACGTGCACTTACGTCCTTGTATTACGTACAGAATTGTCTAGTTCTTGAATAAGATTAAGACACAATTAGTTCAAAGCACAAAAGACTCGACATTTTTGACTAAATTAACTAATGCACTCTAGGATACTGAAATGTCCAGATTCAGGTGAAGGCAGCAAGCAGGCTTGCATTGCACGAGAGACTTTTCGGAAGTTAGGTAAAAGGTAGAAGAACAAAGATATAATTGAACTCGTACGATCTATGACTAGATTGTAACGAAAATGAAACAAAAACAGACAAAGCAGTCTTCATTCAATTAAATATGAATTTTTTATCCAGCTATATGGTAGAAAAGAAAGCTGTTAGATAAGCTGAGTAGTACTCAACGTGCTTTGCTTCGTTTGCCAAAAATATCATCCCTTTGCACCTTCCTCATCGTGCCCATGGTTGTAGCATACCATTATGGTTAAAAATTCTTTAATAGATCTGTCCGTTAAAAATCCTCTTTTTTTCCCTCTATAATCAACACCTTTAGTTTGAGACCTAGTCAGTCAGTAGTAGAACGTGGAAATCTACGAACTTTTGTACAAATGCAGTAGCAAACCCTTGGTTCAAAATTTAGTAAATTCTCATAAGATATTAATGCATGCATATGTTTATTTGTCTCTATTAATTGATCGATCTCCAATTATTATGACTATACTGCTATGGTCTTTTTCGAGTACTCAAGGTTTATAGCTGTCTGAGTTCAACTTGTTTCTATATTTGGTTGCTATTTTTAAAACAAGCGGCTCAGGTGACTTTTTGCAACTGTTTTAACCAATTTTATTATTTAATTGAAATTTGAAGTTCTGCAAGTACATGCACACTTTATTATCTTTGATTTGTGTTCTATTTAAAACAGAGTTGTTGTGTTAACAAATTTTGATATCTTGGCAGATTGAAACAAGGAAAAGTTAATATTAGACAAATTCCGTAAATAATAATTAGCTTAGTTTAAAGAGAGATTGTCGCAATTCGTTTAGCACATACTATAATTTACCGACTTTGGGCACCAGATGAGTCTGACACCATCTGCAGCATTGTAAACTTTGAATACGATCCTGAATACCTGAGCAAGAAAGATAATTATTTTTTATTTTGGTAAACAGGTAGGTATATGGGACGTCGAGTGTGGATATACTTAAATCTCATAAATATCTAAATATACTTCGGATTTAATTGAAATTAACCGATTGGAAACTTGAACTGAATCTTTATTTGGCTGTACCGCATGCTACCATCTTATAGCAAATAGGTGCAGGTTAACATTTAAATCTTCGTTAGAACTAAATTTTAGTAGAATTAAAAAAATATTTTAAGAAGAAGTAGAACACGAGACAAATAAATAAATAAATAACAAGAAATGCAATAATTACATTCCAGAATGTAACGATGAAGTAAATCTTTAAATGACAGAAATATTAATAAGCAAAATCATTAAAAACAATAAAAAAAATTATCTGCAATTAATTTCTTTACAAAATCTGTAACAAAGTAAAATTAAAAAAACGATTTAAAATTAAATTATGGAATTTAAAAACCTTTCAACAATAAATCAAAATTTAATTTTAGTAAACACCTTCAAAAATTATGACTATGAGAATATGTAAGTATGTAATAAAATATTTTATAAATACTTCCTTCGTTTAGTTTTAAGAAGGCAAATGACACGCAAACAAAAATTCCAACAAAACTGGTAATAACAAATTTTACATATCAACAACAAACAAAAAACATGGTGCTCTTAAACCTTGACTTGAATTAATTATGAAATCAATCATGACTAAATTAAAGTTATTGTTTATACTTCAGTCTAGGTACATACTCTTCAATTAATCTGTTGTCTCCTTTTGCAAAACTGGGGTTATGTTATGAGTGTGCTACATACAGCTGTGGTTTTTGAACATTCGGCAATATTGAGTATTGTTTGAAAAGAATTTTCCGACATATAATAGAATTAAAAATTTAACTTTTACTAATTCACAGATATTGCATATGAAATGAAGATTGTAAAATCAGCAACTATGTTTTAATTATTCTGTAATTACAGCTAAATGATGTTATCTAATTTAAATACGTTGAAGGTTAATTTAGTTTACTCTTACTTTTCTAGGAATATGTTAAAATTTAGTTTACAAACTTTTGGTATTTGTCTTTAATTCACTATTTAAAATAATAAGAGAAATTAAAAAAAGAATAAATAATTCGTAATTTTCATAGTAGACTGCTAAATTAACATAATCTGTATTTCGATGTTGCTTCTTTTAATATTAGTTAAAACAAATAATTATTTTATTGTAAGCTAAAATGAGAAATATCTTGCGTATTTTATGTCTTTTTAAACAATAAGCGTTTATAACTTGAATAGATTACCTATAAGCTTGAATGTTACCACAATAAAGCAATCCTACCAATTTTACGAAACTTAATTTATAAAGATGTTATCTTTATTTCCTTTCAATGTCAGATCATCAAGTGCAATACTTTTGTCAGCTCGGCAAAAAGACTTTTTCTAAATACAAAAATTGACACCATCCAAGCACTACAAGATTAAAAATAAAATTAAACTTTTAGAATCTTAAATATCTAATCTAATGTCTATAATATTTTAAATAAAATTTTAGTTTCTTTTATGTAAATTATTTTTTTAAGAAATAAAGTAAAACAATTTTAGAATTTTAATTTAACAGAGTCTTCAGATTAAATTTAAAGGGTTTTTTGGCTTTCAACAAATTGCAATTTGGAACTTAGATAAAACTATACACAATTATCAAATGAAAAGTGTGCAATGACAAATTATTTTTAGCCCACATACCATCGCAATTAATAATAGAAACAATAAACTATCAAGTAAGATAGATCTAAACCTTAATCCTTCCACCAAATCCGTATCCGACATTCTTCAGTTAACTTCTAACAATTAACGAGTCATTCGAGTTTTTTGATTCCTATTCACATTTTCGATGAAACGTGTTTATGTCAAAAAAAAAGCTACGCTACATCTCTAATTAGAACAAGATAATACAGACCTCCTGTGCCACTTAATGATCAGCCTGATTTATTCGTTTGGACGAAACAGAAAAACATTTATCTAGTCCTGCGAAATATTGTGACCATGACACTTTGGTCTTGTTATTGTTATTGTTCTTTCCATTGAGTATTGTCTAACCTAGCATGTTATGTATTTATAAAAGACTTTTAGCTTCTCAAGATTTGTAATCCTAAATGGTCATGTCACGCTTAGTTTTTCCCTAGTTATACATTGACAAAATGTTGTTTAGGTTTCTATACGTTAATTAATTCTATGCCTCGAATCAGTAAGGCTACATTTTTCATATTCGATACAGCATGCCCAAGAATAGCAGAAACGTGAAAAAGACTGACTATATAAGCTTTATGTGCAGACTAGAAAATCAAGCATATCAATTGAATGTTGGTATCTAATCATCCAGATTTCTTCTATAGGCAAAACAGAAATATTGCTAGTAAACCAGACTTTTTACAAAAACACGACGGTATCCGAATTCAAGTCAAACTGCTCTCTTCAATCCACGCCTTTAATGAAATGCAAAAAAAGTTTTAACATTAAACATTAAGCTTAGAGAATTTCAAAAAACTTAATTTTACTCAAAAACAACACATCTAGTGAAAGAATGCTGCAGCAAATTAAATTTAATTGAAGGTTAAGTGGAAGAGCAGAAACTGGATTATGAAACATATTTCGGACAGCTCTTTGCTTTCTGATTTGTTCTTTACTTAATTCTTACGTAAGCCAAAGGTATTGAAATTTACTAACAGTGTTGCTGTTTTTAGTTCTCTATTTAGGTATATTCCACATCTTAGCAAGTGATCTGAGATAGTACAAAAAATATGTTTCGACTGAAATTGAAAAAAGAAAGCAAATAAAAAAAATTAAATGGAGACAGGGACTAAAATGCAAAACGCAAATCAGAAGGTTTAGGAAGTTGTGAAAGGGACACTAAATTTTCCACTGAGGAATAATAAACAAATAATTAAAGTATCGTAAAAAACATTCTTGGCTGCAATATACATTTTGCTGTTCCCTTTTTCGTGTTAGGTTGCACCATCATTGTAACCTAATTTTGCTTGCTGCTCTTTGCAGTAATAGATATTAATTTACGTCTAACTAGCTGTTCTTCTCACAGGAATTTGCGATCGCATTAGTAAACAAAGAGCCAAACAGTAGTACTTATAAATGGTTGTTGTTGTGGCGATTTTGTGGCTGAGATCTTGGTTTCCATAGACTTCGTGGCTTCAACTAATATGGTCATTACTTCCGGTAAAGATTCTTAACGTGAAACCCACTTTACATCCTCACGAAAGATAGCATTAAATTTTCTAGTTTAACATTTTTATTTGCCAGTGGATCACCGTACGCTATTATTTTAAAACAGGGTAATAGTAGTCAATATGACGTCGGTATGACGTCGCCCAATTTAACTCTAAATATCTTGAGCTGCTCATCATAAAAACATGTGACTAAAAAACTATTTTTTGGATTGTTTATGAGCAACGTATATTTTTAGTTTGCAAGATAGTATGACCACCATTACAAACTTAAACAGTTTTGAAATCAACTTCCGTTACTACTTAAATGCCTCTTCCCATATCAATGTGTCAGTTCGCAGAAAGGGTCTGACTGCACCATAAAACACTGGGAGCCAACTTACAAGAAACAATCTTTGAAAAAACTTTCTTATTTTCTAATTTTAAGTGTAGTCCAAATATAATCCGGAACTTCTGATTTTGACCAAAATTAACAATTTTTTTGAAAACGTCAGTGACAGACTGTAATAATCAAATAAAAACAAGTTTGTGTAAACGCATTTATTTTAAAATATGCACTGTTTCCAAAATAGAGATTGTTGAGATTTAACTTAAAATTGTCTATTTTAGTCTCTTTGTTCTAAACACTCTTCTAGGTGTTATCGTTACTAGAGAAGAGTTTCCATACTTCATTCCTTCATTAGTGATGGAAAATCGAGGAACAGTCTGGTTTTGACACCCTGTAGCTTGAAAGTGGTGCTTAAATCTATAGGCTTGAAATAATCTACATATAACATTTTTTTTGTTTGAATAAAACATTCCGGAAGAACCAATGCGATAGTAATAGGTCCATTTTCCCAATACATCATAGCGAAAAGAAAATTGACAAACAATAAAAACCAAAGAAAAAGTGCCCATAAAATTATATTCTTTATAACTTTGTTTCCGTATTCAACCGCAATTTCATTTTGAATAGAATTTTTTCTAGTTTTAAAAGCGAAACCAATGTTGTCAGATTGACTACTTTTCTAAAGTAAAGTCACTTTAATAATTATAAATTGTATGCCAACAAATTACTGTTTTCTATCAACTAAAATACCAAAGTTATACCAAAAATACTAAAAGGATTGTTTTTGATAGAAAATAAAAGACAGAAAGACAAACAATAATATTCTCATTTAATCAAATTGGGTAAATTGTGCATTTGTTATTACATAAAACATTGAATATAATAAAAAACATAAATTTTACCCAAAGCGATTATTACCTTTACCTTTATGTGCCACGTCGTCCATAGAAGTAATGGCCGAAGGCCATGGTGCCACCGTGGCACCCAATTGCTGTGCCGGAAGTATGATGGCGAATTCTTTTTGCAACCAACTTCCTTTATTTCACTGCAAAAAATAGAAAAAGCCTTAGCTCTCACATCATGAATGGAATATGTTAAAGAGACTAGTTATTTAAAATTTAAACACGAGACGTTTAGTTAATTGTTAATAAAGTGTTTAAGCGTGCGTTTCGTAATTATAACAGTCAAGGATATAAGAGTTAAAGTGGTTGTTTATTGATGCCGAGGGAGATTTTAAGAAGTGTTTCCTAAATGTTTCATTCAATATGGGGTGACTCGAGCACTTGATTATTGCATCTGGTACTAAATTATTTCGAAGTGAACTATTTCGAGTAAATTAGCTAATATTTGCAAAGAGGAAAAAAAGAAATACAATCTAACCTAAACACATTTCATCTAAAAACGTAAACAGCATGGTCTATAAACGTAATCAGCAGTTAAACTCAAAAGACCGAAAGATGCGCCCGCCGTGCCGTTAAGAACAACGTCCCCTAGCAAATATAGGCAGGCAGCGACGGAAACGTGCGCGTCGCTTTCGAGAGAAAACACAAAAGCTCTTCTTCTAATTTCCACATTCAACTTCTCTCTGAGGCAGTTATAGGTGTTTATTATATCGAGTTCTAAACGACACACAACAACGTTAGTGTCTGCTTCTATACGGTAGTCTCTCTTCTCATATACTACAAGGGTGGTAGTGGCGGTGTTGTTACGTTTCCGAAGTTAATTTTCATTAGCAGACTTATTGCGCGCGGGGAGATTTATCGTAGTACTTATCAACGTTGCAGTGGATATGGATGGATACGCTCTCTCCTTCTCGAATGTCAGTTTATAGAAGATTAACAATCCGTAACAAATAGACGACGATTGGTGTCGTAATATAAGGGTGCAACTTGCTGACACGATCTGTTTCCTACTTCCTTTAGATATTTGACAAACAAACCTTGAAGATTTAGTACAAATAATATAAAGCGATACTTTTTTATAATTTTGAAGTTACTGTAGAGTTTGATCATTGAAATCTCTTAAGTTATAAAAATATGATTTAATTAAGAAAAAATGGTTTAGTCCCATTTTTAAATGAAAATACTACCACACATACAGAATACGTAATTTAGTAATTTTCTGCAAAATTAATGTTTCATACAAGAATTAAACAGAACAAAACAATCTTGATAACTATAACTATTTTATAACATCGTTAATGTTATTTAAATGAAGCATAAAATAAACACGTAATTAAAATGGATGCTTGTCAAAAGATTTTAATGCAGTTAATAATCATCTGGTAGCGATTTGATTGAGAAAATAAATTTCAAAAAATAGAACACGATTAAAAATGGAAAAACTAAAATTGAATTATTTCACTTGAAGGTTTATGATTTTAAAAAGTTTGTGTAGCGTAAAATTATTATCTGTTTAATCAGATAAAAAAAGAATTGAATTGAATATAAAATAATAATAGACGGTTGGGAGTTAGATTATCTTTTTGCATAGATGCAATTAACTTGGTTCTTCGTATTATTAAATAATAACTTAAACATTTTCAAAGTTTATTTTTTTGCTTTCAAAATTTGCAATATATAACTGTTTTGTTGCCTTAAGAAATTTTGGGTCTGACAATTTAATTTTGTTTTTTAATATTCCTGTTTAGTTATTAAGATTTGATATTACTATACAAGTAAAAATTACAAACTATACAAAATTTATTATAATTAATAAGATTTAGATTTTAGAAGTCTGGGAAGAAACAAGCAACGAAAGCCATTCCTTAAGTATATACATCTACTGAATGAGTGTTCAAGCTTGTTACAATCTAAACATATAAAAAATAATTTAGTTAGATTTTAACACAATTTTAAAATTCCTGTAGGCGTATACATGCGAGTATTTAAGCCTGATAATTTAAACCACGTTATGTTTACGCCTGAAGAATTTAATAAGTAAGACGAAACTTATTCTGTTTCTATTTTGCTTGCTACAAATTAATAATTCTCATTCTATCTATTTCTTATAATATCAAAAAAGCTGCACTCCTGTAAATTTAAATTAAAAAATTTTAATATCAGGAAAGATTGCAAAACATTTGGTGGAGGCGCCGATTTTTTAAAACCACAAAATAACTAAAATTAGAGATTTTTATTTACACAAATATAATGAGTAATAATAAATGTTCTTTCAGTTTTTTTATATAATCCACAATAAAACAAGCAAAACAACAATATTTGACTTTGTATGCTAGAAAACCAACAAAAATTTAATTTTTGTCTAATTAAGTGTGAAGTTGACAAAACAAATTGTTACCTGCAATTACTTTAGATTCCTCTGTAAGAATAATATTAATTAACAAAATTAGCTAATACTAGTTTTAAAAGCAGTTCAATATTTTTAGCAAACAAATTGCTTTCGTTTATCCGACGCTTCAGTTTCTTAACTATAAATAAACGTTTACTAACAATAATAATTTTCATAACAAGGAAATGTAATTTACTATCTCATTAATTATTATTATTATCATTATTAAACAATTTAGGGAGAAAACTTAAATAATTTTCAATGAAATAAAATTTTTATTGTAAACTTACGGTGTTGATGTTTCAAGAACCACCAGTACTTCTAACTTCACAAATTTGTTTTATTTACAGCATTAAACAATAAGCACTTAAACATTTATAAATAATAAATTATTAGAAAATAAGAACAAAATTAAATTAATGCTAAAATAATTTTTAAATTCACTAGGGCAAAAATAAAATTTGCTATGATAAACTTATCGATAGTGAATGTAGTCTTATAAAACTTTTACTTTCAATATTAAACATCACAGGTCGGTTACATTTAAAAAGGGAAGATTTGAATTTAAAAATTGACTCAATAATACGTTAAATCGATTAAGTAAATTAAAAAGAGTAGATTATGTCTTGAACACGTAATGAGACGTTAAGAGGACCCCGTTCCGGACGACCAAACGTTCACTCTAGTGGAAGCGTCTAACGCGTCTAGCACCTGAGTGCGTTCGAATCCTTCGCGAGGCGAACTGATAACGTGCCACAATCCATCATGTGTAGCGACCCTCGTACCTTGCGAGGTGTGTACGGATGTCAGTTTTCCTCTTATACGCCAATGGTGTGCAAGTCCTTGCTCCGGAACCAATCCCGAACTCAGGGGGTTGGTTTCAGGACATCGATTATCCTGACGTAATTGTCCATTCGCGCGGAAGGAAACTCGGCCGAGTAGAGGGCGCCACATTTTTCACCCTTCCGGTGCGCGCGCCTATCGCTTGGGGGTGTTAGTGTCGAATTTCGTATAGGGGAGCGCCATTTCCAACTTTTCGCAGATGCTTATCTTACACTTTCTATTATTCTCTCTTGCTTAGAATATTTAACGTATACATCAAGATTGTTTACGGTTACAACCTCTATAGAAAATTTTTATTGCATAATTTATAAAGCAATTCAACAGTTTCTATTCATTATTTCCCGCTCTTTTAGTAATTTTTTTAAAATAGAAATTTAAAAAATTAAGAATCACTAGGTAACATTCTTATTTGATTATCTCTATAAACCTCAGTACTTTTTTAATTTTTAATATAATTCCCATTACGTTTAACCACAGAAAGAGAGTTAATAAATTATTTAAAAGAAGTTTTAAAAAAATTAAAATTCATTCTGAACAATAATGTCAAATGTTTCATTTTAAGTCCACCCTATGTAAAAAGACGTTAAACTGTCGGACCCTTTTAAACGCGATTTCATGCACCCTTTATGTTGACGGAAGTTCGAAAACAATCATAATCTCATATCGTCGTTGATTTCTTTCTTGACGCCGCTAGTTAACTAGCACAAAGATAATTTACATCAAAATGAAAAACGTTATTAACAATGAAAATAATTAGAAACTAATAAGAATTTAAGAAATAATCAAAACTGATAAACAAAAGAAATAAACAAAACAAAAAAGATAAACAAAATTTTAATATTCATAACAATCATAAAACTAGAAATGATTGTTGTAAAAACAATTAGAGCAAATAAAAAGTCTGTTAAAAAAGACCTAAAGTAACATAACCTAACTTTACTCATTTCAATCTAATTTAACTTATGTATCTTGTTTAAAATTAAATTTACTGAATCTAATTTGAAACTATTTTCATGTAATTTGGTGATGTTCAGGTCTGTATTTCTAAATCTCCATATAGATACAGAACACATACAAGACTGGTATATCTACTATAGTTTCCGCACCTGCTGGAGTTAACGCTTTTTTCTTGTTTTCTAGCTTCACAAAAACTCGAATTCAAGAATCCATCTAACTACATACTTAAACTATTATAAATATATGCACTGACATTTTTAAGGCTAAACTAGACAAGCAAAAATAAAGCTGTACGATTAGCTCCAATGTAACGTGTATAGTTGAATCAGTATTTGTGGTATTAGTTGATGAACTGTATTTTGAAAATAAAAAGTTTAATAAATTTTAAAGTGGACATTTATTGTTTTTTATAAAATAAAACCGAACTTGCAAGTGTATCATGTTTCTTGCTAAGATCGTTTAGAAGACCTAAGCAAAGCTAGTAACAAGCGCACTCTTGTGTAGTGCTAGAGGTCCCTACTAAATAATATACGTATTAGACGATCAGTCCTCAAAAGGTAATACTTTATGATTATTTTATGTGTAATCTTCTGTATTTGCAGGTAATTGTTTCCTTGGATTGCGCGTCGACCCTAAAATTTTTTAACTTTTGACAAAACTGTTCATTTTCGCGAAAACAATCGGTCGTCATTAGCAAACAACTAGTACGAGTTACTGTTTTGTTTTCATAGAATCCTTTTATTTTTTTACTTTAATTTCAAGTGGTAATTTAACGTTTATTTCTGCAAAATGTATATTTCAAGAACAACTGCAAGTATACAGTGATTTAAGAGCTAGAGAATCCAAATTATTACTTACAAACCAGGTAGCTTTTTGTAAAGAGTTGCTCTAACATACTTTTGGGTGCACAAAATGCCAAGTTCAAATTTTACCAGTGACATTATTTTTTTTTAATTTAAACCTTTCAAAAAATTTTTTGATTTTAAAGAAAAAAATTAAGTTTTTATTTGGTCCAAAACATAAGAATACAGAATAGAAAGAATAGTAAAAATAGACAGAAGTTGATCCATATTTTATGCAAACAAATATATTCACCACAATTCTGTTTAAAGTTTTAAAATTTGTTTGTTAGACGAAATTGTTGCTCATTTTCTTTATATTTCTACCAATGTTTCTATTCTATATTCTCATGTTTTTAAATTTAAATAGAAATCTTCTTTTTGAAATTACAAAACCTTGTTTTGCAGATTTTAGATTAATGTCATTGGCAGGATTTGAACTTGGCATTTTGTAAACTTGCAGTTTTAGTAAAACGTGCAGTATTATTACTTGCATTCTTCACTTTCACTTTCTATTTAAAAATTTACATTAATCTAAACAGCAGAGCGTTTTTGGCTATAGACCTGTTCCAGTCCTTATAATGGATTTTCGAAGGCCAGTCGTTTCATATTAAAGATAGCGAAAAAACACTATTATGCTTTAATCTCAGGTGCAAGCTCTTGGCTTATAAACTAGGTACAAATTTTGGCCTTCCTATCAATCTTTTTCAGACTTTTCGACTTCTCGCAATAGTAATGAAACTGAGATAAAATGTTTTAATTCCAAATACTACTACAGAAACCTGAGAACTACTTGCCCAAATTTACTTAAACTTGTTTTAAATTGACTCCATCTATCTAGGTGTCTGCTTTTCTTCTCTACGTTTTATTCTTCCTATCTATAGTTGTAGTCTTATGTTTCTGTGCTATTATGTGTGAACATCCACGTTCGCTTAACTTTGAGTTTTACTTTCACTCTAACGTGTCTTTATTTTGTTTCTATATGTTGTGGTCTTTGCAATCGAGTCACATTAAATAGTTGGTTGCTTACAGCTTGAAAACCATATTATGCCTTCCATCTAATGTAAGTGAATTTGAGCTGTTGGTTTATATTTATGGAAGCTTCTTGTGGTCGTCTGATCTTATAACGTAGAGGATTAGCCTTCCCTCTGAGATTCAAAAAGGTTTGTTTTGTCTTTTCTGTTTCATTGCATATTAGAATTGCCATAACAGTTCTAAGAAATCCTTTAAATATGTCAAAGATTATTTGGTTTCTGTGCCAATTCTTTGTTGTCTGAATTTTTCACATCCGTTAACACCTAAAGTGCCGCTATGAACATAAACAAGTTCTAATGGTCGCAAGTTTTTTTCACTAAATCAATTGTCTAGGTCTACAATGAACACGTCAATTTTAAGAAAGGTAAACAACTGTTGTCCAGCAAGCCTGTACCAGTCTTTCTCTTGAAAGGTGGCATTACATTTTATCCGCAGATAGTTCATTAATTACCATGTAGGTTTGGAGAATGAACATATCAAAGGGTCAAGAAAGGTCTTTTTTGGGCATAGTCATTTTCTAGAACTCGAAAACTATTCACCAGATTTTAATGATCCTTGTTTATAGGGTCATCCTGGAGCCTTGGTCGTTTCCTCTTCCTTGGTAGAAGAACGAAAACGCAATCGAGAAAACCCTCTGGATCTTGGTGCCCGAAATCAAAGAATTTGAATAGAGAGACTATTTTCAGGGATACTCTACCATTATTTTGAGCTGATGCAAGTTGAGTTTAGCTTCATAGAAGCGTGAAAGAAGTGGGTGATGTAAGGCTTTTTGGGAAATATTAAAATCTAATTTGGGGTGTTTATTCCCATAGTATTCCTGTGTACAATAACTACCAAAAAGAAATTTTTCACACTTAGTGAATCTGAATAAAAAAAAATTGCAGATTAAAAACAAGTAGAGTAAGGAGGATGAGACTTGGCATGTATCTCAGTAGAAAGCCTAGAAGCTAAAAGAAAAACCAAACTTTGATGCAATGTTTGTCAGAGATCTTTTTGTATGGGGTGTTTCTTTGAGATTCGCAGTACTAAACTCAAGTAAATGATAAACTCAACATTTCATTTCCATTTTAGTAGTTTTTGAAGTTTAGTAACTAGTTGGTAAAATTTTCTGTGAGGGTATTGAGAGTAATTAAAACCCTGCCTTAAAGTACCGATTTTTTTTTCCGATTCGGTAGACAACTTTTGCCCACCTTGGCAGTTTTCAAGAAAATACAAACAAGGAACTCTGACTGTAATCATAAAAAAATGAAAATTAAAAAGTTTCAAATTTTTAGAAGCTATGGTTTCCAGTTTGCCAAAATGACATTAATCTTTGCTTTATTTTCCCATTAAATAAATTACGTTTCAATAGAAGCAATTCTAAAAATGTTTAGAATAACATTGCAACTTTGAGCAGCGCTCACGACCCACTAGTTCAATAGCCGTTCACACTAAGCAAAAATTGATATACTTAGTAAGTCATAATTAGAGCAACTATCTGGATTATCTATTGAATACCTTTGTAAAATTCCCTTTGTTACAAATTCATGTAATGGATAAGATTCTCAGGATCAAGTTCTGAAAACCTTTAGTTTTTGGAAATTCTGCGCGTAATTTTGAGCAGTCATATTCTAACTACCTGTTAACTGAATTTTAAATTTCTTTCTATGCATGGGGTAAAGTTTGTTTCAGGCATTTTAAAAACTTTTATAATTCTAAATTTTTAGAAGTTTATTTTATTAGGCTATCGAAGATCAATACAATTCTAACATATACGTATTTACTGCAATACAAAAATTAAAATTCTAAAGTTTTCTACCTTTGCAGTTTATATGGGATAAGAATGATCTGGAAATTCTTGAAAAGCATTTCCCCCATCTACTGGAATTTTTGCTATAGAGGTCATTTAAGAATCCGATCTAAGTTTAGTTCACATATTGAGTTTATCTTTGGTTTTAAGGGCAGAACTTTGATTTTCTTCAGATTTTTTTCTTACAATGAAATGTTTGAAGTCGACAGAATCCTTACTTTAAATCTATAGTGAAACTTCAGACTTTAAATGTAGAATTAGGTACAATTGCTGATAAAAAAGGGTTAATATCGAACAAAAACAAACTCGAAAAAAAGTTGAACGTCGCATAGAGAAAGCCTCTATAAAACTTACCATTTGCCCATTTTTGGTGATTACGTTTTCAGAATTAATAATTAATAACCTATAATCCATTCTTCTGCCTGTTATTAAGATAGACTGCAATAAAAGCATTTAAAGAACTTCATGCGTTTGTATTTTTATTGACCTAACCTAAAACATAATCGGAATTCTTACATGGTCAAAGCAGATTTGAGTTTAGTACTACTTATTATTCTGCAAAATTAAATGCTAGAGTACTTATTAGAGAAATGCAAAATGTATGCTGCTAGAAGACTAGATGATAAACTTCATCTAACCTCACTTAACTTTATTCGGTTTAACCTAATTTTTTCTAACTCACTGCACTGCAGTAAGATATCTGTGACATGTGACTAGCCACGTGAACCTCTTAATTGGAAGTAACATTTAGCAGTTTCTCCTTTTTCTTTTACAAATACACCTGACGTAGCTATTACAGCATTTTCCAAATAAAAAAAAAATAGGTTTTGTTCGTCTTTTGTTTATTCTTTCCGAAATTCTAGAAATTCTATTAGAATTATAACGTCATATACAGATATACAGATCTAAATTCAAGTCTGTCACTAAATGTTTTTCATAAAAATATCTAATCTGCATGCGTAAATAAAGTAGAACCAGACTGTAAAACCGCGTAGGATTAACAAATTCATGAATTCTAAAACAAACCAAAGCATGTAGGTCGTTTTGTTAAAATTACTTTTTAATAACAATCAGGAATAAGCGAGCACTCGAATTAGAAAGAGAAAGAACTTTTCGGTAGTTATGAAAATAATAGCCCGCGCTAAAGGGTTAGAAAACTGCAGAGAGCGCAATAACTTCACAGTTACAGATAAGGTCCTACGCGAAATACATATTTTATGAAATTATCACATTCCCCGCTGCTGCATGCAGCATCACACAAATAATTTTAATGAAAATTCTGGCCCAGAAATTTTAGGGGAAAGAGTGACATCAGCTGTTACGTACAGTCCAATGCTTCCCTCCCTCGCAAGGATAACGCTTCCCCGCACACATTATTCAGACTCTCCCGTCTTTCAGGAGCGGTGTGTCGGGTGCGATAGACGCGCCGTATCTTTACACATTCAGCCTTTGACGATGATGATTCAGTCGCACCAAACTAGATTTTGGGGTGCTGTTTAAATCACCGTGTTACTTAATCCCAATTTGTTTCGATTTAAAATCTGGGTCAGGACTATATAACCAAAGCAGCATATTGGATCCAGCAATTTTACGATGCCTCTTTTTAATAGAAAGAAGAAAATTTATTTTCTGCCCTGATTTGTTTTATTGCCGAAAGCAAAAAATGAAAATTGCAATTTTGCAAGTTTAATTTATTTCTTGATAAAAATATTTGTTCATCTACGCGTGGTATTGACGAAACAAGGTGGAAATTTTAAAAATTATCTGCATCACGTCTAGTCCAGACATATCTAGACAAATACAAAAGACTAAAGTAGAAAAATATATCTATATATGCGTCTGGTGCAATCATTCCGCATGTCTAACCCTATTTCCGATATGATTGGAGGCAACCGGAACTGAATCGTAACAAATCCCCGGACCGCTACACAGCGGTAGTTTCTTCCCGAAGATCCCACCGCTTGCCAAATGCCACCTTGTATGTAGTAGTAGCTATGTATGTATATCCTGCAACTGCTGCTCTTACTGTTACATTCCAACTTTATTCCCAGCAATACAATTCTGTCATCATCGTTATTTTTTTAGATCTAGTTTCATTGCAGGATGAACTGATTTCAATTCTGACTGGAAAAATCAAAAAGAGCATAATTGATATTTAAGTAAGTGAGGTTGATCATGATTTGCAGTTTTAAGTTTAAAAAAATGGAAGATTGAGATTATTAACAAAGTGAATATAAAATAATAAGATCCGATAAATCTAATTTGTTTTTAATGTAATGTAAATACTGAGAATTTAGATTTTATTTAATGTACCTGAAGGTCCGCGCCGACAACCTCCAGTAGACGGTGCGACGTTTTTCATATTTTGATAGCGGGCAATGGCAAGACGACGTGCCGGTGATTT
Organism: Ignelater luminosus; assembly: GCA_011009095.1. Classification (NCBI taxonomy): domain Eukaryota; kingdom Metazoa; phylum Arthropoda; class Insecta; order Coleoptera; family Elateridae; genus Ignelater; species Ignelater luminosus. The sequence continues at coordinate 105,242 of VTPC01090545.1, read as the reverse complement.
AGATAACAGCAGCGTTCTGTGATGGCTACGTATACATACATAGCGCTTGATCGTTATATACAGGGTGATAACATATATTGGGATTTCGTAAACCGTGAGAGATACTAAGTAGGTTAAATTAGAAAAAAGTTGCCCATTCTAGAAGTCAAATTTTTGGTGGTTTTGGTTTTTCAAAAGAATTCACAGTTTACTAGATATTTACTAAAACCGAAAATATTCCATATTCTTTAAAGCCGAATTTCTCTGGAATAAATTACAGTACGAGAAAAGATTTAGATAATTTGGCATAGAATGTAAAAAAATATTTCTGTGATTGCTTTTTTTTATATAAAGATAGAGCATAACCACGATTTTTATTTAAATGTAACGCCTAGTTGATTTTGATGATATCGAATAGTTGGTTCGTGTTTATGAGAATTATTGAATAAAAACTATTTTCAAGCAAAAGTCATAGACGGGCAGAAACCTAAAGGATGCAGATTTAAGATACTTCAGCAATACAATGTGAAGTATTTTTCCTAATACGTCAAGGGCGGATAAGCCTATAGTGAACAGTTTAGTTGATGTACCCTTGATCTGCATTGCAAAGATTCTCACAAACAGTAAATTTCATTTAAAATCCAAAACACCGATTGCCAAGGGTATATCTATCTCTTTTTATGAGTATATGGTCAAGTTTCCTTAGATTTGTCCTTACTCTAAGCGTGTTTTTCCTCTCCCTATGAAGGTTTGACAGTATGTTTATCATAGAACAAAATTTTGTTTATTTGAACAAATTATTTTCCTCAATGTAAAAACTATCCAGTGGCTCAAATGGACCTAAAATTTACTTATATACATTGAGCTGTCAAAAAATTCGATCATCTATGGAGCCTACGAAGAAACAAAAACAGTCTAGATATTTACTAATCGCGAAATGGAAAACGAAATTGAAAGTCTTTCTCAAATCAATTCTGACGACATTGTATGACTTGATAGAACGCCAACTGCGTTTTGTTGAATAGACACTCGGTCAGATTGATGTAGTCTGCTTTTATGCAATGTGATTATCAGTGCCATCATGCATTCTTTAAATAGGGCAGGAACCTAGAAACCAACAGGGGGAAGTTGCTTTAAAAAATCGATATTATACCCATCCGATCCAGCAGACTTAGACTTAATTTAGTTGAGAGCGCCTTGAAGTTCTTCTATTGAAATAGGTTGGAATACTTCATGCCCTACATCTTCAGTGTCAGTTTTTTTGTCAACGGGCTGGGAGTCCACTAGTTCCGGAGGATTAATAATGGTTTCATAAGCAGTGTAGATAAGGCTTGTCCAATAACTAACTTTCAGTTAACATTGTTATAATTAGTTTAAGACATACAATCTAGTTACACTGTGTAATTTTTTAAATAATTTTTCTACTGATAGTGTATGACAATTATTGACTTACTAATCAGCAGTTGTCAAAATGTCGCGAAAAGAAAGAGGAACACTTTCGAAAGGGATTATCCAAATCTACAAAAATATTGCAAATCACAATAAGTTTAAAACTTCTTATTACTTCTAAAACAAGCAAACTCCGAAATCAATCATATACAAAGTTATGCGAAGATATGATATTTTAAGATGAGATAACTACAAAAAGCACCACCAAAAACGTTAAGAAAGTCGAGTACTTTTGTAGGAAATGTTATATCACGGATGAAATCATGACTGGTAAAGAGTATTTGAAAAATGTGTCAAAAAAAGATTTAGTCCTTTCATATGGAAGAATAAGAATCGCATAGTACTTTTCTAACCGAGCATACCTAATGTCAAAACGTGTTGTTACGCCAAAAAATCTTGGTAGATTACGAAAAGTATTTAAAAATAACTTTGGGAGAAGTTATCAAAAGTAATGAAACTGAGGTTATGAGCACAGCCTTAAACATTTTGGGAGGAATTGAATAGCAAGAAGTATATGGAGCAAATACTATATAGATCTAATGTTAGTAATTGTAACAAATAAAATAATCGATTAGTAGAAATTAAGTTAATAAGATTTATATGGAAAAACTGCGTTTTAATAGAGTCTCCCTACTTATTGGACAAGCCTTATTTTCCAATTTGGGATACTTATTAGAAGAAGAGTTATCTAGATTATTTAATATATTTGCTGCTAACTGCGATCTATTTTTCCAGACGAAAGCTCTTTTGGCTGATTTGCCTCAATATTTCTTTCGATTTATATCAGGATGCGGATATATGATTCATGTACATTTTCAGTAGAGTGATGAAGACAAGGTCGTTTGCTAGAATATTTAATCGTTCAATAGCTACTTCCAAGCCGATCAGCATTAACTTATAAAACAGGAGTTAGAAATGTCTACAAGTAGAAACTTACGAAAGAGATCACGAAAGGAAACCAAGCACTGCATAAAATTGGTTTCTGACTAAATTACTGAAGGGAGACGATGCAGAAGAGCTATTTGCAGATCCTCTACAAAAGACCTTTTTCCAGTAGTCTAGTAGTTTTCACTGGTATTTAATATTAGCTACTGTGCGATTGGATTTTCCAGCTGGATTCTTATTAATTGCACTATCTTCATAATTTAATTCATTTTTTAAAAATAATCAAGTATAGTATTTCAAACGGGCTCCATACCCGAGTTTTGAACTGGAAAGCTGTTTCTGTTATTTCCTTGTTGTTGTTAGAATTTATATGTACTAGCATCTCATACTGTTTTTGACCGGAACATGAAGAGAGAAATCTAGGACAGTAGCTGCACTTATGTTTCTGATCTTTTGGAATCGTACATTTTACTCTTTGATTTTGCAACAATCCTCTATGGTACCGGTAAGACGTGCGTTTGTGCTTCCTGTTGCTTGGTCATACAGATATAATACGAGATCAATGTGGTACAACGTGACAGAAAAAGTAATCTTGTCAGCTTTAATAGGAAAGATTGAACGCCATCAGCGCAACAATGCTAAAAGCAGCTCAACACTTAATAACCAGGATTAAAGACTCTCTTGGTTTACAACTACAGAAAAAGATAATAACATCGATAAGGTTATAACTATGCGGAAAAACAAATAATGCTTAACCGTAGGTATTTCCAGAGGTGGAAAATGCTAGATTGTTTGTGCAGAGACTATGAAGGAAAAGAAAGCAATTACAATTTAGGCGATATTTTAAAAGACACTTAAATCTATTAGCTATCAAAATAAATATGAAGCTGCCTATGTTTGAAACTTAGCATCCCAATAGAAGACTTACGTATAATCTAATTTTAACAAATGCTTAGTAGAAGCTCACTTTCTCTAAGGCCCATAACCATATAATTGAAGTTAACCATTGGCTTCTAGTAAAAGACAGTTTTACCTAGATAGCAAAAAAGGTTAAACAAAGAAATAACTCATCTGAGATTTGAAAAATATGGTTACTCTTATACGTAGCATAATTCTGTTTTTTCCAAATTGTTCTTGGAAGACAACAATTTTTCAACTTCAACAGTGAAACTGTTTATATGTGTACGTAAAAAATCTGTTTTCAAGTGAAATTTGTTTCTAGGTGCTTGGAAATTATTAAACTACAGTAATCTTCCTGCATCAATAAATGGCTTTTTCCTGAGTAATGTCCAGAAATTTCAAAATAATTCTCAAGTTTTTCAATGTGGATCTAGAAGATAAGCATCCACACAAACGTTTAGAAATATTATTGTGAAAACTAGGATATAACCATGAATGTCTAACTGTACAGAATTGCCCGTTCCTTATACTGCAATGTTAGCAATATGTGACGTAATCAACAAACCCAAAGTAATTGTCTAGCTTACAGCTATACTATTAAGCAATCCTCTGTTGTTAAATATCCTTAGAAAATAATACCTCAAGTGATAACTGTTTCTATTAGCATAACAAGTTAAATTACTAAGAATAAATGAAATAAAGAACCTATGCAGTAGTTTTATTTTTCTCAAAGATCCATAGGCAGCTTTGACGGAGATTACTAAGAGCCGGTAATTCTTGACTTACAATCATGTGTCATAGTCAACAAAAGTCATGAGTCATGAGTTCAATTTCAATCACGATATTTTCCATTTGTAACCTTTTTCTTGGATCATGCTGGAGAATTCAAAAAAATGAAATTCCATTATAAATCTTTATAATAATAAAAGTAACCTATATCTTTAACAAATGGAAGAAAGAGAAGAACTACGTCCAGAAATGATACCCCGACAAAACACATTTTAAAGTTCACTGGTATGGGCCCAATTTTGTTCTGTATTCACCCGAGGAATCTCTTTGACACGGCACTAAAGTGACGTTTTTGGCTATTTCACATCTTACGGACCGGAGACCATTCATCTCATTGAAGAAATTATAGATAGCACGAAGTACATCGACGTGCAACACCCAGAAGACTGATCCTAACGATTTATAGGAGGTTTCCTAATGGTAATAGGCTATTCCAGGAGGATCTGGTTCCCTTCCACAACTTCAGGTTTACCAAAAGCTTGTTCATCAAGGAAAACTACACAGTGTTAGAGTGGCCGGTGAATTCATCAGACTTGGATTGTGGGCTATCATCAAGACTTGGTTTGCTTCTGTACTTTTTCAAAAAACAAGTACAGCAATGAATCAAGAAGCAATCACATTGTTTCATCCTTATCCCCACCTTCTTAGATTTCTATTCGTAGTTGAGGAAGCTCTGAATTTTTAAGCGGGAGAATGAAACACCTCGGCTTTTTTTTCCATAGTTTTCTTTGTTCAGGAATAGCGAGTTCGGTTAAGACAATTGGGTGAGTTTCTGTGACATTACTGAGTAACTTTAGTACGTCGTTGTCGTTTCTCTGAACGCTCGTGGGCGTTAAACGTGTGTCGCAGTAATACAACTTATGGTTTATATAGCGCTTTCCTAATACAACTTTCTAATTTCTGGACGATTACGGCATTATTATCTACAGTGTCACTTTTCATTGTTGAACAGTAACTGTCACTATATGATGATCTTTGTTTTATTTCTGAACGAACTCTTTGACTTTTCTATTTCTAAAACAAGAATGAAAAAGAGAAAACGAAGATTGAACATATTTTACATGTATGTTATTGCTTGTGCTTGTGACTTGATATCAACATATCAGGGTTTTGTAAATAATTATTGATTAAGCCAATGGTATAGACTTATAGTATACCATGGTAAACCAAAAATTCTTTAGAATCAATCCGGAAGCTCAACCATGGACAATTATTTAAGAAATTTATATGGGATGAAATTTGCTGAGGCTGAAAAATGTAAACAACTGTTTTCAAGACCTAGAAAGACAGCAAGTCCAAAACACATTTAGCATTGAAAATCCATGTCAAAGCTTTGCAACGTAAATGGTATTGGTATCTATACTATAGTCAATGAATCTGCAGCTATGAGGTAAACAAAACCATATGCAACTCTGCTACATTACGTCATGCGTCGTCAGAAGCCATCAACAGGTTGTTTATTTTGTTCTAACATTTCTGGCATGATCTTGTTTATCCCGTGGCTATAAGACTAGAATGTAAATGATCTTATTGGGGTAAACATTTCACTCTCCAGTTAAACATCATCACTTGATTTTAAGTTATGGTATTACAATACATATGCTTCTTATCAAAACGATAATATCATCTGTTTTTGATTAGGTTGCATTCAGACATTGTGAGTTCAAATTCAAAGAAATTAGAGAGAAAGATTTTATTGGAGATGAATGCCTGGGTTAAAAAGAAGATTCATTGTTATAGAAATGAAAAATTGGTTTCAATAGGATCAACATATTGAATACAATTCTCCATGCAATTCCAACTGAAAGAAAGAAGATCATCTATTTCCTTTTATTTTGTAATTACCTATCAAGTTTTGATGTCTTATTTTATATTTTTGAAAAAAAATCATTTAATAAATAATTGAAAAATCTGAAAAAGCTATGACTGTCTCGGCCAGGACTACGCTTAATATTATAAACATTTTTGAATAACATTTTTTTACAAAAACGAAGTTAACCTTTTCATAAACAAACAATAATTAATTTTTTGTCGAAAAGTCGTAAACAACGAAAAACTCAATAATTCAATGAGTTAGAAAAACTATTTCGTTTTATCAATTTAATTTTTAAGAGTAGGTGTATTTTATAAATGTATTATTTACTTGGATATTTCAATACATATTTTATATTTTATCTTTTGCTTTGTCGAATGATCCGCAACAATAACTACGGTATCCTACCTACTACTACCATTTCCACATGAAAATATTTTCTGTTCAATAAGTTTCAAAAACAACAAAACAATTTTGTTTTGATAATATAATCGAAGCTATTCATCAGTACCAAAATGAAACAGGTGCTTCGTTCAAAAGAAAATCCCACTTACGATCTATGTTTCTAATAAAACAAAAAAATATCAAAAACGCATTTTTTGTAATGTGTGTTAAATTATATAATACTTAGTTATTAATTTTTTGTTCTTTTTTATTTGTTGCACTGACATGTATTTGATTTAGAAAAAGCTGAAAGCCGTAACTAAACATGAACCAAACTAAGATTTTTAATATTCACATAGTGAATCCCGTATTTTGTACGGTACAGAAAGTTTCAAAACAATAATTTTATTATTTATATTTATGCACGCAAACAGGAATTACTTGAGAAGATTTCTGTGGTAACATCAAAGACCTACTATTTAGAGCAGAAATTAGAATGATAGCGTGCAACCTTTACAGATACAATGTGCAACTGTACTGATTAAGAAAAAAATCAGACTTGATTTCATTACCTTAAACAATGTTGAACGTATCATAGGTAAAGTCTCAACTCATTGCAGCTATACAGCAGTAGATTATGGAAGAGGAAGGCAAGAAGATATTTCAATTTAAAGAGATCCTGAGCAGATTGGTATTAAAATAAGTAAGTCTTGAACAACTCCAAGAGTTATTAATTATTGGAGTTCTTATCTATTTATGGTAACTCTGCCTGCACTTTTGGGTTCTCTTCTCTCCTATTTACATTAATCAACAGAATGAATACTAGAAAAAATGGTAATTCCAAAAATTTCTTCTTTTCTGAGTCGAGAAAGGACTGACAAAAGGTTGCATTTCCTTCTAAAGAAATATCACATTCTTATCAACAGAATTCATTCTCAAAAGAACTTATTTGATGTTGGTATCAGTGGATCTCAAAATAGTAAAACCAGCAAAGCATTTTATTAAAAGAATCTTTGAATTCTTAAACTGCTTTCGATTTCTCGAATTTCCTAATGCCACCAACAAAATTATGGCATCAATTATATCTGACAAATAGTGTTATTGACCCAACAAGTTTTTTAAAGTCATGCGGTTTTAAATCATATGGGACTTACTCTAAATGCTCTTAATGTTTCAATATTGCATCACTGATTAGATTAGAACATAAGCTGACCAGCACCCTTACTTCCTACTGACTTGTTGGTGTAATATAGAATTTTCTTGGAGTATTTTCAGATAAGACCTTTGTATTCTCTTTCTGTGCTATATGTTTCTTGCTCTAATTACACATGTACATACATGTTACCAGGAACGTCATCTCATGAGGTCAATTAAAGAGATTTTCTTCTCTGCTACTTGTCTTAGCAATGGTTTTATAGACTCCATACGGTAACAACCATGAAAAAGACAAAACAAGAATTTTATGAATCTCGTCGAAAAAGGTACGTACGTATGAAGTGCTAGAAGAGACAGAATTTTGAATTTTATGGACAAAACTTTGCAGTAATCTAATTGGTCATTCTCTGCCATTACTTTTATTACACATTTCTGTCAGCGAAAAGGTTTTGTTGCATATGATACTTACCACAAATAATGATACCATATTTGAGAATTAGAAAAACAATACTTGAAAGTATTGAATTAAGTTTATCTACATGAGGCCCTCATTTCAGGTAACCATCAAGGATCATACCCAGTATTTTACTTACTTAGAAGTCTGAAGAAACAATTGATCTTTGTGTGTTTTCTTAATTTAGTAGAAGTTTACTAGGGGAAAAAACCATTTCTCTGCCGTTTTTAAGTAGACATCTGAGGTGTTGTTTAAATCTGAAAGCAATGACGCTAATGATAATAACGTGGCGTCATCTGTAAATTGTATGCATTTATTGGAAGATACAAAATAATGAAAATCATTATTAAAAGTAAAAGATAAGAGTAGGTCCAATCACTGACCCTTGCGGGACACCATGTCTGTTATGAATAATGCTAGATTAAAGTCTTTTATTTGAACATACCTATTGTAATTTGTTGCTGAGATACGTAAGAACAAAAAAAAAATGATTTCGATATTGCCAACCACCTAATGTTCTAAGTTAATTAGAAGAATGCCGCGAGGAACTCAGTGGAAGGCCTTGGAAAGGTCGCACAAAATTAGAGAATTCAAATCACCTCTTTTCCAGCCATCAATTGCCTCTTCTACAACCCCTGTGACTGCTTGAATGGTGGATTTGTTTCTCCTAAAACCACACTGGTTTGTACTGATTAATTCTTTTCAAAATAATGAACTTAACCTTAACAATCTTTTGAAACACCTTGCCGAACAATGGAATTATGAAAATTTGTCGATAGTTATTAGAATTTTTAGTCACCTCTTCTGGACGGGGGAATTACTTTGGTAGTTTTAGAAATGTCTGGAAACACGCCAGTTTTAAAACATTGATTAAATAGATGACATACTGGAATAGCAATAATGTCAAACCTTAGTATCTTAATTTTTATGTCGTAGACATTGTTATAGTTTGTCTTATTTATAATGAATAAATTATTGTATACAAGGTGTCCCAGAATTTCGTTCGCAGGCGATATCTCTGTTGTTTGAAGAGATAGAGAATTGTTGCAGAGAGATAATGTTTACAGTAGTAAAGGAGCTTCCTAATGCATACCTTTCGACATTACTACATGCTGGTCCAAAAGTAACAAAACTAAGCAGTTTTTCTTTTCAAATGGCACACCCTGTATAGTCTTCGATATTTTGATTTTCCTTATTTTCCTTCTTGTAACGGTGTGCGGTTTACTTACGTTGCGGCGTTGCCAAATTATTCAAGTTTTTCCAATTTCTAACAAACCTTTCTATTAAAAGTTATTGAATGTTTTGATCTATTTTTATTATGTAAATATTAAACATATCTCAATTTAGCAAACCTAAGATATTGATTTTGAACGTGTTTCGAATTGGGAAAGCATCCCGTGCGCATTTCCTGTTCCAATTTGTAAAACGCCATATGTGACGGTGGACGACAGAAAACGTTCATGGTATAAATGGGCTGCTTCGCGCGAATTTTTTTTGTATTATTTTGTAAATAAGCAACATATCTACACACACGTTAGCGCTAAACATAAACGGCATTTTTATACTACTATAGCAGAAATAAATCGATCTGTGACAACTGCAACAAAATTATATCTCACTAATAAAATAGGATGACAGCTCACAATAATAATTTTATTTTATCATATTAATTTTTCTTGTCAAATTGATTAGCAAGAAGTTCTCATTGCAAACAAAAATTTATTAAATAAATAAAAAAGTAACTTGAATAATTTGGCAACGCCCCAACGTAAGTAAGTAAATCGCACACCGTTACAAAGAGGAAAATAAGGAAAATCGAAATATAGAAGAATATACAGGATGTGCCATTTAAAAAACAAATTGTTTAGCTTTGTTGCTTTTGGACCAGCATGTAGTAATGTCGAAAGGTATGCAATAGAAAGCTCCCTTACTACTGTAAACATTGTCTTCTGCAACAATCCTCTATCTCTTCAAACAACTGAGATATTGCCTGTAAACAAAATTCTGGGACACTTTGTATATACTTCTGTAAATTTTGTAAAATCAAAAGAGAGCCTACTTGATGGTTTTGGTACATAATTTGCAGGGTTCTGCGAAGGAAAGACTCTTGTAGGGTATCTCCAAATGCGGCAAAGAAAATATTTATTTCAAAATAGTTCCCCTCATAATCTCTTCATTTTTACTTGTTTGCTTGTCTCTGGCATAAATGTTTCTTTCTTCTTCAACACCTGATATATCAACTCATCATTGTCATCATGGCAAGGCAGTTATTGATAATATATGAAAGTATCGGATGCCATTGGGTAAGAAATAAACAATTTACTACTGACATATTAGATGATCATAGAGAACATGAAACCATGACCTTTGAAATATCATGTATACCTAAGTCAAGAAGGAAGGAAGCAGGACTAGAATAACTTTCTATAAAACCTTTACCTTAGGGTTTCAAATCTAAAGTTTCGACAGTAGTACATAACTACTAATATAGCATTGCTACAGTTGATTTTTTGCATTATACAGGGTGTTTCATTAATAATTGGAAATATTTTAACTGTAGAATCCTGAGCTCAAAATATTAAGATTTAACCCAAATCACTTAGATAAAATGTGACTCCTTACTGAGTTACAGGGTGTTTTATTTAAAAATTTAAAAATTATTTGTACCCAGTACTTTAAAACTATTTGACGTATCCTTGTCATACTTAGCAGGAAGTGTAGGCACTGTACACCCTACTAAATTATGTTAAATAATTGTTTCTGGCTAGTACCAGAGGCGTACGATAGAGGCAAGTGAATGGTTGACCCTTCCCAAATTCTACGCCACTGGAGGAATTGCTATTTTAGCACAATTTTTCGATTCTCTAATACTTTCTATGTAAATAACGTACTCTTCATTCATAGCGATATAGTCATTATTTTTCGAGATATTTAAAGTTGAAAATGAAGAAGCACAGTTATTTTGATTTTAATGTGTATTAATTATGTCGGTGGTTTTGGGTCATAGGATTGCATTTATTACGCAAATGAAACTTTAATTCCTATTAACAGAAAAACATAATGTTATTTATTGAAATTTCTTGAAGCAAATAAATGCATTCAACATGTAAAAACAAATTGTGGTTCTGAAAAAAAACATTTTGTTATAATCTAAATAAAAGAACAAATTTAATAACACAAAAATATCAAAAAGCATCTAAACTTATCTAAACCTTTATAACAAATGTTCAGTGTAACCCCCATTTACCTCAATAAGCTTATCAACTCTTTCGTTAAACGATCTTCTAACTTTAAAAAATATGTTTGGCTGATTGGCAATAAAATTAGTGGAATTTAATATTTGTTGCCATAGTTCCTGTCGATTATTTAATTCTTGTGAGTATATCAGTGATTTCATATGCCCCCAGAAATAAAAATCTAAGGGATTACATTCGGGAGTTCTAGGCGGCCACGAAAATTCACTACCTCTGCCAATCCAACGATGAGGAAATTGCTGATCTAGATAGTTCCGTACTATTAAAGGATAATGAGGCGGAGCACCATCCTGCATGAACCACATATTTGTCCTTCGATTAAGTAACAATTCCTCTAGATTGTCGAAAAGTGTAGTTTGTAGAAACTCTAAATACGAGTTACCATTCAAATTTGCTGGTAATTCATAAGGACCCAAAAACATATTTTTAAATATACCGCACCATACATTAATCTTAAATTCATGTTGAAAATGTGATTCTCGGAATAGATGAGGATTTTCAATATTCCAACTATGACTGTTTCTCCAGTTAAAAACTCCTCTACGTGTAAATGCGGCCTCGTCAGTAAAAAGAATTTTTTTAATAAAATTACGATTTTCATTTTTTTTATTTTCACCCACTGAGGAAAACTCAATCGTAAAGGATAATCTCTAGGCAATACATTTTGTACGGGTGTAAAGTGGTAAGGTCGTAGATTTTCTTTTTTCAGTATTCGAAAAACTGAAGAGTTGCTTGCTCCAGTCATTGCTGATAAACGCCTAGTGCTTAGTTCAGGATTATTAGCAACTCGCACTAAAATATCATCCTCCTGATCAACAGTTAATATTTTAGGTCGTGCCACATCACTTTTAGGCTTAAATTGTCCAGTATCTCCCAATCGACTAAAAATATTATTGAAAGTTTGACGATTGGGTTGAACTCTGTTTGGATACATTTCGCGATTTCTTCGTGCTGCAGCAAGACAGGAATAATTTTCTTGTGCATAAACACAAAGCATATCTCGCATTTCAAGATTAGTAAAATTGTTATGCCGCGGCATTTTCATTTAATCAGCTTTTTAAATTTTACCACAATCAGAATCTTTAGTGACAGTAACAACAACTAGCAGCAATGACAGCATCCTACTAGATCGAAACGATTATGTTTTTCTGTTAATAGGAATTAAAGTTTTATTTGCGTAATAAATGCAATCTTATGACCCAAAAACACCGACATAATTAATACGAGGGTTGCTATTTATATTTCTGGCCTTGGCAACACTGACTGTTTCCAGGCGTCAGCTGACATTTCCGGTGTAAACTTTACATTATTGAACATAACCTCAACCACAACATTTTGTCATTTGAGTGCGATTAGTGATGTTTGCAGTTAATTGAAAAGTGCATTCCCTAGTAAAACATGGATTTGACCCGTGAACACTTTCGTGCATTTATTTTTCATAACTTTCGACGTGGATTATCACGACAAGAGTGCATCAATGAACTTAATACATTATATAGCGATGAAGCTCCATCCTACAACACTGTAAAAAACTGGTATAGTAAATTCAAACGTGGCCGATGTTCACTCCAGGACGAAATCCGTGAAGGCCGTCCAAAATCTGTCGTTGTGCCTGAAAACATCGATGCTGTGCGTGAACTGATTAAACAAGATCGTCATGTGACATACCGTGAGATTGAGGCATCTTTGGGTATTAGTATGACTAGCATCAACAAGATATTACATGATCATTTAGTCGTAAAAAAAATTTGTTCCCGTTGGATCCCGCATAACCTGACCAATGCTCAAAAGAAAGCTCGCGTCGACTGGTGCATTAAAATGTTGAAAGAATTTGCGAAAGGTGCATCAAAGGCTGTGTATAACATCTGCACAGGTGACGAATCATGGATCTACGCATATGACCCCGAAACAAAACAGCAATCAACTGTGTGGGTCTTTCAAGACGAGTCAAATCCAACAAAAGTTGTTCGCGGAAGAAGCACATCGAAGCAAATGGTTGCCTGTTTCTTTGGCATTACCGGTCATGTGGCCACAGTGGCGTTAGAGCAACATAAGATGGTCAACTCTATATGGTACACAACCATTTGTTTGCCACAAGTCATTGGAGAAATTCGGAAAACTTCAAAGAAGAGGCGAATCATTCTTCATCATGACAATGCAAGCTCTCACACCGCTGCTCAAACAATTGAATATTTAACCAGCCAGAAGGTCGAGTTGATGGGCCATCCACCATACAGCCCTGATTTGGCACCCAATGACTTCTTTTTATTCCCGTACATCAAAAACAAACTGCGTGGTCAACAATTTTCAACACCAGAAGAAGCCGTTTTTTGTTTCAAAACGCATATTTTGGAGCTGCCTCAAACAGAGTGGAAAAAGTGCTTCGAAAATTGGTTGAAACGCATGGAAAAGTGTATCAATCTTAATGGAGAATATTTTGAAAAACAATAAAACTAGTTTCGATCATAAATACTTGTTTTTTTCATTGTTAGGCCAGAAATATAAATAGCAACCCTCGTACACATTAAAATCAAAATAACTGTGCCTCTTCATTTTCAACTTTAAATATCTCGAAAAATAATGATTATATCGCTATGAATGAAGAGTATGTTATTTACATAGAAAGTATTGGAGAATCGAGAAATTGTGCTAAAATGGCAATTCCACCAGTGGCGTAGAATTGGGGAAGGGTCAACCATTCACTTGCCCCTATCGTACGCCTCTGGTACTAGCCAGAAACGATTATTTAACATAATTTAGTAGGGTGTACAGTGCCTACACTTCCTGCCAAGTATGACAAGGATATGTCAAATAGTTTTAAAGTACTGGGTACAAATAGTTTTTAAATTTTTAAATAGAACTCACTGTAACTCAGTAAGAAGCCACATTTTATCTAAGTGATTTGGGTTAAATCTTAATATTTTGAGCTCAGGATTCTACAGTTAAAATATTTCCAATTATTAATGAAACACCCTGTATAGACTTGTCCTAAAAGTCTTTTGTTTACTGTCAATGTGGTTTTTAATTAGATTCAATGATTTTGAGATTAATACTAATTGTGAAAAAATACAAATTAATAATTCCTGCGTTTGGAGCGGTATATAACCTTTTTTCTATAATTCCCATACATTTAACTTGAAAGAAATGCTTTTGGGTATTGTCATCTTGACTATTTGAGCACCTCAAAGCCTAATTTTATGTAAACGCCGCCAATTGAAACTTCCAAAGAATTGAAAAATAAATATAGCTTTATGGTACATTCGCAGCAACTAGGTGAGGATGAGATCACAAGATCACCAAGGAATATAGTCCTGCAGTAGTTAGAGAAAGAAAAACAAATGTTTTTGATGAAAAACCTCGTATATCAAATGTCAGTCACTTCATGGCTCTACCTATGATACCTAAAATAACAAGAGTTCCACATATAATCTTTTTTCCCTAAAGTTTTGCAACGACTTTCTAATAATAGAATAATCGATGTTTATCAAAATCTGAAACTAGTTTTAGGTTAATGTCATGACAAAAGGGTATTTGTATAAAAACTCAGTCATTGACATTGGATTAACGTTTAGTTATGTTGTATGGTTTTTGGTTATAATTTTTAGCTTGCTTGTGTATTGTAAGAGACGCTACAGTCTAAACAGTAAATTAAAAACTGATAGTGAATAAGTTCATTATTCGAATTTTACCTTTAGGTTTTACAAACAATTTATTTGTAGTGGAAGGAATAACAGAGGGTAGGTACTTCTAAAGACGTTTACCTATTTGGTTTAAAGCGTTTTTAAAGAATCGATGCAATCTTATTATAATATTTTTTTCCTAATAATTTCATCTAATAGGTAGAAAATTCTAAATGCTAAAGATATTTAACCATACATCAGATAATTCTTATTTTATTATAAATTAATGACCAATATTGTCACTACAAAATGAGTCAGTTAAAAAAATGATATCTACCACCATATTTCCATTTGATAATATGGTGTAGTTAACAATAAAATTGTGAAAGCAAATATGCAAATTATCTCTCATTGTACGAGGCGCTGACTTTTGTAATACAAGTTAAACGGTTTGATATGGCATAAATTTAGCATAATAGGTGTCGAGTTATAAAACGTATACACACTCGCACACACGTACATATAGAGAGGGGTTTATAGTAGTTGTTAGGGGATAGGAGTGGTTTCAAAACCAATCTACCCAAAAGGCGCGGCAAAATCAGACACCGCCTCAACATACACGTGCGTTTTATCCCCTGGTTCTACAAATTTATTATTATTATGATTATGATAAGTGATTTAAATTTTAAAAGTTTCTTTTAGGTTCTCATATTACCTTTTCCTTTAATATAAAATTTTAAACGGAAAAAATTAATTAATATTTTTAACGCCATACCTTTAGTTTTTTTTCTTTCTATAACATCGAGCACCAGGTTAATCAGTGATGATGATGATATTCATTTGTTTCGAAACAAAAAATTAAAAATTAAGGATTTTACTTATAAATATAGGTATTAATTTTGCGTACTGGAATCAAGTAAATATTTCAAAGAATAAAGTTAAGAATTCTAAAAATTCTCTAGTATTTAATACAAAAACCGCAAAATAAAAATATACAGAATGAAACAAGATAACGTTGTGGATATTCGATATGCATTTGTTGCATGTACGAAGGCATGCATAAATAGATGCAATAGATAAACTAGATACTTTTATAAAAACCACCTGTTAATTTAACCGACACGCCCGAAGGAAAGCTGATATGACAAGACGACCACCTTGAAGTAAATAAAAATAAAAAATGAGAAGGCAGTCATTTTCAATTCATGTTACGTATCTGCCAAATTAAGCATAACAGATCCTTATCTCGAGTATAAAATTACCTACTAAAATAAAAGAGAAGGAAAGACAATTATTTTTTCCTTCCATTCTTTTCGACGAACTTTTATATAATATAAAAATTATTTTTAATTCCGAACTCACTGAAACGAATAAAAAAGTTCATAATCACATTTCTACCTGTTTGATTAGATGGAATTAATAAGAAGAATAATGGTAAAAAGTGAGATGGTTTGAGATTTTGTGCAAGTTTTTCTCTGTGGTGATTCGATTATAGGTTGATTTGTTTACCTCCGGTTCCGTGCACTCCATTTGCTGGTCACTGAACCAACACTACTCGATGATTCTCACTTGACTTCCTATTTTTATTTACTGTGTACCTTATTATTATTTATTTAAACATTAAAACATCTTAAAAAATTTCTGATATTGTCGCTGTTTATTTTATATCTATTATTAAAATTGATGACAGTTAATTTGTCTGTGTTAACATTAACTCCACTCTCACTTTATAAACCCAGAAAAGCTGACCTAAACCTTGGGATAACTAATCATCGAGTAGACGTTTAACATACCTAACATATTGGAACTAAAGATGTCCAACAAAAGCTTTTAGTATAGAAGAGACGACCCCAACTAGACCCAAAACAGCAGTAGCAGCTGCTTAGGTGCTTTAACACGGGCGTCATTGTTAAAATCACCATAAAAGGGCCGCACTTCAAGTTGACATCCGCATAATAAATTAGCAGAAATTATGTATCCATGTTTTTAGACGTTTGACACCTTGCTACTACTGTTGTACTTAACTAATAAACACCTTTTTTATAGAAACATTACAGTCTCGAACGTTCGTTCATTCATTTTTCTAACAGTGTATGTTGGTGAGAGCATAATCTTGTAGAGTGAGTGCATTGCCGAGAAGAGCATTCATCGGAAGAAATCGAATCTCGAGCCATGTTTAATTGAGTTAGCGATGGATATTTGATGAATAAAACACGCTGAACATCCATTGAACAAGCAACGCGCCGGAAAACTGCAGACGATCATCTGTTATCAATTACACCTTTCATTGCCTTCTTTATTTAAACAGTGTTAAAATTTTAAGAGCTTAATGATCCATACTTTATCGCCCACTTAATATTAGTTATTTTGAGCTAGTCTCCTCTTTTTATGTTTGTACGAAGAAAATGAGAAAAAAACTTTTTTGATTCCATTAATATTTCTCTGTAGGCTGTAGGTCGTCGACGACGGTTGTGGATAAAAGTTTCTCGTAGATACATCTTATTGAATGAAATTTGAATATTTATAAAAAATTGTCATTTACACTAACAATCAATATCAGTACGCATCATTTATTGTTTGCATAAATGATATAAAAACAGAATTCTATGTGATTAGTAAGACCTTTAACCGCGAGAAAAAAAAATGTAAAGGTCAATAAAGGTCAAAGAGTACGGGGCATGCATAGAAAAAATAAAATCTGTTGACTTAAAAATCTAAAAAGAAAAAAAGTTTAAAATCCACATGGAGATGCATTTAATGCAGACTGCAGTAAGTTATAATATTGCAGAATTTCAATAAAATTTTGGATACTGTTTGGTATTATTTTTTTCGGTAAATAACAATCTAAAGAAAAAGAAGAATATGAGAAATTCACTTGATATACTAATGGAGTTAATCTAATACTTGTAGATTTTCAAAATTGTTTTTCTTCATGATCATTCTTATTGAACCGCTTTGTCTAAAACTGTTGCAGCATCTGCAGCAGACTTTTCTTTTCAAGTGAACGTTATAAACGGCTGCGGCTGATTTGAGTTTATATTTATATTTTTCGGAATTCTCATATGTAAAACATGATTGATTTAATGATTTAGTTAACCATTCATAAAAATACTGCCTTTTCTATCCACTCATTAGAAAATGCTGAATAAAGAATTTCAGGGTATGTTTCTAATCCAGCGTGCTTGAACTGTAACTCGTTTAAATATGGTTTTGACTGCAGTTGCGTCTCGTCCGAATCCCTCAGATACTCTAGATAACCCTTTTCTTCTTCTCCTTGCTCTTAGCTTATTCAGATCAGAAAAAAAATGGTTTCGTCAAAATTAGTAAATACAAAACACCATTGCTCAAGAAATGTAATTTCAATTTTTTTTAAAACTTCTGGTTCTTCGTAGAAGTTATAAATAATATCTAGTTTCCTGATGTCCTTACAAGATTTTTGAAGATGTTTTTGTTTTTCGAACGACAAGCATAGCTGTTTTTTTATGAAGCTACAGTAAATAGCATCCTTAAATTGTGGGCCTTTACATATTGTGCTACGACCTCTTTAACGTCATCTTTACTATAGACGCGCCTCGTTTTTGCTTAGGATTTGATACAATTTCAAAGTTCAGTTTCGACTTTGGCTGATAGAGTTGGGGATCTACCAGCAGCTATTTTATCTATGCCAACTTTACGATAGATGACCTATTTAGGTATTCTTGTCTAAATATTCTGTTTTTGTTTTCAGCATCTACCACTTGTTTATAAGAAGAGTCAGGTGTTTTCTTTCTAATTTCTGTGTTTTCTAGAAGAACAGCGAATTATAGTACAAATGAAAAAGCTTTTCACGTGATAGTTTTAAGTGTTCGCAATTAACCCATCTTCTACTTAAACGATTCTAACGTTTGTAAATATGAAGTTATTACAGTACAAAACACCATAGTTGCTGATTATTGTAAAATACATACATAGAATATCACTTACTATCACTACATGAAGTTTCACTCAAACGAATTAGTGATGTAGCAGCTAGTAAAATAGATACTTCTAGTTGCTCGTTTTAAATAATATTTTGACAGACTTATCAACACTTTTTCATATACCACCAAAATAAGGCGATCTAGATAGAATAAACTCTCAGGATATCTTGCTCCAGTTTAAACAGATTCCAATACATAATCTGATAACCATAATAAGTAGTTCGTTTCCTTTGCAACTAGGAAATATTTAAAACCAAAACTGAAATAATAGTATTTCACGAAAAAAGTCTAAAATTTGCATAGACAACATCAAATTGGAAGAAATGAAACATCTTAGATATTTTTAGGTTGTGATGTATCGTATAATTACAATCAAGATAAATATAAATAGCAAATTAGCATTTCAAAGAATAAGAAAGACGCTAGGTAACAACAGCGGAAGAGATACCGAAATAAGATTCTATAAAATAATGGTAGTACCAACATTGCTCTATGATAGTAAAAAATTGGTAATATTGAAGAAAGATAAGAGCAAAATACTGTTCATGTCTATAAAAAGTTGCTAAATAGAATAAGGAACAAAACCTCTCGCAATAGACAACAAAAGAAATGACTATCAAGTCAAAAGCCTTTAACGAATACCAACCAACTTATTATTAAGATTAATTGGGAGGTATCAACCGGAAAAAAAGTTGGTAGTACAATACATAATAATGAATATTTACTCTTAGAAACAATACCTAAATGTTCATTTCATGTGACGCAGGTTAATCTAGATTTGTAGACAGAACAGACATTATCCATTTTATTCTAAGGAATGATGGAAAAGCTAGCTGAAGTTCAGTATCAACAGGAGAGACTGACTAGAACGTTCTACTCTGGTTTTTGGCTGTCCTTTAAAAGTCTCATATTTTTGAAAAATCTTTTATTTGGCTCAGTGTTTTCCAAGTTGAGGTCCGCAGAATGTTCAAGTAATTAATTTTGGCAGATTCTTCAAAAATTGGTATGTTTACATACAACATCAAAGGTTTAAGTAACTTGATAGTAGTCTCTGTCATTCTTGTACTCTCTTGAAGCACAAGCAGCATTGATGGTATTAATGGTTACAGCAGTACAATGCAAATAACAACGTTGATTGTTCTCAAGTTCGTAAAAGTATCCGACAAGTCTATTTCTGAGTTACAACCGTATCAATAATTGTCCATTATTGTGATCTTGTGATGATTTACCATAGCGAAGGCAAAGTCCGTAAAATTCATGCGTTTTTCCATCTCTCTACTTCAGGATAGAAAATGGTAGTCTGCGCATAGACCGCGCGTTTTTTGAATTACAGATAAAATGTACGGGAAGTGAAACAATTGGCTTATGTGAAGCAAAAGGCAAAAAAGACAAAAATCGCAAAAGATACAATTCTTGTCTTATAAGCATATATCGAGATTGCATCAATTAAAGGTATCTGCCCCACAAAAATGTTAGCTCGGGAAACGGTTATGAAGCTGTAATGACAAAGCATTTCGTGTTAAATATGAAGTCTAAAATTTCATCTGATTAAAATATGTAGCGTTCTTAGGGATAGGGGAACACGGGGGAATCGGAGCCACGGGGTAATGAGAGCTACTCTAGTTTACGTGTATCTAAACAAGTTAGATCGTGTTTTGTTTTGAAGTAATACAGAAGGACGCGGGAGGGGTACGTGTGACTCGTCGCATCGTTACTTAGTTACTTTTGGTGCGCAAACAGACCGCACGTCGGTTTTTCAGGCGATCGATCTAATTTTTTACGATATTCAAGGACAAATTGTGAGTATTAAAATTATTTTATTACAAGTATTGCCTCTTTCATTATTTTTTATTATTTTCTGCCAGATACCTCGAAAACGGGATAGAATTCCGGAGAAGTGTCAGTGGAGTCTGGATGTACTAGATCGCGCAATCAAGAGAGTCAATGATGATAGAATTTCTCTGCATAAGGCAGCCCAAGAGTTTAAAATCCCATATAGTACTTTGCAAAAAAGGTACCGCAGATCAGAACAAACAAGTCCTCGTCTCGGAAGAAAACCCAGTATTTTCTCCAGATCAAGAACGAATTCTAGCCGATCACCTTATTCATATGACTAATCTCTTTTACGGCTTAGACTCAATGAAATTTAGAAAAATAGCATACGAGTGTGCTGAACAATTGAAGATACCTCATAATTTTAACAATGAAAGCAAATGTACGGGACCAGACTGGCTTGAAGGATTTTTGAAAAAAGATACTAATATCAGTGTTCGCAAACCAGAGTCGACAAGTATTAATAAGATCGAGGGATTTAACAAAGAAGAAGTAGAACTATTTTACAAAAATATTGAAAAACTTATGGTAAAAAATGAATATGAAGCACATCAAATATTTAATATGGATGAGACGGGAGTGTCTACAGTTCAAGAACCAGGAAAAATTTTAGCAAAAACAGGTCAGAAACAAGTTGGTACTGTCACTTCTTGGGAGAGGGAAAAAACAGTCACTGTTGTTTGTGCAATGAGTTCTGCTGGCGTTTATGTCCCACACATGTTCATATATCCGAGACAGCGTCATTCTCCTCTTCTAGAGAAAGATGGTCCTCCGGGCGCAATTTATGACTGTTCAAAAAATGGATGGACTAATGAAAGTCTATTTTTTAAATGGCTACAACATTTCAAGACATTTGTAAAACCATGTGAGGATAACAAAATATTACTTATTTTAGACAATCATAACAGCCACTCCACTTTAGAAGCATATGAATTTTGCAAAGCTAACTACATCACTATGTTGTCTATACCGCCACACTCCTCGCACCGTTTGCAGGCCTTAGATATTACATTTTTTGGTCCTCTAAAAAAAGCGTATAATCGTGAATGTGACCTATATCTCAAATTAAAAAATTTGATTAAAATCACACCGTATGACATAGCCGGTTTATTTCAGAAAGCATACAGTAAAGTAGCTTCAATGGATAAAGCCATAAGTGGTTTCCGCGCAACTGGTATAAGCCCAATTAATACGAATATATTCAACGAAGATGACTATTACGTCATGAATACTGCTGCTACCAATACAGTGGATGACACTGTAGATGCTCAAGATTCCAATCAACCTAATCAAAGCACTGCAATACCAGATTATGTCGAAGAAATTCAATCGCATGAAACGTTTACTAGTGAAAATGCCCATAACAATGATGAATATATCAGAAAAAATGTTCCATCTGCTTCCTCTGACCTAAATTCTGTACTGGCACTTATATCTCCAGAACCATCAACTTCTCGAGAAGTCCGAAAACGAACACATAAACAACATTTGCAAGTAATCACTGCCTCTCCAAATAAAACTGTATTAGAAGAAAAGAACAAGAAACGTCTCATGAAAGAAAATAAAGCACCAAAAGGGAAGGGTAAAAACATTAGAGAAGGAAAGAAAAAAACTATTAACGAAGCAACTAAATAAGCTAAAAAATTCCTATTTAAAGACGATACCAGCTCATCAGATGAATCAGTCAATTATCATAATATCTGCGATGATAATAGTAGTGACTACGTTGATGACGATTCCAACATGTGTATGATTTGTTGTGAATCTGGAAATCTGATTAGTTACACTCTAATAAAAACCAAAAATTATATTAAAAAGTGATTTTTGTAAAAAGTTATTGGAGTTTTATCTTAAGTGGCGCCAATTCCCTCGTGTTCCCCTAATATTTATCAATGAATAACTTCAATTTTTGTCTAATGTGGTGATGAAGATTAAAGCCATTCATTGAAAAATATTGTCAAGGCCGTTACATCTTTTGGCCAAATCGCCCATGTTGCCGTTGACATTTTCAAAGAATTGGGAATAAAATACGTAGTTAAAGAAAATAATTTCCCAAACATATCTCGATTATAATTGATTGAATGCTTTTGGGCTCGTTAAAGACAAAAGTATGTTTATTACAATAACTAGACAGTGGAGCCTTAGCGCCAAATAAAGTTAAGAATTAAAACACAGTTGAGTAAATTCGACAGTAATTATTTTAAACGATTGTTAAGCTATGCTATTAAATAAACAATTTTGGGATTTAGTGTCAATTTTTAGTTTGAGAACAGTCTAAATGAAATTATCACTTGATAATTTAATCCATTGCCACTTCAGTTTTAAAAACGTTAAAGAAATAAAATTTTAATTTTTGACTATCTCTTTTTTATTAAATTAATAAATTACAACAAATAAAATACAGAATAATGATATTTAAATTTTATATAGGTATGTTGCTTTCAACAATAAAAAAAGGTCATCAGCCGCGACTGCTGTCTGCCCTGTAATAGGCAATTGGGTTTATTCTGCTTTTAACTTTGTTCGATTCAATATAAAAATAACTTTGAAGCTAGTAGCAATTTTTTATTCTTTTTAGACCTTTTGGCTAAAATATATTCCTTTTGATGTTGGAAGTTTTATGAAAAAAGTAGAAAAATATAAGAGATATTCGTTTTTTTTTAAAAAATAATATAAACGTCATCGCTATTATTATTATTACCAAAAAATTAACAACTTGTTGGTCCATACAGACCTGTAGAAATGTTTTTTTTATTAAAAATGTTAGGTATACTAAACATCCTGCTTTAAGTAACAATTACTTCAATTTAATAGTTATTTAGATAATTTAACTTTATCGAGTCTAAAATGCTTTCGGCACAGTTACTATTGCTAACATACTAGGCCTAATAGCAGAATCACAAATAAATTTTTAATAAAGATGTAGAAATGGCCGCGGCCTCTTGAGTACAAGAAATAAAATCTTCTTATGACTTAAGATATTACGGAAAAAAAACAAGAGAGGAACTATTTGAACGAAAATATTGAAACTGGCATCTTAATAAATCAAGAGTTGTCCCAAAAAGTAAAAATGCTATCATGAACATTCAAGCTATGAAAATAAAGGCATTACAATTCAAAATTCTGCATAGTTTTTGACTATACTGGAGTGATACTGAGAAGTTCCACAAAATTTCAATTGGAAAAATGCTGATCTATCAAAATGAGCTGAGTTAACTTGAATTTAAAACCAGAATAGCAATTGAAAATAGGACAAAAGCACTGAAACTGCAGAATTCATCCATAATGTGAATATTATACTGGTGCCTAAATAATCAAAAAGCTTGTGGTCAGGTAAAAGATGCATATACTAAAGAAAAGAAATAAATCCAAAGCCTCCAAAAACCGTGACTATTTGAAAACGTGTGTATCTAAACGATTTATATGTTTCATAAAAACTCACCAAGCGTAGATTAAAATTACAAGCTCTTTTTATACTTGTTTCATATACCTGCAAACAATATTGTAATCATTCAATGATAAATAATGGAAGATTCCATAAGCTTGAATCAAATTTTAGCCTGAGAATTAAAGCAAAAACTATGACCAGGCTCTGTCAATGACAGAGGTACTGACAGCTAACACTGGGCTTGAGAAAAAACTTACGCTCGGACCCTTACAAATCATGAACCTGGGGAACGTTATCTCCTTTACCAGACTGTGTCGTCGGGCCTGGGAATTGATGCAGATACGTTAAAAATTTTGGGGCAAACATTTGCAGTAATTAAAGCGTCAGAAATCAAACGAAGAATAAATTTTGCAAAAATAGCAATAATGATTATTCAAAACTCTGAATGAGAGGACTCAAAATCAAATTTATTCGAATTTCTAATTTTTTATCTTTATACTAGATACATAAAAACTTAGAATAATTGACTTTGGTGTTGGTAACGAATACTTTAAATTTCTTAGAGTGGACACAATCTTTAAGGTTATAGAACTTGAAATTGACCAGTGATAAAAGGATGCATAAATTAAGGCAGATTCCTATCAAGGTACAAAAAGGAACAGACTACTGTTCTCTGTAGTCAGCTAAGCGACGACATGCTGGTCAAAAGCATACTCCAAAATTACGTGATCCTAGCTTCCAGACTGATGCCGTGTAATCCAAAAACGAAGCATTTTGATCATACCAATCGGTAATGGAATAATGATGATAATGACTTAATGAGCTTCAAAGTTGCTTTGTTCATCTTTAGCCCGTTGCAGTTTAGTGATGGCAGCACATCCGGGCAGTTCGCGTAGTAGATGTTGGGATGGCTGTAGAAATAGACCAGTAAGTGATAGTGAGTTGAGATGTTGCCGTTGTGCGTCGTTTGCATATTAATCGGGTGAATTAAGTACGCTTTTCCAGTGTTTGGTTGACGACAAAAACGGATGGTGTTAGCTAATGTGAGTATGCACATCATTTCGATGACGTGTATGAGCTGAGGAAGATGCCTGGAGGTAATGGGACTCATAGTGGTATACGTGTACTAATCGTTGTTGCATTGTGAAGTGGTGGCATCGAAAACAAATTATCTTTTTTAGTACCATATCTTCATACGATCGCGCGATATGGTAGTACAGTGTGACATAATAACTGTGGTATAGAAGTTCACCCTTTCATCAAGAAATGGATGACGGTCGAGTCGCGAGGCGTGGAAGATGTTGCGGCCTGGTGCCTGCGCCACCAATGCAGAATAAATCTAGATAAGAAATAAAAATAAAAGTAATCTAAGCTAAGCTATGTCGATCGGAGGGTAGCGTTTCGGCGTTAAAAAGTGTGTAAGTATAGATAAGTAAGTAAGTAAAAGCTGTTAACTTAGGCGGAAAGTTTCAATGTTCGTATTTTCGAAGCGACTTAGAGAACTATAAGTCAAAAAATATGCAGACCAGCACATTTTATATGCACGCATTGCCTTAGAATTTTCACACATTACATGAAAACTTCATAATGACCTATTTGGGCCAACAAAAGGGGATGACCCTATTTCGAGGAATGTATCCTACATACAATGCAAGCGAGAAAAGTTGAAATTGCTTATAATTTTGACAAAACTCTTAAGAATTAATTTCTTTCTTTTAACTTTAAAATACTGTCAATATATTGAATGAAAAATTAAGAAATGTCTAACAACTAAAAATAAAACAGATGTCATCTCCTTTTTGAAAACAAATGAAGGCAAGTTGTTCAAATAACGAAGTAAGTTCCTCTTCTAGATATTCTTTTAGCTGTCTTAGTTTTTAAGATCCTAAGTTGATAGAGCTGTTCAGTTCAATATTCTGCAAATACAAGACCATTGCAAATCTCAATTTAACGTTGTTCAGATTTTCTATTGAACCATACAGTTAACATCGTTCCATTGAATCACAATGATCCCAAGCATTATGCAATTGGTTTCGCAAGCATGCAGTTGGAAAGCTGGTAATAACACGCCAAGAACCCCCATTTTACAGTTTAATAACGTTAACATTTTCATCTATTTAACCATTCTTTCTATCAAATAAAATTAAAATTTTCAAAAAATTAAATCTATTATAAACACG
Source organism: Ignelater luminosus (assembly GCA_011009095.1). NCBI lineage: Eukaryota > Metazoa > Arthropoda > Insecta > Coleoptera > Elateridae > Ignelater > Ignelater luminosus. The sequence continues at coordinate 79,200 of VTPC01090545.1, read as the reverse complement.
AACAAAGTTTTGTTTATAAATTTTTTATCTGCTACATTATTATCCTGATCAGCATTTCACGTTTAACTTTGAAAAGCATATTCATATTGGTCTTTCCGGGGGTTGAAAACAAAATTGTGTAGTATGAGAAACGGGACAGTTAGTAAATCAAAGCATAAATCATCGGAAGGTGCTGCACTATCAGAACGGTTCAGCAGGGGTAGGCGTGGAGTGCTCGACGCTCGGTCGCGCCTGATTACCGATGATGGATGACCCGCGAATGCTCCACGTGAATCCACTGATACCACCAACATACACACCGAAAGATATACGGTTATGGGCAAATACTATCACTGAAAGTTTTCGCAAGACCAAAAATCCATTAAAAGAATGAAAAAGAAAGTTTATTATTTCATTTTTTTATTACAAATATAATAAGTTGACTTCTTATTTCTATACTACCTATACCAAACTAAAATTAATAAACTAACAAAAAATCATCCAATTAGCTCCTTCCCACCAGATTGTTATCGTAAAAAAGTTTCCTCCCAATATAAAAAGGCAAACGGAGCTTTTCACTTTATATAAGAAATCTAATTATCTTTGTTTCCCTTTGTAGTCGATTTACAAGAAAATAAGGTAACCAGAGACGTAATTTAGTTTTCCAATCTAATGCTGGAGTTATTTATAATAGCAGAGTGTGGAGCACTCGCGTCTCTTATATAACTCTAAAGCCTTCCTAAGAAGGAGAACGGTTGTGGTATTAAGTGTTCCGTATAAATCTTATCGGCGTCTTGCAAGAGTGGCTTCGACGGCCCGATTGATCCTGTATATATGGCTTATATCTGTCTATAAACAGCTCGAGTCGTAAATTAACTGGGATGGATGCGATGAAGGAAATTCATTTTCCAGTTGTTTGAGTCGCCAGTGGAGCGCACAACTCATTCCTCCGAGTTTCTTGCTCTGTTTGTATAAGTTTGCCTAATCACCGTACCGTTTCTACGTTGGGGTATTTATCTCCAGGAGATCGCGATCGCGAAATCATTATTTTGATATGTCTGCAATGATGTTCATTTTAGGGAATTTACGTAGAAATAACGTAAATGCTGACGCTTTCCTATTTGAATTTATAATAAAATTGCTAATAAATTGGAAATTAAGTGTTGTAGCTGTTAGTACAACAAATTAATATTTTACGATCGATCAAGATATTCCTATTAATTAAGTTAAAATAAAATTAAGTCTCAGTTTCTTTAAAACTGGAACTGCAAAAAGTATACTCAATTTATAAATAGATTGAAATTCTTTTTTTTTATAAAAAATTATTTGTTAATGAATTATGTGTTTTAAAGCGATATCAATAAGGTAAAGGTTCATACCACCAAAAAAAAAGAAATTGTCATTGTTATTACTATTATTATTACTATTATTATTTACATAACTCTACAACTAACCAAGTTAGAATAAAGAAATCTTCGATTTATGAAAAGTTAAGCAAACAATTTTTTTCTAAAATATTACGAAATGTACTGCATGAGTATAATTTTTCGCGACGCCACTGATATAATAGTGTTCATCCTACTGAAATTAGGCATTCGGTTGTATATTTGATGTTGGATTATTTCCATAAAGTTGATTGTAGAAACGATTCAATTTAGAATGCCCAGTGTCTCTTGAATTTATATTGTTACTGGTAAATATGCCAATTAGACTGGATTTATTACATCTACTTACTTATGTAAGTTCATGGCTTTCCAGCAGTTGATGCTATTATGCAACTTTAAATGTCTCAAATTAACTTGCTTTGAACTTACATACAACAATTATTTTATTAATTATAAATAGATTTACTCAATAAGTTCACCCAATTGGGTTTTTAAAATAATTCTAAAGATACCAGAATGGTATTATGCTGAAATAGATAATTATGAATCTAAGTAAATCTAACTTAATAAGTAATAAGTAGCGTCTAACTAAACCTCTCCATCTCTCTGATCTCTTGCATAATTAAATTACTTGAAAAAATAATGAGAACTCGTCTCACATAATTTTATTCATGCCCTCACAACGTTTAGGCCAGGTTATTCCACCAATGGTGCTTTTTAGAGAACAACATCCAAAATGCTTTCTTTCGTAGTAGCTATCTTGGTGAGGTCAGAACCAGAATCATTTTCACTTTATCCATTTGGGGTATTTATGGCAACCTTTTCCATTTTATATTTACAAAGTCATCATGTTTGTCGGTACCATTAATGATATCCTAGTCAACCTTTCACTTGAAGTACTAAGTTGTATTTGTATACACGAGAATAACATAGTTATTCTCAGCCTTGCAACTAGAGGAAAATCTACAATTGGCTTTCAATCATATTTCCTCGAAAGCACAAACCAAAGGTCGTTGGAACAACCACGTAACCAATCTAGTTAATATCTTCCTGTAAACAATCCTTGAAGATCTTCAAATGTCTGTCTAATACTAATTGGGCAAAGATCATTCTACTTATATAAATTTTTCATTTTGTCCTAAATCTCCACTAAGCAAAATAGCTTGAAAAGCTTGAACACCATCCAACATGAAGCCAATCGATTAGCAAGTGGCGTCGCGATCAACATTTTCTACGGTATAAAAACTTTTTGTATTCCCGACCACGCTCTTTTAATTCTGCTACGTTCAATATGAACGTCTTCTTCCAAACAACACGAACACTAAAAACCAAAACCTGCCACAGCTTACATGTTGGGGATATTTTCAAGCCTTCCCGACAACAACTTCCTCCTTGGGATATTCCATCGTTATTACTATTATTAGATCTTCATAATCAAGATAAAAATGATAAACTTGTAACTATTTGTATAATATGCCCCAGTTGAACTGTTTGCTATCTGGAAGTATTAACGTACGGCCTTTTCTTAGTTTCCAATAAACTTATGATTTGTACTCCCTCAGTGATCTAAGGTATTTATAATAGTCGACTCTTTTTTCTTAAACCCTCTGATTCGTAGAATCAATTCATTTCGTACTTACCTCTCTAACTCCAACAAAGCTGTTATTTTTATTTGGATTCCTTGTAGAACGAAAAGGTGACAAAAAAGATCTCAACACGTTCATTTTACTCACCCCCAAGATCTCTTTGGTCAAATTTCTTAAGCGATCCGTGGCGGCAGCTGGTTATCCATTCCCAGCAAACTGCTGGAAGCAGATTCTTCTGCCATCGGATGGATACAACCAATGAACTTGACAAGGCGAAACAAAGTAATAATCGCGCGTCTACATATCGGACACACACAAATAGCACCCTCGTACCTCTCGCAATGCTCCATTTACCGTTTGTCGCATCTTACTATAGATTATCTTTGGAGTGATAATTTAAGGCAACGATTCTGACTGCCAGTAACCTTGTGACAATTTTTATTTCTAACCTTCCAGTTAATTAGATATTATTTATACTACTTAGCAGCAATAAATTAACTGTCGTTAATCGATTGAATTTATAATTTGGATCAAAACTATGAGTAACAAATTTCTTTAAAACATTCCTGAAATTACAATACATATCACTTCTACGCAATTAAAACTCTGCATTTTGTAACTGTAAAGAAATCCATATTTTAATAAGCTTCCAACAGATAATTTATATTACCCGGGTCAATATTAGGGCATGCATGGACTGTACTTGAGTTAACCTAACTTTTAATTAAGAACCAACGTAAGAACATGATACATGATAAATAAAGTAATTGCCCGTAATAACTAAAATATTTGTTCATACTTTGTTATTCCTTTTGTGCTTTTTAAATTTAATCAAACAAATGACAATGATCAAAATACACAGTATATTATATAGTTTACAGTCTGACGTCAAAAAATATACTTTGTTTCTAAGTGTAGTCATTATTATCAAATTTACTCATTTATATACTTGTTAGATTCTGTAAAAAGATGAGGTCGCTGCACTTGCAAGTTCGGCTTTAGCATGTGAAATAATAACTTTATTTTATTTACTGCCTTGTGTTACATAAAGTGCAACGGAGTCTGCTTACTTAAAAGGTCTTGATGTTTCGACTCCCCTTGTTTCGGAAATACCGTGAGAAAAAAATTAGTTTCATTGGCTACGTCAGGGAAATGCTTTACATGGTACAAATTCAAAAAAAAAAGATAGAGAGAGAAGAATAGAGACAGAGGTCTAGATGTCTAACGAAAGTAAAAATGCGGAAAGAATTTGTCCAGAATTTGGTCCGGTTACTGATGCTATCGTTGCTAACCACTATCCTGATGACTTCTTAGACTATGCTATAACTCCAGTTAAATCTATCAAAATAATAAAAGACGTTAAGAAAATCCATTTTGGATGTAGGTTTGTTTACCTAATGTTTTACACAGTTGTATTAATGGTAGTTTACAATTCTTGAAACACAATTTTAAACAAGACAAAACTGAAAGTAAGGCATGTTGATACTTGGAAAATCTGAAACATTCAGTATCAAACCACCAACCAAAGTAGGAGGTTATGCGTTATTTCTGAACACACGCTGTTCACGATCTTATACGGTACTGTACAAATTAAATGACAAATTAATACATGTAGTTGATTATTTTTATCGTAATTTAGGTATTCTGTGATTTTTTAAATTCTAAAGATTCCTACTTGGAAATTTATTGATTTACAAAAACACTAATTAAACAATCTTTTTAAACATAAATACTAAAATATCAAATCTTAAATTATTATTAAAGATAACATCAGTATTGGTTTCCTACCTCGATAACCATTCCCATTCATTGCAATCCGCCAGCACCACGAAAGATGTACGACTTACCAAATAGATTACTCTGGCAAGTTTCTTTACCATTTCCATTTTTGGTTCAGCTCAAAAGTCTTGATTTGAATTAAGATCAAAATCATCTGGACTAACAGAATTTAAGTACTGTTCGTCTGATTAACTGCTTAATACCAGTTGCTCACAATATTCTGTAAAATCCCGTTTATTAGTATCGATAATCGAATAATTTTACTAATTTGAAAGATTAGTAACTGAGAAACCTCTCAGTTTCTAATTTCATTCGATTATGTCCGTCACTACTAGTTATAAATTAACAAAAGTTAAATTTTTGTATTCATGTAATTCATCTTATAGCACAATTAATTTATGTAAACAACTAATAATTGAACTGTTATACAACATGTAAATATTTAGAATAAGCAGATCTGGTACTTACCCATCAGAAACGCGTATTTCGCAGAACAAAAATCAAAGTAACACTTCTCTACTTTAACCGCAAACATACAAGATAAATGTTACATTTAGAAACAAACTTAAGTTGAGACTAGAGTTAGTTTATGAACTAACAAGTACAACAAGGAGTTTAAACTTTAAAACCCTTTAAACTGGCACACTTGAGTTTGAATATTCAACAGCGTACGGTGACTTATTGTTAGCGTCATTGGCAGCAACGCATACATACTTCAGATGTATATAAAGCATTACAAAACTAATAATTTACGTTTAATATAAAATGGCGACGATTTATAGGTAAGTAGGTGTTTGAAGGTATTTCTTTAATCTCTTTGTGATAAATTCCACTAAACATTCCCATTTATTGTTTAGACTTTGGAGCTGAAGCCAATATTTCTCATACGTGTGAACGATTTTCATAAACGCTATAAACTTCCGTATTTTCCATCAGCTCTTATCAGCCTCAATATTATATGCATTTACTACAACACGTTTACAGAATAACTAGTTTTGGGTTTATCGTTTTCACACTTCATTCTTGTGAACACACAAAATGGCAAAAGTTTAGTGGCAATGTTATATATGCGCTATCTCTGGAAAACTTCGCTTTCAAGAAGCGTAGAACAGCAGAAGCATATCTCCCCTTCGACTCCGGGATTTCATTATCTGTGCTCCACCAATTCCGCGATTCTATTAAAGTATCAGCGTTTCCTTGTTTTTTTTCCTTCTTTTTGGAAGTCATGAAAATTGACCATAAAGTTGGTAGCACTAATAAAAAAGAGGCCAACCGAATTGTTTTCTTTTTAATCTCTTTGTTTCGGTTCTTAAGTTTTCTTTACTAGAATGAAAAAATTAAATCTTTCATTTAATTTAAGGGTAATAAAGTAAGTTTCTTCTTATATTCCCTACACGAAGGCTTTAAAAAATTTTAATATGCAAGGTTGATGACTCTAAATTAAACGATATGTTGGCGCAAACATCAATACATTTTATCTGAAGTTGCCGTTGGAAACGGGTTCGATCAAGTGCTAATAATGACTAAGATATAACTTTACATCCATCCGGTTACAACCGTATTTACATATAAAAATTTCTTGAGAATGTAAAAAGTCTCTGAAAGGTTATATTACGAAGAATTTTAGAAAATTGCATTAACAATTTTCTCGTAGGTAGGTATACAGGTTTCATCAAAATTATTGCGTTACACAAAAATGTTTAAGAAAAACGTGTACATCAGATGACATTTTCTATTGTTTGGATAAAATATCTATAAACGTAAATTCCTAGAATCTTAAATTTAATTAGATATTCATGAGAATTTAAAAGATGTTAGGGTTAAAAGATCTTAATTTCCGGCTAAACCCAAACTAACCCATCATAAATTAGATTTCATAGATCATAAACTAAATTGTCTGTAGTAACGAAGAAATTAAAATAAAATAATTAACATCTTTCTAACATTGCTTGCAATTTTATAGTGAGCAATCCTTTAAACGTTTTTCACTATTACCTTGATCATAATCAATAACAAAGAAGCAAAGCAACGTAGCGATTTGCTACAGATTATGTTATTATCGTTCTCTTCAATAGCAGTTAAAATATAAATATAAACATTCTAACCTGTTACTTCCAGAAAAAACAGCAATAATTCTTGAGACTGTTCGTAATACAAAATGTGATCCAACAGCGGATGGTCGACGGAGTTCAATAATTATTTTAATTTTATAAGAAAAAAGCTTTTAGAAAAAGAAACGTCCTACAACGATAGAAATCAAATTAGTTAAACAAATATTTAAAAAAAAAAGATTTTAGGTTACCGAGATGGTGCATTTGTTTTTGTTTGTAACACTGCTATATCACAGTTGATTATTATTACACAAAACAATAACTAATTCAAAAATATAATAATTTTAATTAGTACTGCTTCAATAATCCAATATAAAATTGATAATTTTGCTAATTTTTATACACATTTGTAACGGATAAACAAAATATGGCTCTCAACTAACAAACGAAACAAATGAATTTTTGTACAGGAATTTTTAAAATTCAACAGACACCATCTGTTGCAAAGAAAAATAGTTAACGAAAACAAACATAAGATTTCTCTACTACACAACTTGATTTAATAATTTTTTCAAAAATGATTTTAATAAAAAATCTTCTTTATCTCTTTCAAATTCAAAATATCTCTAAATGAGTATTTTATTGAGTCTTGTCAGAAGAAAAAGTGTTGGGTTCTACTAGTCTGCCTTGATATTGTTTTATTAAATGTCATTTTTCTAATGGGAGAGTGTGGACACACTTGCCAAACAAGAGAGACAAAGATATACGTTAGCTCTTTGCTTGCACTGTGGGTGTAAAGGAAAGAAGAAAAATTTTAATAGTAAATTCTTATTCTATCCTTTACACTCGCCATACTAGTAGAGAGTATATTTTTGTCTCTCTTCTTTGACAAGTGTGTCCACACTTCACTCATTAAAAAATGGCATTTAATAAAACAATATCAAGGCACACTAGGTTCTACTACATATTTAGTTTCAAATGACACACGGTATGGAGTCAGCGGCACTATGACTGTGGGTATTATAACCCTGAACACCATTATTTTTGAAAATTTGATAACTTCCTTGTATTGCACGATGCTACGGACACAATATTTGCAAAGTCGAATGATCAAAATAGGACATTGTTTTTTATTCACAGAGGCGCTCTGCTGGTCTGACTTGGTTGAAATCATGTTGAGCTTAGCCCTGACATACTAAACCGTTCATAAGTCTTCTATGAAATTTAAACTTGAATTCTATACATTGGTTTTGCTTACTGCAAATATTTGCTTTTCAGACTTTCTTTTACGCAGATTCTAACGTTTTGAATAATTCTAGATATTCTCGCATTCAGCCATTCTTGAAGACTTCAAAGAGTTTTCTATCTTTGGTACCAGCGATTTTCTGCAGTGAAAAGACGATGCTCTGGGAGTCTTCTCAAAAGCAGCGACACTGCTAAAACTTAAAATGCGAGCAAAGTGCAAAGCAAAAATTAAAATCCTTCGTCATATCTATAGTGGTTCCATTTAGAACTCGGACCGTTTTTGAAATAGAACACTGTAGGATATTGTTTAATGTTTCTACTATCTTAGGAGCCATAAATGATATTGTAAATCCGGTGTCTAATAGGGCGGAATAAGTGCAGCCTTTGATTTTGACTGGTTTGAACAGTCGATTCTCGGACTCTTCGAATTTCGGCACAGGCCGGATTTGTTTTGACACTTGAAGAGGTAGTGTCCAGTTTGTCCACATCTCCAGCACGTTGGGGCGGTCTGAACAGGCTGCCTTTATTGTTCGTCTTTTGCCGACTTGGAGCATTTCGAGTTGGATTTGAATGCATCGAAATAATGTTGCCTACTTGATGACTGAATAGGGAGCAATTTTTAAAGGTCGGTGGAAGCTCTTACACCGTATGTCTCTGTAAATGCCTTCATATTCATTGACTGTCTTTACTAGACTAAAGACAGTCTTTTTTTTGGAAGAAAAAGTAGTATTCAGGAAACACATTTCGGCATAATCAGTAGAGGTCACATAATTTTCCACAAATCCATTGTCTCTTTGGACCCGTTGACTGATTTATTAATGCGATAGTCGGTTGGTATGTGCAAATCCTCGAAGTCATTCTTGAAAACTTTCCACGTCTTTCATTGCTCGTAATTATCTTCTTGGATGTCATAACGCAATCGGACCTTTTCTACTCTTTTCAGTAAGGTTTTGTCATCGAACTTGATTCCACTCTAACAGATAAATGTGGTTCACCTTTGACCTTCCGAAGTGAGGGAGTTAGAAAAAGTTAGTGTACGGATTTGTTGTAATTGGAACGGTACAAGAGTAAAGCAGAGGTAGTAAATGGATTTGCCGCAACGACAGTATAAGTTGGGGCAAGGTAGGTGACAGAAGCGGTATAATCTGTGATGTTTGGTTGAGAAGGGTTTGGGTTAGAGATGCGTAACTTCGAATGATCCGATTGAATGAGTCGACTTACTAAAATTAACACACCGCATGAATCATGCATGCTAACCCAACGATAGGAAGTAATTTTAGCAAGATCCTTATTTTTCTTTGTCTGTTTGACAGTGATCACGGATCAGTATTTTAGATTTGATCTGTCATATGTTAGACTAAATGGAATGAAGTTTCATTCCCGTACAAGTGAGTCAAGTGACTCAACTAAATTGGCTCAGTGAATCGACTCAGATGAATAAGCTAACTCAACGAAAAGAACTGTTTTGCCCTTTAGTTTGGGTACCCAATCGTCGAATAGTACTGTTACCAGTTCAATCATTCTGACGTCTTCCCTTGGTGAGAAGCGTTTCTTTTCTCTTAGGTAGCCGCTAAATAGACGACGTAGGAGCTTTTGTAGGTAGATTGAACTTCTTCATTTCTTCAATTAATTCTTGTTTTAATTGGTATATTCATCCTACATGGATGTCAACTATTTTGAGCCCAGCCATTGATCCTTCATCGAAAGAACTTTTATTTTTCTTTGCCGTTGCTATATTACTTTCTGTGCAGTAAAGTTGATTAATTCTACAGTATCTTATATGCCGTTTTTAACAGTACCTTTGATGACAGCGGTTCCTATAGCTCTATTTGACGATCTCTGGGATTAAGAGTCTCTGCTGTTTGGTCTTAGTATCTCTCGGATTGAGAGATGTTTCTGCAGTTTTTACTTGACGGTTTCTGTTGCTCTCACTTGAATGTTAACGTCCCAGCTCGGGTGCCGAAATTTCACGACGCTTTCTTCTCGGTACTTGTGTAGGTTAGAGTTTCCTTGGGCCCCAAAATTGCCACGCTAGGAGAAGTTAGTAAAAACGTGATGACGGTTTGGTGACGAAACTATTACCTAAAAACGGACTGGTTACAGACTGTGTTTAATGAATTTGAGTATTCAGATTAAATACGGTATAGGTGGTTGTGACGACTTATAACGCGACGTAATGTATTAGGGATTTAGGCACAAGGTGCAATATTTGTTATTACATACCTACTTAGATTTGGCATTTTATTTTTAACAACTGTTACTTTCTTTTTATATTTATTATTTCTAAGTTTACTGTCTTACTATTATTTTGCATTCTTCACATTTATTTTTAAAATGTTTATATCAAATTGAATTATAAAGCAGTTTTTGCAGGCTTTTCCTAGCTTTTTTACTTTTTGTATTCATTCTTATCATATAATCAACTATAACTTCTCAGCGCAGTGGTAACCGCCACTATACCTTTAACCAAGCAAGTACAAAGTACGGAGAAAAGTTGCTGTCATTCATTTGGTGCTTTTAGGGAAATTCTGATTTGTACATACATCGTGCAAATTGCAGATTTGATACCATTTAAGTAGTTTATCCTTTGAAGAATGATAAAATAACTCTAATCAGTAACTGAAATAAAATGCGCTGCACAGTGTGTTATTTAGGCATTCTAGCCGGACTAAAGTCACACAAATAAATATTGCCAAAAGTAAAGAAAGTGATTATATCTTGTAGTTGGGTCTTTTTGTTTTTATTATTATATCAAATACCAAAAAAAGCTAGATAGAACCTGAGGATTATATTCTTGTTATACTTTCTTGATCAGCAAATCTTAGGCCATGCGCCATCTTTTATTATCATTAGTCGATTGTTTATTGTACAACGTCGATTTTCTTTTGTCTGTCAATTATGACAATTATGATCCTTTTAATAATGCGTATGATTTCAAAAGTGTGTTTTTGCTGTGTGGTCTGTATAGCTCACATGAAAAACTGACTTTTAGGGTTTCATTTTAATATTCTTTTAACACAAGCAGAAAAAAGATCCTAAAATGTTCTGACATAAGTGTTCATTTGTTATTATTTCTTTTTTGCATTAATGTAAACATCATCTGCATAAATACAGTTTTGGAGTTACCCGAGGAAACTTGTGTAATCTCAGAAATTTATGTTGGCGAAAAAATAAATAAAGAAGAGATAACGCTATTGAAATAAAATTCTCAGTTTTGTATACTCTCTTAATTCAATTTTGTTTATATTTCCAGCCGTTATCTTTCCACACCATAATCTATGTTCCACACCATCATATAAAAAATTCGGACGTCCGGAGACTCATGTCAGCATACCCTTCTAATCTGAGTTAGTGGAATTGAAATATATTTACTAGTAGTTTTTTATTCCTAGATGTTTTAATTTTGTGCATTATAGGACTGGAGAACGATCGCACCAAAAGTAAAAAATGTCGCAAAACTACAAATCTAATATCAGTTGTTCTTGGACACATGATTTTTTTTAAATTTTGCAGCAAGGATTTATAACATAATCTTTTTTAGTAATTTCATTAAACATCTTTAGTTTTTGTTCGACTAGAATGCCTAAATATCATAACTTGAAATTTTTATCATTCAAGATCTAACAAGCACTCAATACAAAGCTGGTTAAAATATAATGGAATTGTTCATTTGCACACAATGAGATACTTGATCTTGCTCATTTTGGTAAGAGACCTGAACAAATACAGTATAAGAAAAACTGCTACTTACCTTCAGGTAAAACAACTTTCTCTGACAAAAATAGCTTTAAACTTTGAATTAAAAAGGTTGGAGAAAAAGATTCTTATATCAGAATCAAATGAAGCAAGATTTTGATTAGAATGGAACGATGATATGGATAAGGATATGAGAAGCACTGACGCTACCAGCTGGTAACTGTTGAAATGAGATCTGTACATAAGTAAAGCAAATTGGGAAAAGTTAGGTGCAGTCTCAACTGTTATATGTGTAATAGCCTTAGATTTATAATCAAACAAAAAGCCCTTTTAATCTACATATTATCGTTTTGAGATTACAAATAAATAACCTATCTTCTCATGGTCGGATCATTAGAATCTTCCTACAATTTTTGTAATTCTCCACTTCTACCAACTTGTATGTGAAGCTGGAGAATCACTGCTTTTATCAGTATCTAACCAACCAATAGCCGATTAAAAGTCTTGTAAGATCTATCACACTCCATGTAGAATTAAGCAGTGACCATAAAAAATGCATAACATTCTTCTTGTATATGAATTTTGGAGATGATGAACTTATGAGTTAATGATTTTTAAAGGGTATGCTTGATATTGGACTTCTAGAAACTAGACATTTTTAGCTTTTCTTAGAAAAAGCATTGAAAACCTTTAAAACTTGATTTTTTCTGCAGCTAATATAAATACCAAGCAAGTATTTCAAAGTACCTTGAGTTGAATTAATAAGTAGTTCAGACAAAAGTGAAACAATAGAAATTTATGTCTGTATACTTTAACTCCTCCCCTTTTTCTTCTGATAACATAAAAATTTCCTCTTAATGCTAGCGAATGTAAATTAATATCAGATTACTATGTGTACTGTCGGTATGGTAACGAAAAACTTTTTGTTGCTGATTATAAATTTATGACATGCTAATTTTAAATGTCACGCGTAGAGTAATTAGAACCAACGCTGCTTTATCGTAGCACGCGCATACAGATTGTAGAATTTCCTAATGTATGTAAATTATATTTCTTTACATCTACTAATAAGTAAGTGATAACATCTTAATTTTTCTTTTCCATTTATTTGGATACAACAGAAAGTTTCAAATTTAATTTTAAAGCAGAACATTAAAAATATCCAAACGTTACCCGTCGTCCGAATACAATAAAAAGTATCAACAGATCTTTTTTAATATCATTATTAGATTTTTTCGTTAAATTTGAAAGATAAAAAAAATCAGTTCCTAATAAAAGAGCAGAAAGTGTGTGGGGGAGATTAAAAGGAGTCAGAGTCTAATCATCTGAAGGAACAGACTTATCGGCTCCCACTATCATGTCACCGGCTTCATTTAATTGACATTTTAGATAATCCGCGTGACAGCGTCGTATAAATTCAAATGTGATTCCAGTTTACCTACCAAGGACAATGTTAACCTTCCAACACCACCATATTATACATATTTTGCTTTTAGTCGAGAGAGATTGTAAACACGTAAATATGAGGTCAAAATTGTTATATCCCCTTATACCCCTAGAAGATGTTAATTATTATAATTTTCCACCCCCTCAAAATGTACCTATTTGGAAAAGTCATTTCGCTTCGTTTGCCGTTCCGCTCCTTGATTATTTAATTCAAGCCCTGATAATGAGAGAAACGAACTGAGAAAGATAATTACGACAGAAAATACGGTCTTGTGTTTGCCGAGAACTAATAAGTACAGCATCTCTAACTTGTTACCGTTTTGCGCAGACTTGTACACTTATTTTGTGTATCCGAAATGTTTTCAAACTCCACCAGTAATTTGGATTTATTTGCCTTGCCGGAATTATTCGAGTGAAAATTTCTAATTTGCTTAATAATTATCTACGAGTATTAAACTACTTCGTGCTTAAAATTTACACTTAGTTACTATATATTTTACTTTATAATATTATTATTATTTCTCATACTAACTGCACGCTGTATACGTTATAACTAACTCTAGGGAATCTGTCTGGAACTTTAATGAAATTAGACTCTAAAGGATGCTCTTTAGGTTTGTACAGAATGGTAAGAAAAAACAAAATTAAGTTTTATGTAAACAACTATATGGACGTGTTCCACTTTGTTATATTTAAACAACTAATTGTTTCAAAAATTCGCTTTCATTTTTTTGATTTTAAATTTAAAAGTGAAATTCTATTTTGCAAATCAAAAGTTTAAATTACTTAATTCCAGTTTAATTTCTCCTTTATTTCGAAAGCATGGTCATCTATGTTGCGCAGCACGTGTTGCCTATCCTAATTTGATGAAACCATACGTACATTCTTCTCAATTATAATAAGAAATCAGTAAGTAGTGTCTTCTTAAATCTTTTTAGATTTCATCTTTCAACTGATTATTAAGTATGGGCCAATTAATTCATGCGACGATCTAGGTTTAGCTTCTGTTTACTCTGCTGATAATGCGATGATCCCAAAATATTTCTTAGTAAGATTCCTGATACGCTTAAGTTCATAATATTAATTTTCTATAGCTCTAATTTCTTAAATCCAAGAATTTTAGACTGACCGAGGGGTAAATTCTTTGGGACATCAAACACGGTTCTGGCATTTTTCAAGTCTGCCCCACAAAAGAACCTCACTTCTTATTTATGAGATTTAATATCGAACAATTCAACCCGCCAAAGCTCTAGACGTATGTTTCTAATTCTCTCATTTAGTTTCTTACCTCGAGATAAAGCCCTGTACTGGTCGAAATCTGGGGATAAACATGATGCGCACTAAAAAAAACCTCGTAACTTCTTGATCAACCCAAGAGACCCGACGGATCCAAACCCATGCAGGCATCTAGATACGCTACAAAGGGGTGGCAAAAAACCTTACCAAGAAAAATGGCAATCTGTGGTTAAAATTACTCAGAAAATAAATCAATTTGAGAAATTGTTAAACAACCATCTTTTCTAGTTGAATTAACTACCTTTTTCTAAGTGTACTATTATATTATTATTAATTATTAATTCTAAAAGCTAGTTGAAGCTGCGAGATCCAAGGGTACTACGACCCGAAGCCTCAGACACAAAACAACAACAATAACAACTGGTTTGAAAGTTTTGCAGGCCCGGAAAGCCCGGCGAGCTCGACAGGTCCGACAAGATAGTGAGGACCGACAGATCCTATCGGTTCGAAAAGGCCAAAAACTGTAGCAGTTTTGAACGTCTGACATGTCCAAATAATCCGACGCTATGTATGTTCGAAAAGCTTGATACATTTCTAAACTGAGGCCCGGTACCACCGGAATCCGGCCTGACTAAAAAACCCGACTCGTGCAGACCTCTATCTAAAGGTTCTCTTTTCGCCTTCAACTAGTAAAATACAGCGATGTTATGGCATTGCGCAAAATTGCTGCAAAATATCCTTTAGGTTACCAATGCCACACAATTCTTATTTGCCTCATATTAGAGTATAGATTCACTCGTTTTACAATAGCCCCTCGTCGAAGTTGAAAGAAGGAAAAAGCCATCTGGAAGGAAATTGTGAACTAAACAGCGTTCACCTTTGTGAAGAATGCAAAACAGAAGGCATCGCGTTAAGGATTTCTTGAGCCAAGATAATACATTTTCTAATAGTACTTTGATTTCTTTGAATTTAGTCTGCTAACCGGTATATTTATGTATATCCATTGAATTCTTTGAGCATAATTCTAGCAAAAAATAAATTTCACTTTTTCTATACCCTGCTTTTATAACTACTGTATAACTACTGCAATTCTCAGTCTATTGTGATAATGTGGTTCTAAGAAGATCCTCTCGTTTCCAAAACACTGTAAATAAAGCTATAAAAATCTAAAAAATGCCCTATCAAATTTAACTCTAGAAAACCTAAAATTAAATTCCAGTAATTATTAGTTTGGATACTTTTGGTGGTCTGAAGTTTACACAATTACTCTGCATAATGACAAAGTTATATTCACTCAATGACAATTTAACAACTCGAATACATCACAGCATTTTGTTTAGGTACACAATCTCTATGAACAAACTGTAAAAAGTTTCTTGTGATTTTTGCGTTCTTTTGGGAAGAAATAAGGAAACGACAACATCAAGATTGTTTTCCCATCGTTCTCTCTCTTTGAGCTCCTTCAGCCGGAGTAGTGATGAGGAGATTTTTGGTAGGTATTGGCTGCATTTTGGATGTCACCCTCTTCTGTGTGAGTAGCTAAAAGACGAGATGTTGAGCAGCTCGAAGTGCCGGAATTCATAATCGTGGCGTGGAACGCGGCGTAATGATGGGTGGTCGGTACGTCTGAATGTGTTGTAGTTATCAGTGACGATAACGTGCCAACTAAGATGTTGGACGTTGATACGGCTGAAAGAGGAAACGGATGAAAAATGCTGGCGTGCGCCATGTGGAGATGGAATCTGTGAAGGCCGATAGTGACAAATGGTAGCAGTGGCAAAAAAGACTACAGAGTCATGCTTCTACTACTAACGCATCTCAGGAAAGGTTTGGAAAGTGGAATACTAGGAAAGCATAGAAAGCATGGAAATGAAACGTACACCTGACGCCGATAGTTTCTCTCCTTTAGACGTGCGTTGGGTCGGAGGACTTGCTGAAGTTGGGTGCCTACGCTTCCCTGAAAACGCAAAGTGAATCCAAGTTAACAGCGTGATGGACTCTGCAAACATTCAAAATGAAACTTTAGATACTTAAAACTTAGCAAACTACTGAACATCAAAATAACATTTTTTAAGTTACATTCTGCAAAACTCATTGATAACGCTACTTTTTCAAGTCTCTCTCAGGATTAAAAGTAAACAGTTGCTATTGATTGCATAACTCGAAATCTAAAAATAATAATATTCGATTAGCTCCAGTGCGTAGTAGATTAAAAAAACTTTTTTTCAATTTAGAAGTTACTCTGTGCAGCCTACATAAAAAAAAACATGAAATTTTATGAAAATGAAGAAAGTCCTGCTTTTGCTTTTGCTTCTCAATATATATTTTCTAACTGAAGGCGCATTACCTCTAAAATATGAGCAGTAACGTGATTTCTGTTTTCTCGTTTTTATGGAGTTTAATTTTCTAAAATAATACTAATTTTTCAACAGGAAATTTAGGAATTTATATAAAAAGGATTTACCAAGTTAATAAAACAAGCCCGCAGTTAATTAACAATTTTTTATTATTAGTGTTGTAAATATTAAAGACTTTATGTCCGATATTAATAGAATCCTCACAATAAGCCACTTCTATATGCAAGTACTATTAACAAGAGAAATCCCTTAATTCTTGTTTAATAACAATTGAATTCAATAGATTGAAGTTCCGTGGGCCAAATCTAATTCAAGCCTTAGAAAATGCCTGGCAAATATGGACACACATAATGTGATTGTGGTTAATCGCATAACGGAAATCAGCAATGCACCCAATGTGAAAATGCATCGACAGTAGTAATAATGTCGCGCGGTCGGTAGCTCTCTTTTATTATCATCCAGATCCGTACTAGCCCTGCACTACAGGAGGTCATTACTTATCCTAAACTGACTCCTTTTACCTTTTGCCACTCAACCAACACTAATTTCTTTTTTCTTTTGATAGTACAACCTCTCTACTTTTGTATTTTTATTTTGTATGATCCCTTTTTATAATTCAGAAATAAATAAAAATAGAAATTATTAATAAGTAACATTTATTGGTTAATCAGAATGTTCTTCGGGTTCCTCTTCGTCTTCTACTTCAGTAATAATAACAGTACTAGTTATGCTTTGATCGCTAATTCCGGTGAACATTTCTGCTAGAGATGCTATCATTAACGTAAGCAATTCGATTACCACCATCACCATCAGTATCGTCGCTGCGAAAACCACTACCACCGGAAACAGTACGGCCAATGCAACGATCACTATTAACAGCTCTAATACCATTTTGTATTTCTTCCAACATTACCACTACTACAGTGAGACCAATTATGTATATAATTTTAAGTATGCAGTAATTTAACATTTTCATTTTAATGCCAATAAGTAGATCAGAGTTTTTACGAAAATATCATATTTATGTTGTGCAGTATTTTTTTAATTTTTATTTTATTGATTCATTCATGTTAAAATTTAGTTTCTTGTCAAAATGACATATTAATATTTAACCTAAATCATTAACGTAGACATTGACATGTTCAACTTTTTATTTAAACAGTGCCATCTACCTTAAGAAGTAATTAAGACAAACACACTTCTCTACAAAAGAGAAAGACAATTAATTGCCTCATTTTTGAAATCTCCAGATAGAGTCAAAAAGTGGTATATTACATTTTGTCATAAAGTGCAAAGTTTTCAAGTAAAATGGAATTTTTCAGTCATGTAAGCAGAAAATTCTAAATCAAGGTCAAACATACTGTAATTTGTAATTCGATGAACAAGAAAAAA